>CAWUFW010018976.1:0-202304 GCA_963921515.1 Calotriton arnoldi
CGCCACAACACGATCCACGGCTACGAGACGAACACAGCACCGACGAGGACGACGCGAAGCGACGAGGACGAAGCCAAGCGACGAGGACGACGCGAAGCAACGAGAAGGACGAACGACACGAACCAACCATGAATCCCTTCGTCCCGATCATACCAATATTCTACATCTACTACCGGAACAGGCACGGACGCGTACGGCGCAGAAGGTAAGTCAGACACCAACCACAAAACACATACAACACGTACACGACACATCACACACATACACTGGGAATCTGAATATACTTACACCAGCAACAGCAGCACCATAGGGGCGGGATGCCCATCACCAATGCCACATATGCACACAGGGGCCTGAATGCGCGCCACCACCCCAACCCAGGGGGGCTGGATGCCAACCACCACAACCACCCTTAGCCAGGGGGTGCCAGATGCCCACCACCACTACCACCCTTAGCCAGGGGGGCTGGATGCCTACCACTACTACCACCCTCACCCAGGGCGGGCTGGATGCCTACCACCACCCTTAGCCAGGGGGGCTGGATGCCTACCACTACTACCACCCTTAGCCAGGGGGGCAGGATGCCCACCACTACTACCACCCCACCCAGGGGGCTGGATGCCTACCACTACTACCACCCTCAACCAGGGGGCTGGATGCCTACCACTACTACCACCCTCACCCAGGGGGCAGGATGCCCACCACTACTACCACCCCACCCAGGGGGCAGGATGCCTACCACTACTACCACCCTCACCCAGGGGGCAGGATGCCCACCACTACTACCACCCTCACCCAGGGGGCAGGATGCCCACCACTACTACCACCCTTAGCCAGGGGGCAGGATGCCTACCACTACTACCACCCTCACCCAGGGGGCAGGATGCCCACCACTACTACCACCCTCACCCAGGGGGCAGGATGCCCACCACTACTACCACCCTTAGCCAGGGGGCAGGATGCCTACCACTACTACCACCCTCACCCAGGGGGCAGGATGCCCACCACTACTACCACCCTTAGCCAGGGGGCAGGATGCCTACCACTACTACCACCCTCACCCAGGGGGGCAGGATGCCCACCACTACTACCACCCTCACCCAGGGGGCAGGATGCCCACCACTACTACCACCCTTAGCCAGGGGGCTGGATGCCTACCACTACTACCACCCTTAGCCAGGGGGGCTGGATGCCTACCACTACTACCACCCTCAACCAGGGGGCAGGATGCCTACCACTACTACCACCCTCACCCAGGGGGGCAGGATGCCCACCACTACTACCACCCTTAGCCAGGGGGCTGGATGCCTACCACTACTACCACCCTTAGCCAGGGGGCTGGATGCCTACCACTACTACCACCCTCAACCAGGGGGCAGGATGCCTACCACTACTACCACCCTCACCCAGGGGGCAGGATGCCCACCACTACTACCACCCTTAGCCAGGGGGTGCCAGATGCCCACCACCACTACCACCCTTAGCCAGGGGGCTGGATGCCTACCACTACTACCACCCTCACCCAGGGCGGGCTGGATGCCTACCACCACCCTTAGCCAGGGGGCTGGATGCCTACCACTACTACCACCCCCACCCAGGGGGCAGGATGCCTACCACTACTACCACCCTCACCCAGGGGGCAGGATGCCCACCACTACTACCACCCCACCCAGGGGGCAGGATGCCTACCACTACTACCACCCTCACCCAGGGGGCAGGATGCCCACCACTACTACCACCCTCACCCAGGGGGCAGGATGCCCACCACTACTACCACCCTTAGCCAGGGGGCTGGATGCCTACCACTACTACCACCCTTAGCCAGGGGGCTGGATGCCTACCACTACTACCACCCTCAACCAGGGGGCAGGATGCCTACCACTACTACCACCCTCACCCAGGGGGGCAGGATGCCCACCACTACTACCACCCTTAGCCAGGGGGTGCCAGATGCCCACCACCACTACCACCCTTAGCCAGGGGGGCTGGATGCCTACCACTACTACCACCCTCACCCAGGGCGGGCTGGATGCCTACCACCACCCTTAGCCAGGGGGCTGGATGCCTACCACTACTACCACCCCCACCCAGGGGGCAGGATGCCTACCACTACTACCACCCTCACCCAGGGGGCAGGATGCCCACCACTACTACCACCCCACCCAGGGGGGCAGGATGCCTACCACTACTACCACCCTCACCCAGGGGGCAGGATGCCCACCACTACTACCACCCTCACCCAGGGGGCAGGATGCCCACCACTACTACCACCCTTAGCCAGGGGGCTGGATGCCTACCACTACTACCACCCTCACCCAGGGGGCAGGATGCCCACCACTACTACCACCCTTAGCCAGGGGGCTGGATGCCTACCACCACCCTTAGCCAGGGGGCTGGATGCCCACCACTACTACCACCCCCACCCAGGGGGCAGGATGCCCACCACTACTACCACCCTTAGCCAGGGGGCAGGATGCCTACCACTACTACCACCCCCACTCATAGGATGGACAATGCATGACACAACAAGCACACCACAACCTAGGGAATGCAAGATTAAGACATCCCCCACCACCATGACAAGCGTGTGAGCAGGCTGTGTCAAATGCCTACAACACCGAACATGACATTGAACATACAATGTGACCCCCTAGCACATGTGCCACACATATATGTGTGTGGCACCCACAATGCAAGCAGCCCATGACCATTGTGGCAATGGGGCCTAAACCCCCATCATCACAGTGACCAAAAGGCAAGTGTGGGGTCCATAGCTGAAGCACATTTTGACCATTGTGGCAATGGGGTCTAAACCCCCATCATCACAGTGACCAAAAGGCAAGTGTGGGGTCCATAGCTGAAGCACAGTTTGACCATTGTGGCAATGGGGTCTAAACCCCCATCATCACAGTGACCAAAAGGCAAGTGTGGGGTCCATAGCTGAAGCACATTTTGACCATTGTGGCAATGGGGTCTACACCCTCATCATCACAGTGACCAAAAGGTAATTGTTGACAAAGAAAGAGCTGCAACTGCCAAACTGCATGGATCATTCCTGGTCACAGAACCAAAAACTCATCTGTGGCAAAGTAGTGTATGTGTCCCATTGCAACATAAATTGGGGGAGCCAAATACTGCAG
This sequence comes from Calotriton arnoldi, assembly GCA_963921515.1. Classification (NCBI taxonomy): domain Eukaryota; kingdom Metazoa; phylum Chordata; class Amphibia; order Caudata; family Salamandridae; genus Calotriton; species Calotriton arnoldi. The sequence goes on from CAWUFW010018976.1 coordinate 3,141, forward strand.
TGCAAATGAAACATTCCTTTGGCCATGTGCAGACAAACAACACCCATGGGGGCTGAGACCGTCAACAGTCATCAATGACACAATGACAGAAGTGACCATCAGAATGCAGAACCACATATTTGCACCAATGGGCACACAAATGCAGATACCCTGTGGAGACAGCAGATGTGAGGTGAACAGATACCATACCATGGCAGCAATGGGACACACAAACCATGATCACTGTGCTGACCGATGACCTAGGAGTCCCAGGGACAGCAGGGGAAACACACCAAACAACATACAGCCAATGGCACACCCAAGATATGCCAATGCAGTGGTGCAGATGCACAAACACAAACAGGCAGACCAACACTGTCATCATACACAGCAGGTGAGGGGTGGGGGTGCCATTGTCCCCAGGCAACAACACAACACATGAGGAGAGCTGAATACCAATCATACAGATGTGCATACACTGCCACACTAAGGTAACTCATGGATCCAAATCCCTATGTGGGCAAGCAGGCATTGACAGGTGAGAGGGAGCACAAAACACACATGTCACACAGGCACGTAGGAACAACAACTGACACAGCAAGTCACAGACACACCACAGCACCACCCCCAGGGCCCCCACAATGTGGTGACCCCTGGCTGAAGAAAAATACCACTGTGATGACAAAGCTAAATGTCGTTCACACTGTGAACCACAGTCAGGTGTCCTGAGCAACTAACTACCATCACACCTACACAAGCACAAATCAATCAGCATGGCCAGTAAGCCAAGGCCAACATGGAGGCAGGGGACTAGCCGGGCAACAACTCTCATCTGCACACACTCAAGACCACACCCCTCGACCTCCAACAATGTGCAGCAGTGAAGTACACATGCACTGGTGACATTGCACATGCACCCATTACTATTCCAGGGTGGTGGGTGGGAACCAAGGTGTAGAAACACATCACACATGGACACTCAACAAGACTCCTGAATGTCTGACACACTGCACACTACGCTGTACATGGACATGACGGCAATACCACACCGACCAATGGGATCCCAGCCACAGTCACACACCAATGAAGAAGCCAAGGTCACCCACAAAGAACACACATAGACAACAACCAACATTGCAGCCCGGACCCTAAGGAGTGCCAGCAGTCACACACACAACGTGTCACAATCACTGAAAGATAACACAAACTGGAAATCACATGACAGGGGCAAACAACAAGTGCCAAAGGGAAACCTGACTGTGACCCATCTGCGTCAGCACACAAACTCTGCCCTGACAGCAAACACACCTATGGGTGACACCCTGATGACCAGTAATGTGCCATGCACCCACATCACAGAGAACACAGGGAGAAGACTTTGGGGGAACATAGCTCAAGTCAGCAAGCATCACAAACAGGTACAACACTAGGGATCACAGCATGCGCAGATGAATGGAAGTGAACACACAGACATGCACATACAACACACACCTTGGGCGCAGGCAATGTCACACGTGTACACACTGCCATGAGGGGACTCCACTCCTGTGTGAGGAAAGCTGTGCCATATGTTGCCTCAGTAGGGCCCCATCATGTCAGCTGAGCACTTGGTCACACAATCAACAATTAGCACCAAATGAGGGCTCCCATCACATCAGCCTGGTCATGGATGTGCCAACGGAATCATCAGCACAGATCCAACACACTTGTATAGCAATGTTGCACTGACTACACGGATGAGTCCCTCCCCATTGATGCCCAAACCTGCATGTCCACTGGAGATGGCAACACGGTCAGGGAAGTAGACAAATGCAACGATGGCAGGCACAACAGATGTGCAGGGGTGGAAGCCACAGATATGAAATTGCCAATGTAAGTAGGAAACCCATTGCCAAATACTGAACACATGACACCCTCAGATGCTGCTATTGATGACATGGATACACCACATGATAGGACACATTCCCCCTGGACCACATGGGTTCCTGCACAGTAACACTTCATAATCATGAGACCAGATATCACCATCACTGCAGCAAGGGCATGGTTAGCTGCACCAACAACATGTACATCTGAAGCATGAGCACTAGAGAAAAGAAAGTTGCTTTATTCAGCATATGTGTTGAGGCCAAACGAAGTCCTGAAAAAGAGCAAAGGCCAATGGCCAGTCCATTGTCAAAGTTCAAACAGGGTGACACTGGCAGATGTCACCCTACGCATGCCTGCACAATACCAGGGACAATCCACTAGGAGGGGCAACCGGGGGGCAGGCCAGGCACCGCAGGGACAGGATCAGGGCTCACCAGGGGGAGTCAGGGAAGGGGTGGTGGGTGCTGGAGAGCCACTGACAACTGCAGTGGAGGTGTCTGACATGGTGTGTGCCGGCACAACTGGGGGCATGACACAGATGTCGTGGGTGCCGGCACAACTGCAGTGGACCCTGCAGATGGGGTGGACAGGTCCGCCACTGCAGTGCCCAAGTCAGACAGGGCGGTAGTGGACTCCACTGCAGTGCCTACCTCCAGGGGAGGAGAATGGGGAACAGGCAAGGTGGGTTGGACAGAGGGGGGACACCCTCACCACATCAGTGGCACAGACAAGCGCAGCGGGGGTGTGGTGCTGGGAGAGCAAGTGGCAGGGGGAGAAGGCCGGAGCATCTTGGGGATGGTATATCTGTGGGTGGGGGAACCTGGGGCAGGGTGTGGTGGGGGCACCTGTGCAGTGGGGGCCTGAGGGATGGAGGACGGAGACCTTGTGCCTGAGCTGCAGGGCGGTGGCGGGGTCTTGCTCTTAGCACTCCGGGGGACTTGCGGGTGGGGGCCTCAGTCCGTCTGCGCCTGGGGGAGGGTGTCCGGGGGCGAGGGGCACTCTGCTCCGTGTGGGTGGGCTTCCTCTTCCCCGGGATGCTGGAGCAGCTTCATCGGTGGGGAAGAGGCCGAGGTCACAGAGGAAGAGCTGCTGTGACTTTGGGGTTGCAGGTGAGGCAAGGGAGGGTGCTTTGGAGGGAGAGGGAACTGAGGACTGCGCAGTGCATGTGGATGCGTGTGTGTGTTCCAGGGCCCCATCCCCTGTGAGTCTGGCTTCAGTCCCCTGAATGTGCTTGCGTGTGCGTTTTGTCATTGGCGTGTGTGTCAGTGTGCTGGATGTGTGTGTGCTGGTGTGTGCCAGTGTGTGTGTGCCTGGGATGGGTAAGGTGCTGGGGAGTGTGGATGGAGCAGAGGCAGGAGGGGTGAGGGACCGTTTGAGGAGGGACACTGCTGCCGTCAGGGAGGAGTCCATGGACCTATTGCCCCTCTGTAGGTCAGACATGCCAGATGAGATGCCCTCCATGAACGACACCAGCTGAGTCAACAGCGCGGTGTGCGCATGGAGGACACTCAGCATGGCTGTCTGCCCTACATGGAGCTGGCGAAGGAGGTACACAGACTCCTCACTCAGGGCAGCAGGGGACACAGGGGCAGGGGTGCGGTGCCTGGCCCAAAGGAGACACGCTCCCGGACATGGGAGCCTCCACGGACCTGGGGAATGGGAGCCGATGGGAGGGCGGTGGTGGTGCTGGTGGTGGCGGGGACAGCAACACTAGCTGGGGTGTGGTGGCTGCTGACACCCGCCTCCACAAGGGAGTCATCCTCCGAGTTGCTCTGGTCCTCAGCTGAGGTGGATGCTGCTGAGGACTCCTCGGTGTGGCTCCCTCGCCCTCCGTGCCACTGGGTCCCTCCGACCACTCCTCGGCTGCTGACCCAGTCTGGCTCTCCGGCTCCTCCTGGTCCGTGGAGCTGTCCCCTTCCGTGGCCGTGGATGTATCTGCAAACAATGGGGAAACAGACAGACATCAGTCACCTGCACATAACGCACACACCACTGTGAGCACAGCACATCACAGAGCAAGCCCTGGCATCATTAGTTGTACATTGCTAAAAGTGCACTAATTGAACAGGAGAAGTCAATTGTCAGTCTGATGCCAAGCATGGCACTCACATCCCACATGGCCTTGCACCCATCTGTCTGGTGTCTGTTGGATTGCAACACCCCAGTGTTGACACATGCACCAAGTACACAGTAGTTGGACAGTGCAGAGGACACGGTGTGGACACATCACAGCTCTTGCCACTGAGTCAGTACAGGTTTACGGATGTAAGGGATGCCCAGAGTCAAATAGGAAATGCATGTGATGCATACCAGCGACAGACACCATGATGCACCCATGTCCTGATAGCCAGCGCCACTATGGTGTGCATGTAGCACATGTCACTCCCCTGCAGGATCACCAATCAGTAGACACATGCCATGGCGGAGGCATGACTGCAAAGTCATACATCACTGTCTCAGTGATGTATGACTTTGCAGCCAGACAACAACACTCTGCACTGTGTCACAATAGTAGGTCATGGGGAATGCAAGTCCTGGAGCTGCACAAGTGCACATGTACATCCCCCCCACAACACATCCTCTTAACCCTCATCTGTCCAGGTCATACCTATTGGACATATGGGAGACCTGTGAACCTACCCTCTGAACCTGAGCCCCTCACACTCTGCTGTGCATGGGGAACAGCTGCCTGAACTTCACATTTACATGCCCCAGTCTGCATGGGCAGCTGATCAGACACCTATGTGTCACACAAGTATCGTCTCCTATGGTCACATCTCCAGTGGCATGCTGAGCCCCTACCAAGAAACTCCACAGCAGTCCTGGCGACTAATCCACAGCACACTGACACAGAGGCAGACACCTGAGGGGCAAATCACTGTGCACAATGTGTCCTCTGATACACGGGAGTGGGAGTACAGAGTGTATTGTATGGCCTGGAGTAGGCATGACTGTCCAGCCCCACATGAATGAGGGATGAGCCCTGGACTGTAGGCAGCTGGCTAAGTATGTGTGACACACGTCATATACATACTCCTGGGGCCCAAACATTGTTCCCACCCGCAGCATGGGTGTGTGCCAGGTACCCCAGCCACATGTGGTGGATCAGCTCAGCAATTGGACCACAGATCAAAGTAACACGCTGAATACATGTCAGAATACAGGCATTGTGTAAGCAATGGACCCACCCATGATGCCCACCACAGAGTCAGGGAAACAGATGCTGTCTCCCACCTTGAGTCAAGCAAACTGCAAGGACACAGTCCTAAGTGACAGAATTCCCTGCATGTAAGGGCCACACCTGGGTATCAGATGAGGAGTGGGCAGTGCACAATAGAGGGACATGGCTCCTGGACAACATGACTGCTGTACTGTGGCAGTTCAACCTGGCCCGAGGAGGGCACATAACATGTTAGACAGAGTACACAGTGCAGTCTTTGACTCACCCCCTCCTTGCTGCTCTCTGGCCTTCAGCTGCCCATCCAGGTCTGGAAAGACCACCGCCAGGATCCTGAGCATGTGGGGGTCAGGGTCCGTGTTCCGCCCCTCCTGCGAGGAGGCGACAGCTTCAGCTGGACCCGTGCAATCCTCCGGGTCCAGCCCCGAAGGTCCTGCCACCTCTTTTGGCAGTTGCGGATCCGGCGCTTGTAGACCCCCACGGACCGGACAGCCCGGACGATGTCCTTCCAGATCTCATGCTTCCGATGGGCAGAAGCCTGTCAGGATGACAAAGTGATAAGGACATTACTACACATGCAACATATCCGTGCATGACACAGTTGCATATACATGTCGCAATCACAGGGGCACATGGTGTACCCAGGCAGTGCACGGCTGCCCATGGACAGTTTTCCAGAAGTCACTACATGGTATCATAGCATGGGGAGTAAAACCCTGTTCAGAAGCACTGTCACTGCACCATACCTGTCCAGTGCAAGTCACTACACACTATGGGGGTGACAACTACTCAGTGAGCCTGCTAGCCAGTGGTGTGCTGACTCTCAGCCTTGCTAGTCAGACAAAATGCACATTCAGAAAGGCAGTGCACAGAACACTCACCTGCTCCCCTGGTGTCCCATACAGCTTGCTGTACTGTGGAAGTAGGCTGTCCAGCAGGGCCTGGTTCTCTTCAAGGCTGAAGGCTGGGGCTCTCTCCACAGTACGTGCCATTGCAGGGTCCAGAGGGGCAGAGACAGCAGCAGTGCAGTGGCAGATGTCGTCCTGGAGCATGTAGTGCAGGCAAGTGGGCTCTCAGGGGAACATGCAGCAATATATATGTGCTGGAGAGGCAGATACTGTCCCTTGTGTCCAAAGTGATAGGTCCAAGTCGTTTGCATCTTCTGAATCTGGCCAATCCATGGAATAGCAGCACCAAAACACGCCCACAGCATCCTTCAAATCTTCAACTTCATGACATACATGATTTTGCAACATTGTTGTGGGTGACCAACTGATTTTCCAGCAACCGACTCGTTCGAATATTCGAAACGCGTCCGTTGCCAGGCAAGCCCATTGTCAATGGGTGCGCACCGATCGGTCCATTGCTGTTCAACGCGCACAGGGGTACAACGCGTGCACTCCGCACATTGAATGCAATGGGCCGGCCGGAGGCACCGATCGGTCCATTGCTGTTCAATGCGCACAGGGGTACAACGCGTACCCGCACACATTGAATGCAATGGGCCGGCCGGAGGCACCGATCGGTCCATTGCAGTACAACGCGCACAGGGGTACAACGCGTACCCGCACACATTGAATGCAATGGGCCGGCCGGAGGCACCGATCGGTCCATTGCTGTTCAACGCGCACAGGGGTACAACGCGTACCCGCACACATTGAATGCAATGGGCCGGCCGGAGGCACCGATCGGTCCATTGCTGTTCAACGCGCACAGGGGTACAACGCGTACCCGCACACATTGAATGCAATGGGCCGGCCGGAGGCACCGATCGGTCCATTGCTGTTCAACGCGCACAGGGGTACAACGCGTACCCGACACATTGAATGCAATGGGCCGGCCGGAGGCACCGATCGGTCCATTGCTGTTCAACGCGCACAGGGGTACAACGCGTACCCGCACACATTGAATGCAATGGGCCGGCCGGAGGCACCGATCGGTCCATTGCTGTTCAACGCGCACAGGGGTACAACGCTGCACTCGCACACATTGAAAGCAATGGGCCGGCCGGAGGCACCGATCGGTCCATTGCTGTTCAACGCGCACAGGGGTACAACGCGTACCGCACACATTGAATGCAATGGGCCGGCCGGAGGCACCGATCGGTCCATTGCTGTTCAACGCGCACAGGGGTACAACGCGTACCCGCACACATTGAATGCAATGGGCCGGCCGGAGGCACCGATCGGTCCATTGCTGTTCAACGTGCACAGGGGTACAACGCTGCACCCGCACACATTGAAAGCAATGGGCCGGCCGGAGGCACCGATCGGTCCATTGCTGTTCAACGCGCACAGGGGTACAACGCGTACCCGCACACATTGAATGCAATGGGCCGGCCGGAGGCACCGATCGGTCCATTGCAGTACAACGCATCACTGTACATGTGACTGGCATATGTCAGCATGCCTGTCTCAGATGGACATATGCCAGCCACAGATAGCTCCCAGGGAGTGAGGGGCACACCTACATCACGACAGCCTGTCCAAACCTTATCATAAGGCATGTAAGGCTGCATTTCCTATTGTGTGTATGTTGGTGTACATGTTGTCCTGTGGGTGTCACCTGTGGGCAGCCACCCCCAGGCTGTGCACGTGTTCATGGGGACAGGATCATGGGTGTTACGTGTACGTGACCACTGTGATGTGCAACTGTTCATATCTGTGCATGTGCCATGGTCACATTTCACAGTGGTGTTTGTGTATGTCATGTCACATACCCCGTGAGTCCCATGTGGGACGGTATGTTTGAGCCAGGGTGTCCCAGTGGCACAATAGTGATGGCCCTCCACAGTCTTTGTGCATGTAGTGTTTACAATGTCTCTGATTTCATGTGCACAATGGGAGACAGTCTCCACATCCACGTTGTGTGTGCATGGACTCTGATGTTGTGCGTGTGTGTCACAGACGTCCATGGCTCTCCTGCCATGGCAAGTGTGGCCACTACCTGTGGGGGTCATGTTTGTTTTGTTGTGGTGTACACATGATACTCCAGGTGATGCCAGTGTCCATGTGGCATTACAGGGTCCCTGGGAATGTGCCTGTCGTTGAGCTGTGGTGCCTGGGGCACATCTGTCCTCACATGTCACTGGGGGGTGACTGTGACACAGCATCATGATATCCAATGGGCCAAACAGGGACAAATTGATGCCACCTGTAGGACCGTGTTGACAGATGTTGGCCATGTATGTACCATAAATGTTGTTCCGGTACTGCACACTTCATGTAGTTGTGCCTCATGATGATGTATGTTGGGATCTTGAGTGTGTTCAATGCCGCATATGTGGGGTGACTGACGATCTTGCTTACTTCTCCTCTGCACTGCAGGGCTCCTGCTGTCCATCGGCCATTCCCAGACCTGGCAACGATGGTGCAACGGGACAGCATCCGACGGTACCGCTTCACCAGGCAGCTGATTGAGGATTTTGCAGTGCAGTTGTCCCCACATTTGCAGCCTGGCCGGCCGTATCCTACAGCGCTGACCCCCAAGGTGAAGGTGATGGCAGCCCTACACTTCTTTGCCACCGGTACCTTCCAACATACTGTGGCGTCTGCTGGTGGGATGTCACAGACCATGTTCAGCCGTGTGCTCCGCGATGTTTTGGCGGCAATGTTGCTCTTCCTGAACCGGTACATCTATTTCCCTAGACTGCGACGACTCACTGACGTGAAGAGTGACTTTTATGCCCTGGGGAGGATGCCGCATGTCATTGGCTCCATTGATGGGACACATGTGGCTTTGGTACCACCACAGGCCCAGGAGCAGGCCTACAGGAACCGCAAGCACTACCACTCGGTCAATGCACTGGTGGTGTGTCTTGCAGACATGACCATCACACACGTGTGTGCCCGTTTCCCTGGTTCAGCACACGATGCCTTTGTGATGAGGAGTAGTCGCATCCCCAGGTTGATGGCACAGATGCAGAACCAGCGTGCCTGGCTTGTCGGTGTGTACTGACTTTGTGCCATTGTGTGTGATCTGATCTGTAGTATTCCGCCCACTTTTCCAAGTCAGCTGATGTGCACTTGTCTGTCCGTAGGTGACTCGGGATACCCCAACATGCCGTGGTTGCTGACACCCCTCAGGAACCCTGTGACACCTGCCCAGATGCGCTACAATGAGGCACATGGTCGGACCAGGAGAGTGATTGAGCGGACCTTTGGTCTCCTGAAGAGCCGCTTCCGCTGCCTGGACAAGACCGGAGGGTCCCTCCCATATGCCCCTGCGAAAGTGTGCAAGATTATCATCGTCTGCTGCATGCTCCACAACCTGGCAGTGCGGAAGGAGTTGCCTCTCATCCAGGATGACGATGACCAACATCCGCCACCTGTGGAGGATCCTGGCCTGGACCACGATGCCAGTGACGATGATGATGATGATGGTGATGGTGATGTCCGCACACAGCTCATCACCAACTTCTTTAGCTGAATGTGAGTATCCTGAGGTGTCATGTGAATGATGTGAGTTGGCATGATGTGTGGGTGGTGCTCTGGTGCTGTTGGAGTGTGTCCATGGGCTACTTGACAGGATGTGTGTTGCGATGTGTGGTGACAGGTGGGCTGTACTCCCCAACAGTGTTGACATGCTAACTTGGTTCTGGGTGGGTATCTTGTAACATGTATTGTGCATGAGTTTTGCTGTTCTGTCCTGTACTGCATTGCTTTTGACTGTGTGTCATTTCTGTCCTTCACAGGGTACTTTCAGATTCGTTTGGTCAACTGTGTCCACCGACGACGTGATTGCACATCCAGGCTGGTAGCTGTTGTGTCCCTACAGGTGATGTGCGCCACACCCATGGACTTCCTTCTGTCTACAGTTGTTGACTGTGTGCCCGCTACCAGGTGGGGTTACCTTGCATCTGTAGTGGTTACGGCATGTTGCTACTGTGTAATAAACCTGTGCTTCACTTAGTGATGTGCGTTGTCTGTGGTCACACATTTGACTGCCATTTGCTTACTGCACCTGTGGGCTACTTGACTACAACTGGGAATGGGTGTGGTGTCTGTGCATTGCACCGTCTTCCCTGGCAACATCAGTGTAGGCAATGAGTCAGATGGCCTAGGTGTGTATGTGTTGTGTAGCCCTGGTGGTGTGTCTCCCTCATATGTGTCACGTTGCCTGTACTCACATGCCTGTGTTGTCCTTGCTGTTGCAGTTCGCATACACTGTGTAATTTTGCAGTTCATCATCCCCATAACAGCACCCACGTTGGAATCACGACAGAGGCAAGTATGGTGTATTAGTGTGTTTATTGTGATAATAGTGCATAGGATGGATTGTGCTGTACATGAATCTTGCAATCCCAAGTTCCTAGATGAATAGAAAGTCCAGGTAGACAGGATCCCCAGTATCGGGGCCACTGTTGTCTGACACATTGTTCCAACTTATACTCCCCATGCAATGTGTGGGAGTAGTGTTGCCATCAACAGGGTGAACAGTCTGTGCACAAAGGCGAAAATCCAGAACAGGTTCAGGCTTCCTGGGAGTTGCGCTTGGCCATCAGCCTCTCACTTTCCCCTCCTCGGACGACCCCTCTTCTTGGGGGGGCCCTCAAGTGCAGGCTGCTGCGGTGCAGGGGACTCTCCGCCAGAGTCCTCCTCCCTCCCTGTGGCAGTTGCAGTTTGTTCGGTACCAGATGTTGTTGGCACACAGGGAGGTGTGGACTGGTTGCTGTTCATCTGGCGGAGGCATTGTAAAATGTCCCTGTGCACCGCCGTCATCTCATGTAGTACATCCCACTTGGACTCCACGCGGGTCATGTGGGAGTCCACACGTGACATGTGGGAGTCCACACGTGACATGTGTGACTCCACTTGGGACATGTGGGAGTCCAAGCGGGCATGATGGGCAGCCTGCTGCTGTTTGATGTCTCTGAGGAGCCCCACTACCTGGCTGAGCTCTCCGGTGCTGGACTGGTACGCATCAGCTATGCGTACCAGTTGTGGGTCTTCATGCACACCAGCAACGTCTGCAAGCAGCGACCTCTGTCTCCCACCCCTCCCACCACCCCTGCTGACATGTGCAGTGTGTGCAGTTGCACGCACAGATAACCCTGGTCCACCTTGGGGGTTGGTGGTGGTGGTGGTGTCCATGGCCCCAGGTTGGTCCAGGGTCACTGCGCTGGTGTTGTTCCTTATTCTGTCCATGTCGGCAGGGATGGTATTCGTGGTGACAGTCGTTGGAGGGGTGGGTGCAGGGGTGCAGCTGGTGGACCTGCTGGTGCTGCAGCTGGTGGTCCTGCTGGTGCAGCATGTTGACTTGCACCGGATGTGCCAGGTTGTTCATCGTCCGAGGAGGACAGAGGCTGTACGACGCCAGTGAGCTCGGCATCCTCTTGAGTCTGGGACTGGGACTCCTCAGCGTCTGCTGCTGTGTCCCTATCATCACCTGTTTTTGGGAGACACAAACAATGTATGTCATGTTTCTGCAGGCATCAGTGGTTGACACACCTGACAGTTGTGACTGTGCCTCGGGGTGCGGGCCTGTACATTGTATTGTCCTAAGTCGTCACAGTCAGGGGTTGATATTGGTGTGGCACATTGTCCTGCATTATTTGGGCATTTCTATGTATTCTCTGGGGTGTGAACATGGTCTGCATTGATTGTGTTTGGTTGACAGCCAGACCTCCTTCCCACCCACCCACCCACCCAGTCAGTTCTCCCACCATGGAACGTGCTTGCATTGCAGGGAGTGTAAGTTGTCTCTCAGGATGTCAGTCAGTGGTGTCCTGCTGTTTGTTGGTGCACAGTTGGCAGCAGGGCCTTGTGCTCCCCACAGCAGTAGCCAGTGTCAGCCATCTTGTGAGTCCTTCTCCACTCCCTGTGATGTGAGCATGGTTCAGGGTGGTGTTGATGGGCCAGTTGTGAGGCTGAGCAATGTCTGTGACTACGACTCCCATCATGCTATTGCCTCCACCCCCTTCCCAGCATGCCCATGCTTCCTTCCTTTTGACTCTGCTTCCCTGTGGGGTCGGCTGGCTGTGCTGACAGGATGGCTGGGAGTGTTGTCCTGGCAGTTGTTTGGCTAAGAGTCCCAAGAGTGTCCCTGTGCTTCACACAACATAAGCCAGGGTGGTGGTGCTTTGTGGGATCTTGTGTTAGGATGGAGGGCATTGCATTCTACCAGGTGGGTACTGTGGAGTTTGTGTTGGGGGGGTGTGAGGGGAGGTGCTGGTGACTATGGTCAGTGCTGCAAGTCCCCCTTCCCACCCAGCCAGCCAGATATCCCACCATGGAACGTGCTTGCATTGCAGGGAGTGTAAGTTGTCTCTCAGGATGTCAGTCAGTGGTGTCCTGCTGTTTGTTGGTGCACAGTTGGCAGCAGGGCCTTGTGCTCCCCACAGCAGTAGCCAGTGTCAGCCATCTTGTGAGTCCTTCTCCACTCCCTGTGATGTGAGCATGGTTCAGGGTGGTGTTGATGGGCCAGTTGTGAGGCTGAGCAATGTCTGTGACTACGACTCCCATCATGCTATTGCCTCCACCCCCTTCCCAGCATGCCCATGCTTCCTTCCTTTTGACTCTGCTTCCCTGTGGGGTGGGCTGGCTGTGCTGACAGGATGGCTGGGAGTGTTGTCCTGGCAGTTGTTTGGCTAAGAGTCCCAAGAGTGTCCCTGTGCTTCACACAACATAAGCCAGGGTGGTGGTGCTTTGTGGGATCTTGTGTTGGGATGGAGGGCATTGCATTCTACCAGGTGGGTACTGTGGAGTTTGTGTTGGGGGGGTGTGAGGGGAGGTGCTGGTGACTATGGTCAGTGCTGCAAGTCCCCCTTCCCACCCAGCCAGCCAGATATCCCACCATGGAACGTGCTTGCATTGCAGGGAGTGTAAGTTGTCTCTCAGGATGTTAGTCAGTGGTGTCCTGCTGTTTGTTGGTGCACAGTTGGCAGCAGGGCCTTGTGCTCCCCACAGCAGTAGCCAGTGTCAGCCATCTTGTGAGTCCTTCTCCACTCCCTGTGATGTGAGCATGGTTCAGGGTGGTGTTGATGGGCCAGTTGTGAGGCTGAGCAATGTCTGTGACTACGACTCCCATCATGCTATTGCCTCCACCCCCCTTCCCAGCATGCCCATGCTTCCTTCCTTTTGACTCTGCTTCCCTGTGGGGTGGGCTGGCTGTGCTGACAGGATGGCTGGGAGTGTTGTCCTGGCAGTTGTTTGGCTAAGAGTCCCAAGAGTGTCCCTGTGCTTCACACAACATAAGCCAGGGTGGTGGTGCTTTGTGGGATCTTGTGTTGGGATGGAGGGCATTGCATTCTACCAGGTGGGTACTGTGGAGTTTGTGTTGGGGGGGTGTGAGGGGAGGTGCTGGTGACTATGGTCAGTGCTGCAAGTCCCCCTTCCCATCCAGCCAGCCAGATATCCCACCATGGAACGTGCTTGCATTGCAGGGAGTGTAAGTTGTCTCTCAGGATGTCAGTCAGTGGTGTCCTGCTGTTTGTTGGTGCACAGTTGGCAGCAGGGCCTTGTGCTCCTCACAGCAGTAGCCAGTGTCAGCCATCTTGTGAGTCCTTCTCCACTCCCTGTGATGTGCGCATGGTTCATGGTGGTGTTGATGGGACAGTTGTGGGGGGCAATATGTGTGACTGCGACTCCCATGATGCTATTGGCTACACTGACTTGGCCAGCATACACAGAATTCCTTCCTTTGAGTGGTCTTCACTGTGTGTTGGTGTTGTTGTGGTGGCTACATGTGTGGATGTGTGTGTTAGTTCTATTTGTGCCACTGCCTAGCTGTAGTTGTGGTTGTGTTTGTACATGTGTTGGCACAGTTGGATGTGACTTTTTTGATGGCATGTGTTGGGTTTATCTGACTGACATACACATTTTGGGATGATTCTGTTCTAGTTGCTGTGTAATTGCTATGAGTGCATGGTTTGACTCTCCCCTTGACAGTGATGTGTGTGTGTTTTGTGGCAGTATATTGTGTACATTTGTTGTGTACTCACCAGGCTCTGGGATGTCCTCTAGTCCATATATGCTCACTGGCGGTAGGATGGCCCGCACCTTCTCCTCCCAGGGCCTGAGGTATATTGGCTTGGCAGGAGGGCCACTGCCGGTGTGTTGGCTGTTGATGTAATCTTGCTTCAGCAGTTTCCGTACCCTCCTGCGCACGTCATACCACCTGTTCTGGATGTCGCTCTTTGTGCGCCGACATGGTGATTGTGCGTTCACCCTGTTGATGATCCTCTCCCACATCTTGGTTTTCTGCGACATGGGGGTCTGTTGGACCAATGTGCCAAACAGCTGTGGCTCTACCCTGAGGATCTCGTCTACCAGGACTTCCAATTCACAATCTAGGAACTTGTGATTCTTCTTGGGGGGCATGGTGATGGGTGGTGATGGTGGGTGATGTGTGTGTTGGTGTGCAGGTGAGGGTGTGTGGGTGTGTGTTGTGCTGGGTGTATGTGAGGTAGGTATTTGTTGGTGTGCTGCTGGTGTGTGGCTTGTGTGAGGGATGAGCTGTGGGTGTGTGGTTGCTTTCTCTTGGGTGCTGGCAGTGGAATGGCATTTGCAAAGGCTCATGGTAGTGATTTGTGTCCTTTATATAGGTGGAGTTGTGGGTGTGTCTTTGTTCTCTGTCCCCACCCCCCAGTAGTTATTGGCTTGGTAATTGCTTGTTTGGCCTTTTTTGGTTGATTTTTCCTTTGTGCTGTTTGTGTATGTTGGAAACGTTCTTGTGACCGAGTCGGACCCTGCATTGGTCTCGTACGGTGTTTTCCGTTTCGTTCACGCTGTGTTTGTGCAGTTTTGTATGCTGCGTACGCGTCGGTCGCGGTGTATTGTGTTGCTTCGGCTCGGTTTTGTATGCGTGTCGGTCGTGCGGCTTGTCCTCCGTCCGACTCGGTCGTGTTTTCGCGCCTTGCATCGTACTTTGCGGGTTGGAGTTGGCGGGTACGATTCGGTCGGATTTGTTCCGGGTGCGTGTCGGTCGGTTGGATTCGCGTGTTTTTCCGGCCGGATTGCTATTTTCCGAGCGGCTCGGTCGGTCGGCTTGGTTTCCTGACGTGTCGGTCGGATTTGTCGCGGCTTGCATCGTACTTGGCGTGTCGGGCGCCACTGGTACGTGTCGGTCGGTATTTTTCCGGATCCGAGTCGGTCGGTGCTTTTTCCGGCCCGAATCGGAATCGACCCCTCAGCGTGTGCACAGGATCACATTGTGTTTACAGTGGACCTCGTCTTGGGTCCCCGATTGAGGGTTTAGGGTGTTAGTCTCCCTCACCTCTGCACCGCACAGATAATCCTCAGAAAGAATTGCGTATAATTGGGAGGCGCCAGGTCCACACTTAGAAAACGCCCCGAAGTTCCTGTGTACTATCTAAGCAGTTGGCCTGCTTTTTTTCTGAAAAAAAACAAGAAAACTAGATCTGATGCTGAGAGAGAATTTATAAGAACTCTATGGGGCATATTCTCAAGGACACATCGTGTAGTTAGCGGCACTTTATCGCAGCCATAGTGGCGATAAATTCATCGCACCATTCACAAGCTGGTGTTAACAGCCCATAACACCATTTTACCTGCGATAGCAGCCGCAAAAAACATCGCCACAGATGACCCCCGCAACTATCGCTAATGAGATGCAGAGTAGGCGTACCCGTGCAAAAAGCAGCGAAAACACTACTCCGCAACATTCTCAACGAGCAGCCAGATCGGCGATAAGACCACAAAACAGGCGCTGAGGCCTGTTTGCAGCAGGAAACTAACACCTGCTCTGACCTGGTGCAAAGTCGGACCACAGCCTGCACCACAAAATGGAGCCCAGCCCAGAGCCACACTTGAAGGGCAACAGATGCCATGGAGCCACTGTTCATGCAGGTCGGAGCCCCAACAGGGCCACAACACCCACCGCCACCACCCCCAGGACCACCCCCGGCCAAAGACATGCCACATCAACTATACGGAATCATGTACCAAATAATCCGCCTGATGTCGCGCAATCACATTTAGTGGCATGCATGTGTCGTCACAAAAATGAGCATCACACATCCACCTTCGATGTAACAAATGAAAATGTATTCAAAGAAACACAGAACAGAAACGAAGACACATGGCGTCTCCCCTCGGGACAATCCGTAGGTCACAGCCTGCAAGACAAAAATCATGATGAGAAGGTGTGTCTTGCGCACATCAAAGGATAGAGAGAGAGCGAAGGAGAGAGAGAGAGAGAGAAAGAGAGGGAGCGAGCGAGAGAAAGACGGACAGAGAGGGGGAGCGAGAGAAAGACGGACAGAGAGGGGGAGCCCTTGGCGTGTAGTAATGATGGCCCACCACGTGCCGCTGCAAGACACATGCCCGGGGCCCCCAGACATGGCACCCTCCACATCATGCAGCCCCGCTCCGCAGGCCACCAGGTCTCACATATGATTCTGGGTCTTGATTTCGCCATGGCAGAGGACATACCAGTGCACCGGGCATCATCGCAGGCTGCACACCCGCTCAGCCCTTGAGGTGCCACTAACTATGTGATCCGGGATGCGATGCCACGTGCCGGTAGGCCCGCGCTGCCCGGTGGCTCTGCCTACACTGTGGTCCAGCAGGGCACACAAATCCTGAGCAGTCCGGACGGCCGGGACGGGGCATCATCGCTGGCTGCACACCCACTCAGCACCTAAGGTGCCCCTACCTCAGTGCACCCAAAGTCACCGTCCTGTGGCGGTGTGCCTGTGCCGGCCGCAATGTATCCGGTGCCACCAAGTCTGTGTCCCAAAGTACTGGTCACTGTATGATTGGGTATCGTGTTGCGGACGCCATCATGTCACCTCTGGTCCTGGGGAATGTGATGTTGCAGGGCCCGAGGCCCTCATGCCTACATTAACACCACACGGACGCACCCAGATAGAGAGTGGAAATGGCGTCGAGCACGTGCGCCTGTCCCTTTTCATTGGCAGGGTCTCATGTCCTGTGACGCGTGTGCTGGATGGGTGTGGTGTGGGTGTAAACCAGCCGTGAGGGAGTGGCTGTGGCATGCTGACAACTAGACCTGTGAGCAGCAGATCACCACAGGAAAGACGGGACATATAGCATTGCCGTCCCCCCCTGTGAGCGTAAGCATAGTGGGCTGGCCTGGCATATGCCAGTCCAGCGTAAGGGTCTGTATATGACCCCGGGCCCTGGGCGTGGTTCCGTACTGGGCTGGACAAGGAAGTAACTCATGCGTGTGCCCCTGTTGTTGTGTCAGCGCCACCCGGACCGCATTGGGCAATGTGTCACCCTGTGACCCCTGTTCTACGACATGAGCCACATGGACGTAAGAGGAGTCCAGTGAGCCCACATTCATCCATACTTCCACACTTAAAAGACCATAGACATGACACATCTGTGTGTATATGAATATTTAATGCACATTCAGTGGAGTGTTGCATCTGGAGCAGTACAGGGCCATGCAAACCCCACATGACGATGTTGTCCCGTGGAGGTCCAGCAAGGGTCCTCCAGGGAATGACAAGTCCAAAGGAAGAGGACGAGTACAGTCTGCAGTCTGATTGCTGTGTCAATGGCGATCAAACATCATATGGCAGTCCATGTCGAGGTCCAAGGTGAGTGTCGCAGAGTGCATGGGTGGGACAGTGGAAGGTGATGATGCAGAGGGCAGTACCAAGCTGAAGCCAGACCTATGGATGAGATGCATGCTGCTGCATCCTCCTTACCACGAGGGCAGTATCATCCGCATCTTCGTCCTCTGATGTTTCATGTGCCTCATGTGTGGGTGGTGGTGTTCTGTCTCCAGCACTGTGTGGCAGTGACACATCAGTGGCCGGAGGTGGAAGGTCTGCCGCACTGTGTGGCACTGACACTTCAGGGGGCGGAGATGTGGATGGAGTAGTGGCAGCAGCATGCATCCTCACCAGGCCTTGTGGCAGCAATGCCATGAGGAGGGTCCTGAGGTCATTGAGGAACGCAGCTACCTCTCGCTGGTGTGCAGCCGTGGCAGCCGCTCGTCCGCATTCGCCCGCTCCATGGTCTCCATTAACCTCCGCATGTTTCCCAACTCCCGAGTGACATCGCTAGTGCCACTCGGACTGGACAGTTGTACTATTCTCTGAGTCAGGGCTCCAGCGATGTCAGCCATGGTCCGTTCGAGAGCATGGAGCGGCCTGTGGGTGTCCGTTAGGGACCGTGAGTGGTCCCTGATGGGACTTAGACACCCAGGTATGGCATCTAGTTTGTCTGCCATGCGGTCGAAGCCCACCCGCACCTGTTCAGCCAGATTCTCCTGGCACCCCAAAACACGGCGTTGGAAGGCCATGTGTTCTCTGTGGGGGTCCTGGGAGGCAGCAGTGGTGATGGGTGCTGCCTGCTGTGTGGTCTGTGCAAGGGGGTGGGGTCTCCTCGTAGCAGCTGTGGTGCCCAGCTCCTGGAAGTGGGCTGCGGAGGCTCTCCACGAGCAGTTGGAGGGCGTCAGAGTCGAAGCTGTGGTCGTCCTCTTCATCTCCAGAAAAGAGAGGGTCGGACTGCTCTGCAGGAGGTGTTGATTCTCCCTCTGCAATGTGAAGGGGAGATGCAGTTTCACAATGTGTCCACATGTATGTTGTCGCATTGTACATGTTTACATACAGACAGCATGACTGGGTACATTGTGGCTGTTTGGGAGGAGCTGCCTATTTGATCGGGGACAGTGGACATTTCGACAACATCCCGTATGTGTGTTTGTACTTGTACATTATCAACGCACATATCCCTGCAATGCCAATTGTGATTGGCCAGTGTCTGCACCCAAGCTGCACCAGTTGTGTCTTGTGTTCTGTTGTAGGTGCTTTGCGGATTGTGTCACATCGTTGTCAATGTAGATGTGCTCTGTATGTGATGTGTGTGCTGCATTTTTGGGGAGTCGCCCCAGCAGCTCAGATTTTGCTGCCCCTTATCACTTTCATGAGGTGTGCCTCTGACTTCTGTGCTTGTACAGTGTTGACATGTTGCATACTTGGGTACGTTGGTCTCTTGGTGGGAGTTGGTGGTCTGGGGCATGGTGGGTCCGCAGATGTGCTCAACTTAATTGTGCATGTGTGCCATTGTGCCCATCTCCCCCCGTCCCCCAGGCCCTGGTGGTTACTCACCCTGTTGCTGTTGTGTCTGGTCCTGTTGAGCAGTGTCCGGGCCCCCAACTCCTGCCACCGTATCCCCACTGATGACTGTGGACACCATTTCCTCCATGTCGTCCAGCTCCTCCTGTGGCGCTGGGCTCCCACCTCCAGTCTGCATTGCTGCCTTCAGGTTGTTGGCGAGTTTCAGCTTGGTTTTGCGCTTGACATCATTCCAGCGCCTCTTGACCTCGCCCATTGTCCTCTTCAGCACTCCGACTACATTCACCTTGTCCACGATGGGCTGCCATAATGTATTTTTTGTTGCCAATGACACAGTGGAGGTGACGAACAGTTGTTGATGGTGTTCTGTCACCTCCGTTATCAGGATCCTGTTTTCCTGCGGACTGAACTTCATCTTCCTCTTCTTCTTTTCCTTGCCCTTCCCTGACCCCGAAGTCCCAGGATGGTCCTCCGGGGGGCTTGTGGGGTCCTGGCTCTCCTCCGTACTTGCTCCGGCAACATCCATTGTGCTTCGCTGTTGTTTGCCATTTGTTTGTCTGTTTTTTTTCAACTTTTATGGTGATTGTTCCCGCCTGACGCGTGTGGATTGCAGGCCTGTAGCTGGGTTTCGCTGATTTTTGTATCGCTATTGGCCTCATCGCAGCTTTTTTTGCGTTGGTGTTTCGCATTTTTGCGGCGTGGCATTGATTCTAACGCGGTCAGTTGGCACGTTATCTGGGGAGTATCGCATGGGGCCGCCGTGTTGTGAATACTTGGTTAACAAGGCGTTAATTTCCCGCGATGGACTGCGATATGCAAAGTTGCGTTAAGCTAAATTTGCAGTGGTTATCACACGTTCTTGGGAATATGCCCCAATATGTTTAGACTCACCCTTGTCTGGTACGAAGCTGCTTAGTCAGTATTCAACATCTTCTCTAGATTAACCCTATCTACCGTTATTCCCAGTGGCAGCTGACATTTACAGGAGGGGGGAGGGTGCACTTGCGCTTGTTAAATTAAATTAAAAAAATTAAATAAAACTTACCTGACTCTGCAACGTCCTAGCTCCGGACCTCTTCTTCCGCCAACACAGGAACCGGATGCTGGAACTCCCTTGGCCAATCCTGGTGCTGCTCTCACCAGCATGAGAGTAGCACTAGGATTGGAGGGAGCAGCCTCACTTGCTGCTCCACAGTGGTCTGGAAGCTTTGGCTTGCTCTAACCCAGTTGGGTTAGAGATGTTTAAAGGGCACATGTGTGGCTGGCCAGCCAAAAAGACATGCAAACTTTAAACAGTACAACACCAGCCCACCCTCCTCATTGCTGCTGTCACTTAGCAACAGCCCGCCCCCGTCCTGACGCTCGGCTCGGGACGAGGTATTAAAAATAAAATAGTAATTAATTACCGTTTTATTTATTTTTCATCTCCGTGTCTTTGGGGGGATTTTTAAATGGGGTGACGCTCCTCCGCTCAAACGGAGGAGCCGCCCCTAGTTATTCCAGACATAGAGCTCGTTGCCTTGAAACAAAAGGCGCGGCTTTCAGACTTCAGACCTATGTCCAGCTGAATACATACAACTTCTGGCCCCTTTTTTGAGTTGTGTTCTCTCGGTTGCAGGGTTTTGTTGCGTTCAGTGCCCTTTTAGATTGTCAGCAGGTGGGTTTCCGCCCAGGAGTACTGGACTCAGGGATGTCGCCGTTCTCAATGACCAATCCAGAATAATGGATGTCAAAGCTACATACTACAACAGAAAGGGACCCAAGTGGCTATCACTGGAAAAACTTGCTTTTCACAGTGGATTTTCCCTTTTCTCAGTCACAGCCTCAAATTCTTGGGGGTTAAAGCTATCATACAATCTAGGCTGGATTATTAGAACAACATCTTCCTTGCTGCACCAAAAATGCATCTGGCACACTTGCAAGTGTTTCAAACTGTGGCTATCCTCCTTCTTAAAGGATTGAAGAGAACAGATTCAGTTACAGAAGCCTGAACGCAATTACACTGGCTCCCAATACATTCACGTATTTATATTTAAGGCATGTCTATTTTCCGCAAAGCCATGTACACTCAAACCCCAGATTTCATGGCAGAAGAATTTTCTTGGTCCACGTCAGTAAGAAACTTACGATTTAATCATTTATACTTTCTACGAGTACAAAGGATTTGGACCTATGCCTTTGGAAACCAAGCCTTTTCAGTGGCAACAACCAAAGCATGGAACACCCTTCTTTTGGACCTACGTAAGCAACCCTCTATGCTGCATTTCAGGAAATAAGTGTAAAAATTGCTTTTCAATTTGTAAACACATTTGCAATAGCCTCAATCAATCATTCAATCAATCAAGATTTATAAAGGGCTGCTAATCACCCAATAAGGTATCCAGGCGCTTGCAGGTCACTCCCTTCATTTAGTGGCACGAAACCTCAGCAGGGTTTTAATTGTGGTCTACGAATATTTAAACATAAACATTAATGATTATGTTAAATTTTTTAATATAAAAGATTTTTTTCCGTTTAATAATTTTTAAACTTTTTAAACTTATAAAGTTTTGTAATCCCTTTTTTATTTATAATACAGTACATTTTATTATGTAATTACAACTTATATGTGCAATTAATTTAGCTTTAAAAGAGCTTCTATGTTTTATACATTTTTCTATGTGTATTTTGTTGTACCACTTCCTTTATTTTTTAGCATGGGTTCATCATTTGGGGCTGTGCAGCCATGGATCCCACTTACTGGTCTTGGGTTCAGGTAAGAGCAATTTTAACTTATTTTAAAAGGGTTTAATATTTTGGGGAAAGTAGTGTTACTTAGATTAGTATAGTGTTCTAAATGTTAGATGTTAGATTTGGCCCTCTCTGCAAAGTCAAACTCAAACCTTTTGCCTTCACACCTCCTGTTTTCTGAAGACATTTTTTATGGCTTTCAGGACTCTGTGCGCTTTACCACTGCTAACCAGTGCTAAATTTCTTGTGCTCTCTCCCTAAAACTTGGTAATATTGGCTTACATGCAATTGGCACATTTCATTTACTTGTAAGTCCCTAGTATAGTGTTAGTACATGTACCCAGTGCCTGTAAATTAAATGCTAGTAGGGGGCCTGCAGCACTTATTGTGCCACCCACTTAAGTAGTTCTGTAAACCATGTCCCAGGCCTGACATTGCAGCCAGTGTGCAGTTTTAAACTGTCATTTCGACTTGGCAAAATAACCCCTTTGCCAAGTCATAAAGCTCCCTTTGGAATACATGTCACCCCTGGGTTAGGTCCTAAACAGCCCAAATGGCAGGGCAAATTCTATTTATAAAGTTGGAAATGTATTTTTAAGTTGTACATGTGCTAGTGAAAAATTCTGAAATTTGTTTTTTTCTACTATGAGGCCTACCTCTCCCGTAGGACAACATTGGGTTATCTTATTACATTTAATAATTGCTAACTTGTGTTTCAGAACAGGTGGAAATATCATGTTTGGTGTCTAAAGAATTGTAAATTAAACTCCTCTTTGATGGTAAAATTGATTTTTAATCACAGTTTTGAAAATGCTACTTGTGGAAAGTTGCCACTTTCTTGCCCTAACCATTTGGTGTCTGCAGCCTGCTCATGGGCCACATGACTAGGTGTGAGTGGAAGATGGCCATTGTGTACTCCTCACAGACAGCCACACAATAGCAAGACTGGTTGGTGGCAGGATGGGTAACTCTGGCAAGATAGGGAGGGCAGAGCTGGGAGCAGCCCCACTTCCACATCAAAGACGCTGCCTCAGCACACACACAAAGAACTTCACACTAGGCTATTTTCATTCCAGATATCCTGGGACCAGGGCAGTCTACTTCTGGACCTGTGGAAAGACCCTCAGAGGACTGCCCTGCTGCCTCTGGCCTGCTGGGTACTTCAGAGGACTGTCCTGCTGCACCAAGAGGACTGTCTTGCTGCCTGATACCTGCCCTGTGCCCTGCTTCTTAAGACCTGCTTTCCTGCTTGAACCCAAGTGACTTCAAGGGCTAGTTTGCTGGCCTCCTGATCAGAGCATCAGGACCAGATAAGGCTCCAACCATCTTTCCCCCGCACCTGGAAACAGCCTGAGTCAGCCCTGACCATCCAAGTGGTGCTCCTCCAGTTCTGGACCCTTGGAAGTGGCGCTAAAGGTGCCCAGATAGAACAAATCCAAAACTAGGGACTTAGAGAAACTTTTCTGCCAAAAAGTGCTCTGAGAACCGAGGAGTGACCAAGACCTACTTGCTTGCTGATCCACTCAATGTGCATCGCCGGTCTGCCTGACTTCGTGTCAGCTACCATCGCGTTCTTCTCGGCAGCAGCAAATCCTGTACAGCGACTCTTTACAGAACGGGTATCCGGCCTCATGGAGCCATCGTCGGCCACAGCCTGCAGCCTCGACGCGCTGAAGATTTTCAAATAATATGAAAGATACTAAGGGTCTGATTATTTTGATTATGAGATTATGAGAAGGCAAAGAAGACCGACGCTGCAACAATCTCCCGCCCGCCGTATTATGATGTCTCAGATGGGCCGGCGACGGTCTTTCTGACGGCGGTGAATGTTTTTTCATACTTGTCCATGCATGTGTGTATATTCTGACTGCAGAAGTGTCGAATGTACACATATGCAAGACACATGTGAAAAAATACCTACTACCCATTGCTAGAGTCGGGACCATATGTGCCCAGACCAATGAATAGGTAAATACTACAAAATGGATTTACCTGGATTTCGGCACCAAAAATGTCGTTTACTTTAGGGTCAAGATGCTGGTGTGAAGCAGGGACCTAGAGGAAGGGATACATATTGGAGACTGAATGAAAGAAAAGGAAATGGGTGAGTATGCATCCCAAATCCTTCTTTTCCGATGACCCGAAGCAGGCGGTCCCACCGACACAGTCGGCTCATCGGAAAGTCAACTCATAATTCGCACAGCGGAGACTTCTCTGTACCGCCCTATGGCAGCTGCTTTCCCTCAACCGACACCACAGTAGTCAGCGAATGGCTGGTGGTGGCTGCGGTGCTCCGGCAGTCTTTCATTCTGAAATCCGACAACATAGTGATAGGGTGGGCGGACCACTTAGTCGAGCGCCAAGCTTGCAGCATTCGGACCGTGACCGCGGGTATGGCAGTTCATGGACCGCCAAACTCGTAATAAGGCCCTTAGTGTAGATTTCTGTAGGTGCCATAATTAAAATGACAAGCGTAACGTGAAATACTAGAAATTACACAAAATTAAGGAGGCGTAATGAAAATTTCACCGGGTTTAATTTTAAACTAGCAGTTACTGGTTTTGGCTTACCCTTCAGTTTTCAAGCAAGTCGTATTACACCTGCACTTTCACCAGGCTTTTTAAATAAGTACTTCTGTCTATAATTGTTTCGAATTGTCACACCAGCTGGAATTTATTTTCTCTTCGGAGAATCATGACATTTTATGACTGATACTGCATGAAATCAGAGTTGAGCAAACTCCACAACCAATCTGCAGTATCTATCCATACGTCCTTCCTTCCACTGACTATAACGTCATATTCGGGCACTGCAAGTTTTTTAATGAGCAGACAGGGGAGGAGACCAAACTTTCTGAATCCTAACCTTTACTGTTCATCGCTCTGAGATGTCAATGGTAAGCGCACTCCACAGACTCCTAGCTAATCTGCCTTTACTAGTTACATTTCTAAAGGCACTGTGTGTGACAACTGCATCTTCCCTGGGAACAATTACATGCTTGGACGTGATGCAATCCGCCTTTGAAACTGGAGTGTGCAGAGACAGCTCTTGTATGTAACCCGGGCTGGGGAGGCGAAGCCGGACCCGATGGGGGCCCGGGTCAAACGCCGTCCGGAGGCGGGAAGCCTCCCCCCGCCCCTAATTTAAATTATGGCTAGAGAGGGGGCAACCAGGATTGGTCCCCCAAGGGAAGGCACGCCCCCCCCAATCAGAGGACGGGCAAGCTAGGACGAGGGGGGAATAAAAAGGGCCTGCAGGCCACGAACAGTCACAACCACCCCCCCTCGCATAGGAACTCGAAGAATCGGGCCGGAGCGGACGAAGAAGGAAGAAAGAAGACTTACGACTGCAGAGCCGATCCGGACCCGAGACGACTGAAGGACCGAGCAGATCCGGACTATCGAAGAGCTGCCGCCTGAATCCAGCCCGGACCGGTTTTGCGCCTCGTCCCCGCTCACAACCCAGCCGCTCAGCGATCGCGGTACCGGGAGAAGGGGAGAAACGGCAGGCAAAGCAGTGCGGGCATCGGAACCGGTGCGGGAGAGCGGAGCCATCTGGTGAAGAAGGACACCTGCGGTGCGTGCATCGGAGCTGGTGCAAGAGAGCGGAGCCATCTAGGACGCCTGCGGTGAGGAAAAACGGAAGCGGAGAACCTTGGGAGGTGGCTCCGGACGTGGAAGGTCGAGCCGAGGTCGGACATGCCCAGCGACCACAGGAGACAACAGCATGGTCCTTCCAAGACCAAAGCCAAGCGGAGAGTGAGGGGCAGCTGGGAGCTGGCCCCGGAGGGTATAAATGATTAACCGTCCTCGGAACCTGAAGGCCAAGAAGCCCCCGGGCGGCAGGAAAGGCCAAGTTTGAGGTTTCCGGCTTGCTGCGCGGCAAAGAAAAGGCACGAAAAGCGCCTGGGCAGACTCAGCGTATGGTTAGCTGGGGGCCCGATTTCCTTGTAATTGAAAGGTGCGGTCAGCGCGTGGTAATTCATAAGTGCCTGGCTGGCTGGGGCTCGAGGCTTGAAGTCCCATATTAATGAAAGCAACGTGGTCCCTGGGCACAAAGGATACAACTGAGGCAGAGCAAAGAGGACCCCGTGTGGACAAAAGCAGCAGGGCAGAGTGACGCACACCACCGAACCAGGATACTTTGGGGGCTCAAGCCGCAACAGCTAAACCGCTTGCACTTTTGGACATTTTGGAAGTAGGAGCAAGGCGGTGCAGGGTACAACAAGGATGGCCGGCAAGCGGGGAGTAGCCAAGAGAAGCACACAGCCCCTGGCTCGTTTCAGGGAGGACCAGGCGGCCCCCAAAAAACACAGAAGAGAAGGGGGCCCCGAGCTGGCCGACGACCTGCAAGTGATGCTGGAGAAGGCCAGAGCGCTGGTGGCTTTGAAGGGGCAGAGCTGGGTGGACCGGCAGATAAAGGAAGGTGCCCAGGGGAAGGAGAAGGGACCACGGCAGGCTTCCCCAGCACGACCACTCCCCAAGAAGTCAGGGGACACAGGGCATGCAGCCAAATGGCGGCCCCTACAAAGGGAAAAAAGGGAGCGGAGAAGCAGGGTAGGAACCCCCCCAAAAGCCAAGAGCAAGAGGGCTGCAGCTCCTGAGCAGGTGGATAGCTCAGAGGCAGAGGAAAGCAGCGAGGACGAGGGGTCTGTAGCCAGCACGGCGGCCCCCTCAAGAAAGACACGGGAGACAAGATGGCAAGGACAACAGAGAGAGTGGTAAGCATGGTGCACTGAGCGGTAAGCGAGGGCGCGGGAAAGGGCAAACGGCGGAAGGGAACCCAAGCCAAAACGTAAATATGGGTAGCAATGCAAGGGCCATGGCCCATCCCCCCCCCTGTGGCAGTCAGGGCTAGGTCAAGGGCGACAGGATTTCCAAGGGGAGGCCTGGAATGGGGGGGCAGCGCATCCACAGGCATGGGTGCCATGGTGACAGTGGCCAGGAGCAAGCGCCCCCTTCCCTGAGAACACCCCGTGGGGCACATGCGTCCAAGGGGGCAGCACGACACCAGACCAAAGGGCGGACAAGCGAAGTCACACAAAAGGGGCTGCAAACAAGGAGATGGGGTCAGCAAACCAGGCGCAGCAGGGGGAAGTGACAGGAACCGAGTCAACCACACACGGGGGTGCAGGGGCCCCGGGGGTGGATAGCTCAAGTGCAGACAAGACGGGGGGGGCAAGACACTAACGGGAAGCCGGCAAGCGAATACTTGCATCCCTCCCCGAGCGACCCTCCCACGACCACAAAGCAGTTAGGGCTGGCCAACCTCATCCCGCTAACAGTTAAGGAGAGGATTTGGAGAAAGGAGTTCATTGAAATTTTTTCACCACTGGAAGTGCGGCAGGCAGGATTAGACCTAGCAACACAGGACAAGAAGGATGATGACAGGAGGGTCACCTGGAAACCCAGAGTAGAAAGATCAATAGAAAATTGGCTAAAAGCGTTCCGAACATTGGCATGCGTCTTCATTGAGAAATTCCCTCAAAGCGCAGCGGCACTGATCTTGTACGAACAGAAGGTACACGAGGCGCAGCAGGAGTATCGGGGCGATGCATGGCTAAGATACGACGAGGGTTTTAGGGAAAATGCAAGTATGGCCAATTATGGGGTGGGACTGTGTCACCAAACACATGGTGGCGGCAAGGGAAGGCGTCGGGCGAAGGAGGGCAATTTTCGTCTCTACGGGAGTAAGGACAAATTTGAGGGGCAAGGAATAGAGTTCAAAGGGAAGAACCAGACAGGGAGCAAGTCAAATAAGCCATGTTGGAAGTTCAAGAAAGACGAGTGTAAGTGGGGGGTAACCATCCCACAATACGCTGTATTTAAGGATTTAAGGTAAAAGGGTACGCAGTGTTGGTTGGTAGCGGGCAGGAAAGGGGAGGGGGCGACCTGCCACCTGGAGGGGGTTTGGTAACTGATGAGATTGTGAAAATCTTTGACAAGGGCAAGCAAACCATCCTAGTAAAGCTTGACCTCAGATGTAGCAGACGGTAAGGTTTCCATTAGCTGGCTGGAGGCAAAACAAAGGTTGCCAGGAGTCAATTCCTTGATATATTCATGTTAAATGATTCATTATTTTATTCAGTTACAATTTGTCAAAAAACAAACAGCTGATGGGACTGGACGTCCAAGCGACTGAGCTTTATTGGATATTTATTTCAAGGTATATCTTAAATCTATTAACGAGCTTTGTCTAGAGTAGGGTGGAAGTTTGTGGATCTGCGCAGATTTCAGAACTTTCCATCACAGAAATGTGAGGAAAATGTGTGTTTTTTTTCAAAGTTTGAGATTTGCAAGGGGTTCTGGGCAACAGAACCTGGTGAGAGCCACACAAGTAACCCCATCCTGGATTCCCCTGGGTGTCTACTTTTCAAAAATGTATAGGTGTGCCAGGTTTCCATAGGTGCCGGCAGAGCTAGGGTTCAAAATCTACAGCTAGGCACTTTGCCAAGAAAGGGTCAGTTTTCACTGTAAAAATGTGGTGTGTCCACGTTGCGTTTTGGGCCGTTTCCTGTCGCGGGCACTAGGCCTACCCACACAAGTGATGTATCATTTTTATTGGAAGACTTTGGGGAATGTAGGGTGGGTGGAAGTTTGTGGACCAACGCAGATTCCAGAACTATCCATCACAGAAATGTGGGGAAAATGTGTTTTTTTTACGAAGTTTGAGGTTTGCAAGTGATTCTGGGTAACAGAACCTAGTGAGAGCCACACAAGTCACCACATCCTGGATTCCGCTGGATGTCTAGTTTTCAAAAATGTATAGGTTCGCTAGGTTTCCTTGGGTGCCAGCTGTGCTAGGACCCAAATCCACAGGTAGGCACATACCGAAAAATTGTCAGTGCCTAGTGGACTTTCTGTTGCCCTGGGGAGGGGGGAAATCAGGGACTATTGCCCCGATATGCCCCCAAGAAGGGCAGAAAGACTGTGGCTATTTTTTGGGTGGGTGGGGACATTGGCATTCTGGAAAGCCCCCACCGCTACGTTTAAAAAAGCCAGCATAATCGCTGGCGCCTAGTGGGCTCTCTGCCCCCCCGGGGGGCAGATCAGGGGCTCCTGCCCCCATCTGCCTCCTGGGGGGGCAGAAAGACTGTGGCATCTTTTTTGGGGGGGTAGGGATATTGGCATACCCATTCTGGGCAGCCCCCAACCCTGAAGTTTAAATAAAATTTACCCCTGGTGCCTAGTGGGCTTTCTGCCCCACCCCGAGGGGGCAGATAAGGGGCTATTGCCCCCATCTGCCTCCTGGGGGGGTGGAAAGACTATGGTAATTTGTTTGGGGTGGGGGCATTGGCATGCCCATTCTGGGCAGCCCCCACCCCTACGTATAAAAGAAACAAATCCCTGGTACCTAGTGGGCTTTCTGTCCCCCCCACGGGGGCAGATCAGGGGCTACTGCCCCATCTGCCTCCTGGGGGGGTGGGAGAAAGACTGTGGCATTTTTTGGGGGGGCTAGGGGCATTGGCATGCCCATTCTGGACAGCCCCCACCCCAAACTTTGGGGGAAAAAAATCCCTGGTGCCTAGGGGGCTTTATGCCCCCTCGGGGGGGGCAGATAAGGGGCTACTGCCCCATCTGCCTCAAAAGGCTGCCTGGCAAAATTTAATGGGGGGGAGCAAAGGCCCTTGCCAAGGGGACGCTCCCCCCTAGTGGGTGGATCCCTGCTTGGGGTTCACCCTCCTGGGGTGATCCCAGAGCAGGGATCCACTAGGGAAGGGTACCATTGGAAAGGGGAGATTGTCCCCTTTCCAACGATACCTCTCCCAAGTGTTTCGGTGCTCGGGGGGCTGAGATAGCCCCAGGAGCCCCCAAACATTGAAACTGAAACTACGTTTCAGTTTCGTTTTCAATGTAATGACGACAGCGCGACATGCGCGCGATCGTCATTACATTGAAAATCAGCAAAGGGCCTCAGGAGGTTGGGAAACCCTTCCCCACCTCCCGAGCCCCCCCCAAAAAAGGAAATCCCTCTGCTGTTTGCAGCAGAGGGATTTAGTGCCCCTATCCTCATGACGGAATGGTTACGTCATGAGCACAGGAGCACTGGTGCTCATGACGGAACCATTCCGTCATGAGCACCAAAGGGGTTAATACAATTAAGGCACACAGTTCATATATGAGTCTGTAATTCTACAGTGAATGCACTTCAACAGTGATGTCAAGTACAACACTTTACATTAATAACGTTAGGACACACAAGTATGTAGTGCTAATGCAAATTGTAATGCAACCCAATGTATGACATCATGGTGATTCTGACATGCTCCATCCACCAGTGCGTGCTTCTCACCTCCTTAGTGCTTCTTAAAATGTGTGTAGCGTCATGGAGCAAAGATGACAGATTCAATGTTAAAAATACACTTCTGTACAAAGGCAAATCTCCTCCATCCAAGATGCCCACCACATCCTCACATTGACACAGAGGCTCTCATAATTGAGAGAATTTCCTACAAGTTAATGAGGTTTGTAAGACAAGCAAGTCAATCAGCTTTTTAGTGTTTTTTTTTTGTTTCTGGCTAGCGCTATTGTTAATCAATATACTGTTTCATGAGCTGATTCACATTGTGAATGTCACTTCAAGAAAGCGATGGCTAAATTGGGAATGTCGTCATTCTCATGCACAACACACAGAAATTAAATTAAGCAATTAGGAACTTTGAAGCCTAACCTGCTGGTCTCTTTCCCAGTGGGGAAAAGTATTATATTGACGCACAGGAAGGAAAAAAAGTTGCAGTATTTGTCTGCATTACAACAAAGAAAATCACCAGTGTCATATCCTAAAATCAAATTAATTTAGTGATGTAAATAAACCGATATTTTGTAATGAAGAGTATCCGTCTCTGGCAACAGCCGTAGGGGAGCCAGCAGATGCCTGAGGTGTAAAGGCACTGGGCTGTGGATCAGGGCAGTCTGACTTCAAGATGGTTACCTCAAGTCGTGAAAGAGCACAGCTTTTGTTGCTGATCTTTCAAGACTTTGGTCAGGCCATCTTGATGTGCAAAAAGAAAAGTCAATAAAGTGGCGTTTATAGGGTCAGGATCACACTTGAGCACTGACATACATAGCATGAAGAAATGCCTGCAGCAGTGAAAAACAAAGAAGTATTGTGTAACAAAATGTATAATGATTGTTTGTACTTTTCAGATGTAAAATAGTCCACAATGCATTGAATGCTAAATCAGCAGCATGAGGTAAGAGACACTTTGGGGTATATTCACAAGAATGTGTGATAACTACCGCAAGAGTAGCGTAACGCAACTTTCAATAACGCAGCCTATCACGGGAAAATAACCCTGTGTCAACGTGGAATTCACAACAAGGAGGTACCATGCGATAGTCACCAGATAACACGTCAAATGCCAGCGTGAAAATCAACACCACAACGAAAAAATGCAATACGCGAACGCGAGAAATTATGCGATGAGGCCAATCGCGGTACAAAAAGTAGTGAAAAGCAGCCTCAGGCCTGCAAATCCCACATGTCTGGCGGGAAATAGCACCATAAAAACCACAGACACAACACACCAGAAACAAGCCAAAGTACGTAGCAACATGGATGCACCCTGACCCAGCGCAGAGGGCAACGCGAACCCCACAACGCCCACAGACCACCAGCAAGGAACAACTGGCTCGGGGAAGGCCAAGGAGAAAAGGGAGAGGAAGACGGGGTGCAGACCGCAGGAAAACAAGACCAAGGCCACGGAGGCGACAGAACACTACCAGCAACTGACCCACAAGCAGACCACCTGGAATGCAGATGCAGTGCCCAGGAGGCCAATCCAGGAGGCCAAGAGGTGCCGGCAGGACCTGACAACCTAAACCAGGTACAAACCCGCTGCCAAAGGCAGCAACGGCGACAGGAGGTGGCAGTCCACTGACACAGGAGGAGCAGGAGGAAACCCAGGCCACAGCCATCAGTGTGGAGAGGGTGCAAGGAGTAGGGAATACGGACACAGCCCGACAGGACCTGACACAACAACAACAGGGTGAGGATCCAACAGGGACTGGGGGGACGGAGGGTGATGGGCACAATGCCACACATGCACAATGAGGTGTAACACACTGCACACCCACAATCACCCAGGGACATGTCCCCCATCCCCGTGGCACACCGCAGAACACACACATAGCAATCACAGCGCATACCATGACAATGTGGCACAAAGTGCAACACCCACACTGCAGAACAGGGGACACAACTGGGTCCAACCAAGCACAGTAACAGAACAATCACATCGGACAGAGCAGGGAACTGTGAGATGCACATCTACCCCTACAACCCCACATCAGCCATGTAGGCCAAATGTACACTGTCCCAACTCAAATAGCCACCATCGCCCAAACAGTCACAATGTACATCATCACACAGTCTGCATGTCGACAATAACAAGGCGCCAACACAATGCCAACATGCACCTCCCCTTCACAATGCAGAGGGACAAACAACACCTCCAGCAGGTCAGAACAGACAACCCATCAGTGATGCCCGAGACAAACACCACAGCCCAGACACCGACGCCATGCAACAGCCCATGGACATCCCACACAACCCACCACCAGGACCAGGGCAGACAAGCTACTCAGAGGAGAACCCAGCCCCTGCAACAGACCACACAGCATGAAGCACCCACAATCACGGCTGCCTCACAGCACTTCACCCAGAGGTGTGGCGCCGCGGACAGGGCGACTGACGCTGGACGCTGGGGATCACGGTTCGATCCCTGGCTCTGGCGGCAGGGGTCTGCCCAGCACCATGCGACTCTGGGCAATAGCTCGCTTAATCTTCCTAATGGCCCCCAGCGCCGAGAGACCCCTTCGGGGGTGATTTGTGCGCTAAACAAGTACTGGATTTGCATTTGCATTTGCACCCACACATGGCACCCCAATGCCAGGTGGCAGAACACCAAAAGGAGGTGGTCCAACAGGTGAGGGTGTTGCCCAACCCATGGAATGCGAACTAGAACACATACGTGGGTGTCCAATACCCTTCAGGGACCCCCCACACCCCACAAAGGAGACCCACACCTCCACAGAGACACATGCACATATCATGTTGAACTGGCTACGGGCACGTGCGCCCGGCCTCTTTATTGGCAGGGCCACATGTACAGTGACGCCTGTGCAGGATGTGTGTCGGGTGAGTATAAGCCAGCCGGCACGGAGTGCTTGGTGCTGGCAACAACCTGAACAGTGGACACCAGTGCAATGGAAACAGAAAACACCAGCATAACAGAGTCAAATGCAGAGCAACATGGAGGGATCCGGAGTAAGGACAGAGGTCACCCAATATTCAGTCTGGACGTTCTTTGAGTTGCAGTGCACTGAGTTAGGGGCACTAGAGAAGAGCGCGCTCATGTGAAGAAATTGCTAGGATTGTGTCCCTTCGGGTCAGTCCTGATGCAGATGCAGTGGGGTGTGTTACACCTGTATCAACTTCCTCATCAACGTCCCAGGTCTCCCACACTGCCTGAGGTGACAGTTGTGTCCGCAGTCCACAGCGCAATACCCAGTAATAGATCCGGGTGTGTAGCTTGACTACCACCACCAGTCTGCATTCCTGCCTTGGGGCTGTTGCCTCCTGCACTCCCATTGTCTGTGCCCTCTCCCTTCCACACACTTGACACATCTTCCTCATCATAGTCCCAGGTCTTCCCCACTGCATGAGGTGACATTGCTGCGCAACCTCACAACAGCACAAAACACAATCAGTAACGGACAATGGCTTGCGGTGCACTGAGTCACTGGCACCTGGAGTGCTGAGCAGGGTATCAGGCCGATGATGGCATCCACGACAGGTCTGAGCAAAT
Organism: Calotriton arnoldi; assembly: GCA_963921515.1. Classification (NCBI taxonomy): domain Eukaryota; kingdom Metazoa; phylum Chordata; class Amphibia; order Caudata; family Salamandridae; genus Calotriton; species Calotriton arnoldi. Next base: position 36,720 of record CAWUFW010018976.1, read on the forward strand.
CCTTAGGTCTGTCAGGACCACCTTTTCGACTCTGGCAGATGGCGGTTGAAGGTGGTCCTTGCAGTGGTGGCGTGTGCCTCCTGCGGTGATGCGACGTCCGGGCCGGTCAAGACTTGATGCCATGTGTGGGCCCTGGTGGCCCACAGTTGGGGCCGGAGGAGGCGGACAGCGCAGGGCCACAGACACATGGCGTTGATGACCCCAAGACCATCGCTACAGAGGCCATTCAATGTCTCAGAAGAAGGGGTCTCAGGCCTGACCAGCAGAGAGTTAGTGGCCCCGGATGCACTGCTGCCGGCACAGGCACCCAGCCAGGGGACGGTGACTTGCGGTGCAGTCAGATGGGCCATGCGACCTGAGCGGGTCCCCATCAATGTCCGAGGTGTATGTTGCGGAGGGATTCAGGGGACAGTGGAAGGTGTCCTCCAGGGCATGATGCGGAAGGTCTGATGTTATCTGGAAGCAGCAAATGGAGGAGTGGAAAGCACAAGCCTTGTTTGCACCAACAATTTGGGATCAGCTACATGAGGATGAAAACTACCCCCTAGTCCATAGACTCAAACGCCACCAATGTACGACCAGTGAGTGTCCATGAATGTCGGGGAACAGACTTAGTGGCACAGGTGCTGTGAGGGCATGCAGTCTGCGATGATGCCGGTACACATATGTGAACTCCAAGAATGCCAAATCAAGGCTCTGTGACCTACTGGACCGCAGTGTAGGCCGGAGGCAGCGGTCAGCAGTGGCCCACAGCCACGGGTCGTTGGCTCGCGAGGCACAGAGTTAGTGACACAGTGGCAGTTGTCGGTAGTGTTCAATCACCTCCGTGACGCTGATCCTGTTCCCTCCGGACTGCAACGTGTCATCCTCTTACGCCCCTCCGTGCATGCGAAGAAATGTATTCTTCCTCTTGAATTACCGATGTTCAGTTCCAAATCTGTGATCCCACTTGTGCGCAGCCTAGGCCAAGGGCAGTGGTCCGCGTATGCACACAGACACGTGTGGTTGTGAGGCCATGCACAGACTTGTTGCCACCACATCGGAGGGTGTATTGTGAATTGTTCTCTGCCATAATTAATGTTCACTGCCATGGTGTAATCAAGACTCAGTTCCAAATGTGTGACCTACCTGACCGTGGTGTAGGCCTGAGGCAGCGGTCAGCATGGCCCATTCACCGAGTGTCTCCGGCATAGGTTGGATGGCCCCACCGGCCTGCGTTGTTCAGGTTCAGTGGCACCACGTGTAGCAGGCTGGCGTTGAACAGGGTTAGTGGCACCACGTGTCGCAAGATGCCCATATGGAACTATGCCTCACTGAACTGGGGGGGTCTGGTGCTGTGGCCGCTGGCCGGGATAAGGGGTCACTGCCATTCATGACTCAAGACTCAGTTCCACATGTGGGAGCTACTGTTCCGAAGAGTAGGCCGGGGGCGGCAGTGGAGTACGTCAACGAAAAGGTAATGAAGCGGGCCGGTGTCGTGGCAGCCGTGATGGTCTGAGGTGGCTGCCAAGGTCTCGGGCCTCGGGCTTGTGGCTTGCGCCAGCACATGGTGGGCCCTCCTTGACACACGCCGGTGTCGGAAGGTGATCAGTGTGGCCTGGCTGTGCAGGGGCTGGCCTGACGGGTTCGTGGACCAGCGTGCCGGGGTCCGGCAGGCGCACGGCATCTCAGGCAACTCCGCTCACGAGGATGGCGTCGGCCTCGTGGCGAGGTGGGAGGCGCCGCCCTGGCAGAGATGTGGGTCTTTCTGGAAGTGGACCACGCCCAGGCCTACGTGGTTTTTATTGGCGTGGTGTACGCCGGGCCATCCCACTCCGCTGACGCTTAGGGGGGGGCGTAACAGGCAACATTTCTGCGAGGTCCCCCACTGGCTGGGGTGACATGGTGGCGTCCACTGTCCACTGACCTCCATACGCAAGCGGTGTATGTCGCCATGGATATGGGTGTGTTCTGCATACTGCGAGGTGTCCAGCACATCTCCGGCACTGTTGGCATTGTGTACTTTCCCAATCATGGTTCTACTGCATCCTTCACACATGCCTGGTTGCCACCTCTCCCCACATTCGGCTAGTATGTGGCTGAGGTGCCATGCCGTTGCTGGCTCATTTTCACAGCTTGCCCATGTGGACATTGTAAGTTGTTCTGTTGTGTCTGGTGGTTGGGCATATTGTTGTGCCTGTTGTATGTGATTTTGCGACGTGTGCATTGCCAGAGTTGTGAGTTGCATGGTTGTGGTGTTGAGGTGTGTGGGGTGTTCATTTGTATATTGCCAAGGGGCTGTACATTTCCCTTGTTGCCATCCTGGGAACGCTGGTTGATAATGGACTGTCGGAGGATGAAGGTATCATGCACACTGGCTGTGTATTTGAAGGCGACATTGTTGGGTGTTCCACGGTGTTCTGTTGTTGCCTGCACATTGGTGTGGCACGTGTGCTTCCTGTTGCGGTGGTTGTGTGCTGTGTCACCAGGGGGCACAGGTAGTACATGTGTGCTGTGTATTACCCCCAACACGTGCGTGCATCCTGCTTGGGCGTATGGTCCTTGCTTGGTCTCCAGCGGATCCTGCGCATTGTGTTGTACATATGGGGACTGGGGTACCAGGGTGATGGTGATGTCCAGGACAGGTGTGGGGGACTTGGATGTGGCTGGCTGTGAGACTCCTCCGACTCTGGCAGGTGTTGGATGGGGGGTCCCAGGGGCAAACAGGTGCAGCCACCCCATCAGCTTTGTGTGGGTGGGATGTTGGTTGTCCGCTGCGTTGTTGCCGTAGGCCTGTTAGGCGATGATGGTCAGGATGCGTAGGTTGTTTGTCCCTTTCAGCCTGTAGTGGGGGGTGACATTGTCAGATGTTGGGTCTGTGCAGCTGGTACGTTTCCTGGGGTTCCGCTGTCTTTGTCTGCGCTGCGTCTGTGTTGGTCCGGGGGGGGGGGTTCCGGGTGTGGGATGGGGTCATGGGGTGGTGGGGGTGGGTGTTGTGGCCCTGTTGGGTGTCTGGGCTGCATGATGAGTGGCTCCATGGCATCTGTTGCCCTTGGGATGTGGCCCTGGGCTGTGCTCCCTTTTGTGGTGCTGGCTGCCGTCCGACTTTACACCAGGTCAGAGCAGGTGTAGATTTCCTGGTGCTAACGCGCCTTATCGCCTGTTTTGTGTTTTTATTGCGGATGTGGCTGGTTGTTGTGAATGTTGAGGTGTGCTGTTGTCTCGGCTTTTGTCACGGGAACGCCCACTCTGCATCTCATTAGCGATATTTGCTGGGGTCCTCTGTGGCGATGTTTTTTGCGGCTGCTATCGCGGGTAAACTGGTGCTGTGGGCTGTTAACACCGGCTTGTGAATGGGGAGGTAAATTTATCTCGACTTTGGCTGCGATAAAGTGCCGTTAATTCGGCGATAGCTCCTTGTGAATATGCCCCTTAATCTTCTGAAGCCCACATTGTTTGTGGCTGTGTGAGTGTGTATATATATAAATTTGTGACAACAATTCCGAAATGCAGCTAAATCTGTCAAGCCACTCCCCGTCCTTGGCCCCTCCTGATGTACATTATCAATTGGAATTTGTGATCTTCACTAATTGTAAATTCTGTTCTGTTTCTCAGGCTAAAATAACATTAGCTTGCCTAAATCCCAGAAAGCTAGTGCTTATAATGATGCCTGTTGCCATAGCAACATTTATTTCTGCAGTGTTATAAATGTTTTGGTAAATATTGTCAAGCGTCAAAACACGATGCTTCTAAGAGCTAAAACAATAACGTTTATTTATCTGATGGACATTTTTTTATGTATAAAAGCAAGTAACTAAGATTTAAACTGGTACACACCTGACTCTAACTGTCCAACTTCGCCATCTCCCTACCCATCTGTGCTCAAATGATCCACAGATATGGTCCTCCGCTGAGATAATGAGCTCCAAGGACCTCAGCCTTCCTTCTTTGTGATATCTATGGGTTGTGACAGAAGGTCTCTGATGAAAGGGCTAATCACACCAAGAACTGTCAGGCTTCTCTTCCCAGTGGTGTAGCTAGGGCTTTTGACGCCCGGGGCGATCCCTTAGTTTGCCGCCCATTGCCGGTAAGAGCGGGGGGGATTTGGCGGGGGTGCTGTTGAAAGACCACAACGAGCAGCGGGGGGTGCGGGCAACAGACAAAACAATGAGCAGGGGGCGTTAAATAAAGAAAACACAAAACGTACATTGCACTCGCCGGCGCCCCAAAAAAAGTGACCGGACACCCCCTAGCTACGCCACTGGCTCTTCCTCCCTCTTCCAAAAGGGCAGCAATCCGGCGGGTTCGTTGGCAGTAAAGGGTTCACATAGATAACCGGGTATCTCGCTCCATGGGGTGGGGGGCATGTGGGTGCAATGAGTGGAAATGCTTTGCATTTATCATTTTGTGGGGGCAGGACAGGCAAGACTCGAAATGGAGCTTAGAAACCAGGAATAGGGAGTTTTAGCCAAGAATCTTAATTGGTATTTAGGAAACTGGGACATGAAGATTGTTTTGCCTTAAGTCACAAGAATTGTGTTCTGAAATTTTAATAAGATTTCTTAAAATAATTGAGTGTATCACTAACGTTCAAACCTATAAAGTACTGATCCTGTAGATGAGTAGAAGAGTGAAGTTGGTGTCTGGGAACATACTACGAAGATAACCTACGTGGAAGAATTCCTGCCTGACAGAAAAGGACAGATGACTTCCTCCTGCCTTCACTTGAATCTCTGACACTAAAATTAACCCTCAGGACCAAGGCAACTGTTACCTTGCTGAGTACACCAGAAAAACTTGGCTCAAGGCTTACTTACTGACATGGAGTTTTTGAAGACCTACGAAATGGGGAGTCCAAGGAGTAGAGTACGCTATGCTATTTTTGGGAAGCCAGCAAGAGAAATTGGAACAGGACTTTTGTCTGGGGTTCTGAAGGAAGTGGAGGAAAGTCTTTTTCTCATATGAACTTATGACCTAATGTCGAACAAGCAGTTCCTGAGCAGTTCCTGAAAATGTGGCAATATTTGGAGCATGAAAAAAGAAAAAATGATAGTATAAATTTCCATTTCTGGTGGACTGGGACAAAGTGCCAAGTCTACCTGAAAAAGATGCGCCCACTGGAGTTTCAATTTTAAAGCTTATCGAGCACTGTGGCTTTTAGCATCATACTCAAGGCTAACTCCGGACTCGAAAAACAAGGTGTCTGACTTTGTGGACTCCTGTTTTGCCGTAGTTTTTACCTTTGCAACACCGAAAGGTTTTGACTTGCCTTTTTAATCATTACATTGTACACTTTGTAAGAAGTTGGTTTGTTTCTTGAATCTAATGTTGCTTTTATTTCTTTTGTTCCTACATTCATGCACTTTTCTGAGGACTGTCTTGTTACCCATGCCAAGCTTTCAAGGATTAAGACTGGGATTCCACACAAAGACCAATATTGGCTGCTAGCACTTAGGGGCCGATTACGATCTCGGTCGGAAAGCCTCCTGCCTGTGGTCAAAGGCTTTCCGACCGAGATCGTTGGTTTCACTTCCGACCACCTAATTACAATTTAGGCGGTTGGAAGTGAAACTGGCTGGTCATTCAGGCTCAATTCCGATGCTCGGTTTCTGCCAGGCTTTCCATGTCGGCTTTCCGACATGGAAAGCCTGTTGGAAAGCGAGTTTGGTGGCCCCTACCAGGGCCCCCTTCAACTAGTGGCCTACAGTTGGTGGCCTTGGGTGCACCTTTGGTGCCCCCCTGTTAATCCCTCCACTGTGTGGCAGGCATCATGAAGAGCCTGCCACGCGGTGCAGGGATGAACACAACCCCCCATTTCCCTACGGGAGCTTGTGCTACAGCCGGTTTACAGTCGTAGCACATGCCACCATAGGGAAATGTGAATATGTGGCCATACCATGTGCAGTGCATCTTAATTAGGCAGTCGGGATTGCCGACCGGAGGTCAGTCGGACCCATATCCGTGGTGTCAGCCCGACATCGTGATAAGCCCCTTAGTTTGATGGGGCTCAGTGTCACCTCGCATCAAGAATGAGTCTTCCTTCCCCCATATTTTCACTATCTGGTTACCTTCAGAGAAAAAACGCCCCCATTAAAAAATGATATTTATGCACAATAGAATAAAAGAATTAAGAATGAAGCAGCACAGCAGAAGAGCTGATGCATTATAATGTGGAGGTGGGAATTGGTTCCACTCACTGATGCAAATCTCCCATTGGCCTATCATAGGGGTCAGAAAGAAATTAAAAAATAAGGAGCCTTCACTCTTTAGTTCCTTCTCACCTGACGAGCTCTAGCAGTGGTTAACAATCCATTCTCTTGCAGGGTGCAATATGTTAATCCTAGTAAATTTGGCGTTTTTTAGTTCCGTAGCGGGCTGTGGGTTTATAGGGGAATAGGGTGGGAAGTAATTTAATTATAATAAATGAATGATTATTTTTTTATTTATTAATGTATATTTAATTGAGTTTTTATAGTGTTAATTGTGGGAAGTAATTCATCTGTAATTAATTATTAATTAGTTGTTAATTAAGGTTAATTAATTAATTAGTAATTAATTATGGTAATTGTTTAATTTTATTTTATGTGCGGGTTGTGGGGTTTATAGTGGTAAAGGGTGGGATGTAATTTTTGATTAATTACTAATTAGTTGTTAATTTATATTAATTAATTGATTGAAAATTAATTATGGAGATTGTCTAATTAATTTTAGGTGCGGGTGTGGGGTTTATTGGGGTAAAGGGTGGGAAGTAATTTATGGTTAATTAATTAATAATTAGTTGATCATTAATATTAATTAATTAATTGATATTTAATTAGGGTATTTGTTTATATTTTTTGTGTGTTGGTTTTACTTTTATAGGGGTACAGTGTGGGGATTAAATTAATTTTACTTACTTTATAATTAGTTGTTAAATACAATAAATGTTTTAATTGAAAATAAGTTTTAATTGTGTAATTAATTTTTTTACAGTTTAATTTTAGCTGTGGGTTGTGGAGATTATAGGGGTAAAGTGTGGGAAGTTAATTAATTTTTATGAGTTTTAATTTGTTTTTTAATGAATAATATTTCTTTAATTGGTAATAAATTATGTTAATTAAGGAAGTACATTAAAAAAAATTTGATGTGGGTTGTGAATTGTGTGGTGTTACAGGGTAGGAAATAAAAAAGTAAATTTATGTTATAATTAATGTTTTTGTTTCTAATTCATTTCTAATTAAAAATATTTATTTGTGTAAAAATTATTTTTTATTTTATTTAATATAATATTTGTAGATATTTGTCATATGTATTTAATATTATAATATGTTTTTAAAACATTTTTAATATTAAATATATTTGTATTTCAATTTTTAACATATTAATATATTTTTTTTATTTATTTTGTTTTTTAAATATTTTTGTTGTTAATATTTTGTTTGTTTTCAATTTTGAACTGACTGGAGTGAGAATATTAATTGTTACTCCTCCGCAATTTAACACTTTCCCAACTGTTGCACTCACTGGAGTGGGAATAGTAATTCTTAGCCCTCCGCTATCCAAAACTTTCCCTAATGTTGCACTGACTGGTGTGGGAATAGTAATTTTTACCCCTCCGCTATCCAACACTTTCCCTACTGTTGCACTGATTGGAGTGGGAATAATATTTTTTACCCCTTCGCTATCCAACACATTCCCTACTGTTGCACTCACTGGAGTGGGAATAGTAATTTTTACCCCTTCAGTATCCAACACTTTCCTAACTGTTGCACTGTCTGGAGAGGGAATAGTAATTTTTACCCCTACGCTATCCAACACTTTACCTACTGTTACAATTATTGGAGTGGGAATAGTAATTTATACCCCTCCGCTATCCAACAATTTCCCTACTGTTGCGCTGACTGGTGTGAGAATAGTAATTTTTACCCCTCCGTTATCCAACACTTTCCCTACTGTTGCACTGATTGGAGTGGGAATAGTAAGTTATATCCCGCCACTATCCAACACTTTCCCTACTGTTGCACTCACTGGAGTGGGAATAGAATTTTTTACCCCTCCGCTTTCCAACACTTTCCCTACTGTTGCACTGACTGGAGTGGGAGGCCGTGGTTCTGGATTCATTGTCAATAGTGTTTGGGGAATAAAATAAATTTGGGACACTCAGGGGCATATTACCAAGAACGGCGTTAAAATTATCGCCGCTTTAGCAAACTGCCGCTAAAGCGGCGATAATGGGCTTGATAATATTCCCTTGAGAATTCCAATAGAAGCCCATGTTTACACCAGAACATGGGCTTCTATTGGAATTCTCAAGGGCATATTATCAAGCCCATTATCGCCGCTTTAGCGGCAGTTTCCTGCCGCTAAAGCGGTGATAATTTTAACGCCGTTCTTGGTAATATGCCCCCGAGTTCTGTAATAGTTTTCATAATATATGTAAGCCAGAGGATGGAGTCCCAACGGTCCAATTTATCGCAGTCTGCTAAAACTTGGCGAGGAAAATTTGTATGAGGTGAGTGCCATATCTTCAACCACAATAAGAGCGGGGCAAGTTTAATCTTATCACCTATATGCGGAAATCCAACATCAGAATTTGGAACTGCAAGCAGTCGGCCAAGAAATGTATTTTCTATAGCCTGCAGACACCCTGGATCCATAGAACCACAAACACCTGCCCCATACCCTCCCAAAGAGAGACATTTTGCATTGTACAATGAGATTATTTCTTTGATGGGTTTATGGCCAAGTTTCTTAGAAAATTTAAAAACAGCTTCCACAGCCCCTGTGATTTTGGGAAACATTCTGCGATAAAAGTGTATCCCAGTTAAAATTAGAGTCCATCATAATACCAAGGTAGTTAACATATGGGAACTTAGTAATTAATGATAAATGCCGCGCGACTGTGTATTCCAGGGGCCAGAGGTCATAATATGCAATTTTTGATGATTGCTTTTTAGTTTCGGTTCCCCCCATAAATTCGTTAAAACAATCCAGCAATTGTTGCAGGCCATTGGCCTTGCTGGAGATAAGCACTGCCTTGTCCGCGTAGAGGACAGGCACAAACCGTTACTCACCCTGGGAGAATCCTTACCTCTGGTCCTCAGGACTTGGGGGCTCATTACGATGGCGGGCGGAAGCACAACCGCCGTGCTGGCGGATGCAAAAACCACCAGTTACCGCCGGCACGCAGCAGTCCACACGCCCGCCCAATTACGATGCGAAAAGTAGGCCAAACACCGCCGGCAAGCCAGCAACACCGTCCGCCATCAAAGTGCGCCCGTACACGTAGCGGCGCAGCCCAACTGACACACACCGTCCGACGAAACACGTCCCGCCCGGCGCATAAATTACGATGCCGCAAACAAACGGCACCCACGGCCAAGAGATACCGTACGACAAACCGAAGCGGTAACACGGACGCCGAGCACGGACAACGAAGAAGCGGCTCCCCGAGCATGAATCCAGCACTGCAGGCCCTCCCCATGCTCCTGCTGATGCACCACCAAGGACGCAACGTACAGCGGAGACGCAGGTAGGCACACACACAACAAGTGCACGCAAACAGCGCACACAGTGCAAGGGCGGAAAAAGCGGACAACCCCCCACCAGCGCGTGTACACTACACATCCACCATTGCATCCACATATGACACACAGGCCAAATCGTAACATCGCGTAACACATGTGTACACACCACCTGGGACTAGGAACCAACGACCCCGTCACGGCCCCAAAGCGGCGATGACGCCGCCACACATGCGCACAACGCAGAGGCCAACCGCAGCGCCATGCATGCGTCGCACACAGACACAGGGACACAACCAAGCAGCACACACATCAGCCCCACCCCGAACGCACATGACACGTGACAGGCCTGCCACAGACATGTCCCCAACGCCCAATTCACGGACAACACCCAACGCCACACAACCGACGCACACATGTCAGTGAAGACACGCAACAGCAGGACACACCCCAGTGTAACAAACATGGCGTAGCACACAGCGGCGGCAACACCAACTAGGAGAAGCAGGGCCCCTTCGGGAAGAGGAACGCCAGTACCACACTGAAACACCCATACCACCCTGCACATATGAACAAGACATATAAAACGGAACACCAAAGAGCCCGGGGACCGACAACAGGTGGCCCAAGAATAACATTCACACACAAGGCCCAACGCAGAGCGGAAAGGCAGCCTGCCGCCCACACAAGGGAGAGCAGACAGCACTGAATGACCTTCCATTCCAACTCCGAAACCACAGCCCTACGACAGAAGCCGGTGAATACAGCCATTGTCCAAGAATAGACCAACACAGGCATGCCGAGGAGACCGACCACAGGGCAGATAGCGCATATCACAGAAGCACACAACGGACGGGGAAGAAAGAAGAAAACACTCCCCCATGTCGGCCACATGCAAGTTAATTGGAAGGAGTCACACATCACTGACCTTGAACTGTCTGAGAAGCATGTGGGATGAGGGCCCGTGTCCTCCAAACAAGCCAACAGAACACAAGTCCTGTGTCCCTACGACTACACAGAGCTCACAGCAACCTCGGAGCGTGCACATTGCAGACTGCACACACAGCCGGAGCACGCCACCACAACGCACCGCTGCGAAATGGCAACCGCAACACACCTACCCAACTACGCCGAACAGCTCAAGCTGTACAAAAACAACCTGTTTCATATATTGGGATGCGATCTCCTGTCCCTGCTGAACGTAAGTTACTGACTGACTTACCGCATCACATTGTTCAGCTGCGTCATGCCCGTCTTCTACTGTCGGAGGTGTCCCTACCAGCATCCCGTGGAGATATGCCTCTCCAACCCGGCATGTCTGAAGGCGGACCTGCTACCACTACTCCTCCCTCTGGACGCACACGACAGGGCCTGCTCTGCCTATGGGGGCATGGCGTATGTGGCCAACATCGCACCCGCACTGAAATGGGACCACTGTGCCTCCACACGACGGATCATCGAGAACAGCTACATCGAATGTCACCCAGCATGCCCCATCATGGTCCTCCAAGGGACAACTTACGAACAACACCTTGACAGCCACCATCCGCTACATTGGCTGGCAAACATGTACACCACCAATGACATGGAAGCCCTGCTGGACGGCATCGCATACCTGACAACCTGTAAATTCGTCGGACCACAACGCAGGTTCCCCGATTGACCTATGATGTCCAACCCCGCACCCATGCTTAGCTTCCGCACGGACTGGCCAGTCACCACCACAACAGCCATACCAAACGACCGGCAACTGTAACCACACCATCAACGACATCGCCATGACATCGGATATGACCGGGACATGCACACTGTTCCCCATCACATCCAGGAACACCGCTTGCTTCGTGGGAGGCAGTGGCATGGGGTCTGTGTATCGCACCCACATGGACGGAACTGCACGAACAACCAGGACACAACATGGATCCAGCGCACATGGACACACACACCGCTCAGTGGACATGAATAGGTCGCCTGGAGTCTGTGGGTGCTGCACCCCTCCCACCCCGCCCCGGGAATCCCATACCAGGACCTTTGCATGGACGACAAGTGCATACAACAACAACACGACCCCAGTGACTGTGACATGTCCAGTAACCACCACAGTGCAACAACAAGTGGCACGCCGCTGCATGCACGCAAGCACATGCCCTGATGTCATCTCACATGCACGCGTGCATGAGGAACAACCGCAGCAAACCTGTCACATGGAACTGAGATGAACTGTGCCCATGATGCCAAGCGGTCTGGTAGGCTACATGTATACCGTCTGTGTCAAAGTCCGCAGCTCCGCAGCTATACGTAAATGTACATTAGCACAGCCTTGGCCAAGCAGATGTCACTCTGAAGCCCACATCCCACATGCAACAGCCAATCACATGTAACCCCACACCCTATCCCATTTGCAATCATGCTCAGTATATCCTCAACATGTATTCCGCTGCCAGTAGTGTCCACTATACTGCATCACAGAGGACAGAAGACTCAATATAATGTTTGAAACCAAAGCTGTCTCCGCTGACTCATTTCACAAGTACGAATGAGAGAGGATGAGAGTATGTGAAGTACACGGCAGTCGTGACATGACCATGTAGTCCACTGGTATTGGATGTCAACGCAAATGAGTAGCACAACTGTGGAAGACACACATGTGTCGTGTGAAGTCGTATGGACGCAGTGCTCAGGTGGGTGGGTGTGACGGGTAGATGCGCACATGCCAAGTTGGAGCACGCCGTGTTGGGAGGGGTCATGAACAGTACACCACCGCTTCCCTGGGCATTGTGAGAGGACACCTGTCGGGGGGAGTGAACACGTGTGTGCACAGCAGCCGGGCACACGTACAAAGCGGTACCAGGCGCACCTCAGCCCACCCTCTGTGGACAAGCTGGATCCTGTTGTGCGCCCGCCATGCCCCTTGACAAGGCACACACAGCCCCAGTCGACCAGGTGTAACCCCAACATAGTCGATCCGCACAGGCGATACAGGGCACGGGATGGCAGTGGAGCATGGTGTGTGAGAGGTCTCCTCGCGCTCCTCCTGGTCATATCACGCAGGCAATAGAACCTCAACGTCTAGCATGGCACAAGTCAAATGGAAGTGTAGGGGGACGCACCACAGCACGAGCAGCACTGACGTCACGGGAGGTGGCTCGCACCATCCCATCCATTGCCCATCATACCAACCACGCCACATGCCATTGCGACTAAGTGCAAGCGCGTGCGCCACCACCCCCGAGCCCTCCCCAGAGAGGCCAAAGAGTGAATGTGTGGGCCATCAGCCACAGACGGACGCGGCCTGGCCGCAAGGGCAGCCACAGCCACTGGGTGTCGCAGGTGGCGGATCCGGAAGGCGAAGACTGTGATGCATAGTCCATGCAGGCCGGGTCTCCATTTGGGGCACCACGCAGGTGGACGGCGTCCCGCCACACATCATACCCTGAGACAGCCCACTCGTGCAACTGGACCCACACATACACTCCTTGCCCTCTCTGGTGCGAGCTTGGGGCTGCCTGTGCAAGCGCTAGCCTCGCAGGTGAGCATGCATATTGGGGGAGCGAGGGGAGGACATGAGGGCTGGGGCGAAGATGACTGTATCACTGTCAGTTAGTACAAGGGATGACCCAGATGTGGAAAGGAAGAGACGTGTCCCGTGTGTACTGCAACTAGTCGCCAATCCAACTACCCCCATGTCCGGAATGTAAGCCCGCACCTAGGCCCGCCCATCCGCCACATCGAACATACCACCAGCACGACAACCTTCCCATTCGAAACACTGACTGGGGGTGGCGACCAGTGAACAATCATGTGTAGCCTACCCACGCGTACATGTGGGCCCTCCATGATCCATGTCACCTGCGGCAAAGTCATGACATGCGCAATGAGGGAAGTGAGGAGAGCTGTCCGCCCCACGCGCAGAAGGTGCATCAGCTCCACAGACCCAGCAGCGAGTCCAGCAGGGGTCACATGTGCAGGGGCAGCTGTGCCTGGTGTGAAGGCACATGCATATAGACAGCACATCGACCAATGTGTAGTCTGCCCACATCTACAGTCCATCATCATGCGGACATAGGAATTGAACACAGGGCAACACATCTTAGTTGGTGCACCCACCGTGACCAACAATGCGCAATCATCGACGTACCCGCCCTGTGCATGGCCCCCCACCCAACGGAGGCACATCCAGTGCCACCATCCCACACACAAGCCTTCCACGGAACATGCTGTGTCCAATGGTCAGTACAGAGTCAGCGCCCATCTGGTGGATCCTGAACAGGAGACACATGCACACACATGCCAGCTCCCACTATGTACGTCTGCCACCTGGCACGTGCAATGTAACCTCTCACCTGTGACGTGTGACTGCAAGCACACAGCCGTCTTGGCATGGGGCTGTCAATGTGGACACCTGTCAATGTTTCGGGAGGTGTGATCCGTACAGTGCTGTACATAGGGTGCAGTGCTGACACCTACTACTGTCTCATATCCCCTCGTGCCACAGGTCCCACTTGTTTTGGCCGCTCAGCCTGTGCCCACATCGTCGTCGTCGTGTGCCATACTCATCCAGCCGCGGAAGCAGTTCCATGCTCAGCAGACATTCATGTTGCCGTGGCGTTGCCGCTTGACGGATATGCAGTCAGTCTCCATCAGCACGCCCCGCAAGTCATTGGGGCCTAGATCCCCATGTGCATGCACATGGCAGTGGTTTGTATCACTAGCCATTGCCATTGTTGGGAGACCTGTGTAAGTGTATTGTGGCCGTGCCGTCCCAGCTTGACAGCTGGGCTGTGGCTCATGTGCTTGCTCAGTCATGTCAGTGATGTGTATGCGAAATTGCTATGTGTTGTGTTGCTTTGACATGTGTCCTCTGCCATTGTCCCTAGGCGGAGACCGAACATTGACCGCCCATACCAATTGCTGGCGGACATGGACGATACAGAGGTTATTAGGAAGTTTCGGCTGGACAGGCCAACCCTGCATCGACTGTGTGCCATGTTAGAACCCCATCTCCGTCCCCGCAGGGTGTATCCGACTGCTGTCACCCCCACGGCTAAGGTGATGGCCGCCATGCATTTCTTCGCCACTGGGTCATTCCAGCACACAGTGGGCATTGGAGGAGGGATGTCCCAGCCCATGTTCAGCAAGGTGCTGAGGGATGTACTGGCAGCCATGATGCTGTACCGAAACAGGTACATCCGCTTCCCCAGGGCTCGTGAATTGGCGGCAGTGAAGGGTGCATTCTATGCCCTTGGCAGAATCCCACACGTCATTGGAGCCATTGACTGCACACATGTCGGCCTTGTTCCACCACAGGCCACTGAGCACCTGTACCGCAACAGGAAGCACACGCATTCCCTGAATGTGCAAGTGGTGTGCCTTGCGGACATGGTGATCACCCACGTGTGTGCAAAGTTCCCAGGCTCGGCCCATGACACACACATAATGCGCAACAGCATCTTGCCACGACTGATGTCCAATATGCAACAGGATCGTGGCTGTATTGTCGGTGAGTATGTGGAGTGGTGTAGCGTGCTGGTTGTGCGCTGCTGTCCCCTGTCCAGTTGGAATAGCAACGGTTCTCTGTGTCCCTCACACCCAGGTGATTCTGTGTACCCGAATGGGGCATGGCTGCTCAGTCCATTGAGGAATCCTCGCACCCCAGCAGACGATCGCTACAATGAGGCACATGGGAGGACCAGACGTGTGGTCGAGCGTACCTTTGGCCTCCTCAAGTCCAGGTTCAGGTGCCTGGACCGCACCGGGAGTGCGCTGGCGTACTCCCCACAGAAGGTGTGCCGGATAGTGGTGGCGTGCTGCATGCTGCACAATCTGGCCATTCGGAAGCAGATCCCCCTCATCGTGGATGACGGAGATCAACCAGGGCCCCAGCCCGCAGACCAGGACAGCTCGAGTGAGGAGGACAGCGGAGAGGAGGAAGCTGGTAATGTGCGGCAGCAGCTCATCGCCCGCTACTTCACTTGACGGTGAGTGTCCATGTACGACGGCTGATGTGGCTGTATCTGTGCAGGTGTGTGTGTGCTGTGTCAGGGTGGCCGTTTGTTCACTGCGTGCTGTGTGTCAACGCTCCATGGCCAGGGTAGTATGCCACTGTTGGTGGCTGTGGCATTGTGCCCTATTGCTCTGTGCGATGTGTGTACATTGCTTGTAGTTGTTGACATGTACTGTGTGATGGGTGTGTGACACACTCATTGAATGTGCTCCTGTTCTGTCTCCCACCCCTAGGTCCCTACAGGCCCTCCGGATTCCATTGCCATGCCACGCATCAGGTGCCTTTCCGCCCAAGGTGGCCGTTGTATTCCGTACAAATAAAACACAGGGCACAAACAGCAGTTAGTGTAAGAGGTGCATTTATTTCAAACTGTGACATGTGATTGTGTGTAAGGTGATGACAAAAGTGGTGCGTGCAGTGACAATGAGCTGTCGGTCATGGCTGCGTGATGCTCAGGGTGTACCCACTGGTTCTATGTCCATAGTCCAACACACACATGCCATCCAGATGGCTGTGTGGAGTGGGATCGTAGTCCAAGTCAATGCAGTGGCTGGTCAAGGAAGGCTGGCGGAAGGCTGGCTGGCTGCCTCACTTGCGTTTGGAGCGTGCGAAGTCCTCCCGGGAGATCGGCTTCCACTTCGGACGGCCCCTTCCACGTTTGCGAGGGGGTGCCTGCTTGCGACATGCTGGTGGTTGAGGTGTGCTCACTGGCTGTGGACGCAGGGGAACTGGACACTGCTGCTCGACCCTGCGCCCCGGCAGGTGGTGGCAGAGGGGAGCTGCTGTCCCTGGCTGTGACCTCACCGCCACCACCAGCTGGCCCATGAGGTCCACGAGTTGGCCCATACGGGCGTCCATGGACCTCAGCACCCCCAGCACCTCACGCGTGTCTGAAGCAGACCTGACCCATTGTCCTTGGGCCTCTTCATAGGCCGCAAGGACTCTGGCCATTTGAGGCAGGGCATGGCTCCCAGGGGAGGCTGGCGTTTCCCTGACCCTGCTCCTCCTACCAGTCCTGCTGCCACCGGCCTGCCCACTAGCCACATTGCTCACCACGGTCCTCGCTGTGGCTCCCAGGGTGGATCCAGTCGGCCGGGCCACCACCTGCGCTGGGGCTGGTGCCAGCGAAGACGTGGTGGTGGTGGCGGCGGTGGTGGTCGGTGCGGCGATGGTGGCGGTTGCGGCAGTGGTAGTGGCCGCAATGACCGTGGGTGTGGCCGCAACGACAGTGGCAGCAGGGGGCTGGGAATGTTCAGCAGCCCTGGATGATGGGTTGGTGGGTAGGAGGGGTCCTGGGGAGCGGCTGGGCCCTGCCACACCAGATGGGCCTGCTTGGTGGTCCGTGTCCGAAGAGGAGGACAGATCCTCCAGATCCGTGTGTCCTCGTTGGGGGCTTGTAGGCTGGCTGTGCTGGCTGCTGGCTCCATCCCCAGCATCCAGCAGTTCGTCACCTGTGGAGAGAATGAGATTTGTTATTGTGTTGCACCTGGCGAAGTATGTATTTGTCGTCTGACATTAACAGTTCGTGCAATCTCGTACATGGGTTTCCCGGAGGCGTGTGTGTGGCTGTAGCATTTGTAGTTGTGTGTGCTTGGCAATGGGACTGTGTGCTGTGCACATGTGGCATGGGACGGATTGGCCATGCCGATGGGTGTGTTGCTGTGCCCCTACTTATTGTGACTCTGGTGTATGCGGGCTCCTGGCCCATCCTGGGTCTGGTTTGTACTTTGCTTTTGGTGTTCAGATGGGACGCTTAGGAACGCATATGGCAACATGGGGGCCATGCCCCAGATTCGCATTTGGGAGGGAATATGCTTTTGGGGTTCAAATGGAACGCTTAGGAACGCATATGGCAACATGGGGGCCATGCCCCAGATTCGCATTTGGGAGGGGATATGCTTTTGGGGTTCAAATGGAACGCTTAGGAACGCATATGGCAACATGGGGGCCATGCCCCAGATTCACATTTGGGAGGGGATATGCTTTTGGGGTTCAAATGGAACGCTTAGGAACGCATATGGCAACATGGGGGCCATGCCCCAGATTCGCATTTGGGAGGGGATATGCTTTTGGGGTTCAAATGGAACGCTTAGGAACGCATATGGCAACATGGGGGCCATGCCCCAGATTCGCATTTGGGAGGGAATATGCTTTTGGGGTTCAAATGGAACGCTTAGGAACGCATATGGCAACATGGGGGCCATGCCCCAGATTCACATTTGGGAGGGGATATGCTTTTGGGGTTCAAATGGAACGCTTAGGAACGCATATGGCAACATGGGGGCCATGCCCCAGATTCGCATTTGGGAGGGGATATGCTTTTGGGGTTCAAATGGAACGCTTAGGAACGCATATGGCAACATGGGGGCCATGCCCCAGATTCGCATTTGGGAGGGAATATGCTTTTGGGGTTCAAATGGAACGCTTAGGAACGCATATGGCAACATGGGGGCCATGCCCCAGATTCGCATTTGGGAGGGAATATGCTTTTGGGGTACATGCTGTGAGCCATGGGTGCCGAACGTGACATGTGTTGTGGCAGCATGACAGTGCATGGTCTGAGGTGTGTGCATGCCTGACATGGCCTGCATATTTGCTGTCTGTTGTGATTACTGGACATGGCATTGGACGCATCGTTATGAGTGAGTGTTGGTTGTGTGCCAGCCAACGTATTGCAGTTGTCCCATCTCCTTGGTGTGCGTGCTGCCCTGTGCCATGTGCATCACTGCAGTGCTCGGGGGGGTGTGGCCCATGTTGTGTGTTGTTGCTCACAGTGTGGCGTGCGCTTCATTGACTTCTGGCACATGGTTGGTCATGGGCATGTATCTTAGCGTGACTGCTGTATGTGTGGCAGCTGTGCGGATGACATGCCTTTCATGAGACTGGGGCTGACGGATGGGATGGATGGTATGTTGTATGTGCATGGTGTGTCTGTGTGTTTGATGGGTTCAGTGGTGTTCGTGTGCATTTATGTTGTTCCGCTCTGTTGCGTCTAGTGTTGTTTGTCTTACATAGGCGTAGTTGTGGGGTGTGTGGTTGACAGGCAGTAGGGGCTACATGGACAGGACTTCAATGGTGTTTCGGTTGTGTGTGATGAGTTGCACAGTGGCTGCCGTGTGGTACTGTATTCAGTGTGGCTTGTGCATGCAGACGTGGCTCCTTGGGTGTTGCTGTGTCTGTGATGGGTCATGTGAGGTGTGAGTCTGTGGTTCATGTCCGTGTGCACATTGTTCACTTGTTCGTGACGGTGGGCGGTGCTGCGTGTTCGTCTGCTACGTGACATGTCCCATGTGTTGGTCGTGTTACGGTCCTCATGCCTCCAGTAATCCAGCCCTGTCCAGTTTCCCACCTGCAAGTTATTCGTGCGTGCACTGTACTGGATGCCACATGGCTCTAAGCGGGGGTGCTCCATGTTGCAGGTCTGTGGGGGTGGGGGGTGTTGTGGGTCGTGGGGGTGGCTGGACACCCACTGACACCGATTGCTGTGGACCGTGATGTCTGCCTTTCGGCTGTCGTTGTGCACTGCGGTGGCTGACACGTGGCTGTGGGGTATGGGGGATGCTCCTCCTTGCTGTGCTGTGGGACTAGGGGCCTGGTGTGTGTTGTACTTGGGCTGTCCACCATCCCACCCACTGCACTTTGTGTTCCTGCCACTTACCTGTTACTTGTCGGTTAGTGCAGCTGTGGCGGACACATGGGTGTGGTGGGTGCTCGTTGTGGCGCTTCTGGCATATTTGGGGACCTGTTGGTGGTTACGTGGCTGGCTGAGTGTACACATGTCCCCATGTATCTTACAGTTGTTCGGTTTGGGCTGTGTGTGGTGGTGTCTGTTGCATGTGTGTGTGATGTGTTGTGTATTGTGTGCTGGACATGGGGGTGTTTGTCCCTGGGAGCTGTGGCATGGTGGTAGTGCATGTGAGTACATAGCGGTGTGCTGGTATACATTAGTTTGTACTTACCAGCCTCCACTCCCCTGCTAATCCGGCGAGGATCTCCGGATGTATTATGACTCGCACCTTCTCCTCCCACGCTTTGAAGGTCTTGAAGAGCGCGGGATTCCCTCCGCCAGTGACGGCAGCCAGCTCTCTGTTTTTGCCCTCCTTCTTCTTGACCAGGCTCTTGACGTCATTCCAACGTTTGTTTATTTCTCCTCTGTTCCTGGGCAGGGTCCCGACTGCATTGACCTGGTCTACGATCCGGTTCCACATTCTGTTTCTGGTGGCTAGTGGTGTGTGCTGGACCATGTTCCCATAGATTTGTGGGTGCACCTTGATGATCTCGTCGACCATGACCGTCAGCTCAATGGGCGTGAACTTGGGCATTCTTTGTGGTGCCATGGTGTTTGTGGTGCTGGTGCAGTGTGTGTTGTGTAATGTGCAGGGGGTTTGTGGTGCAGGTGTTTGGTGGTGGTGGTGGTGGTGGTGGTGGTTGTGATGTGTGCGTTTCTGTGGTGTGCTGCTGTCCTTGCTGTGTCACTGTGTCCTCTCCTCTCCTCACTGGTTTGCAATGTTGCAAGGGGTTGTGGTCTGTGGGAGTGCTGCTTTTGTACTTACCTATGTGGGTGTGTCCTCATGGTCTGTTGTTTTCAGGTGTGTTGTGTCTGGGGTTCTGGCCTTTGTAGTTTTTGTTTGTCCAGGGGGTGTTTTCGGGATGTGTACTGTGCTTGTGTATTTGTGCGTGCCTTGCTGTGTGGACTTGTTGGCCATGTTGTGTGCTATTGGTTTTGTGAGCGGATGGTTTCTGTGCAGGTACGTGGGCGCCATGGCTTCTGCCGTGTCGATTCTCATCTGCGTTGTTTGCGCTGGCGGGCGGTATATTTGTAGTTTTCCCGCGCTCATGGCGGTGCGATCGTAATTTCACGTGCGGTGTGTCGGCCGTGAGGGCGGGCGGTTTTGTGTTGTCGTGCGTGTTTCCGTCCGTGGCGGGCGGTTTGACTCCGACTCGGACGATGGCGGGCGGTATTTTGTGTGATTTTTCCGCCGATGGCGGTTTTCGGTTTGTGTAATCGTAATGGCGTGGTCGGTGTTCAGACGGTGTGTGCGGGCGGATTTTTGCCGCTTCCATGCCTGGCGGATTTTTTTACGCCGGGTATCGTAATGGGCCCCTTGGTAAAGGAAATTAATTAAAAATAAAAAACAAAATAGTTATTCATTAAGGTTTTGCACACGGACCAGCATGCTGTAAAGTGACGTAAAGCATTGTAAATAACATGATTTTATACTTCCTATTGTGAAAGCCCATGGGCGGAGCAAAAAACTGCGCAGTACCACTTTAGCGCCTGCGCAACCTTTAGTAACCCTAGGCTTGCGCATTTCCCTCCACTCTTCTGATCATGGTGTCCTTCTCCGTGCTTCCCCCAATTCAGCTTTCCCTTTCTCTACAGGCCAAAGCAAATCTCCAAAAAGGGAACCGAAAAAGTAGATTGAATTAAATCAGGAAATAAAAAGTGCGTTCTTGAAATAAAAGCGAGATTAATCTTTCACAAGTAAGAAAAAGTTGGAGATGAGAAGGCAGACGCCTGTACAAAGAGACCAGTGAATGGCATCGTTTTCGTGTCCTTCCTCTTGCCTTCCCTCGTCCCTTGTGTGTGTGAGATATTGTACTGCAGAAGAGTATGTCCAGATTGTAGGACGAGGCTGACTCAATAAAGCTGATTTAATGCACTGCTATCTGAGCGGAGAGCCGCTTGCAGCCTATTAAGAAAATATGATTGTCGTTTATTAAGTTCATTTAGCCCCTAAAGCATTGCTAAAAGGCCTAAACCTACAAGGTTGTAATAACCTTGTGCAGCCAAACAATGTCATTGTTTGTACAGAGCATATGTTTCTTCAATTTGACACACAGGGGCATATTCACAAGGACCGGCGATACCTATCGCAAACGCCAGTTAGCAGCAGTTTTTTTATCACCGCCTAACCCTGAAAACTATCGCCATGTTAGTGGCGTATTAACAAGCCGTCGTTACATGGCGATAGTATCAGGGAACGGTGGTGAAAACTGCCGCTAACATCAGCGCGATGGCGATAGGAAATCCGGCGTTAGCGGGCGATACCTAGTGATAGGCCCATTAGCGGCAGAAAGGTGCCGCTAACGCGGCGATAACTCCTTGTGAATATGCCCCTATGACTTAGCAGTCAGTGCACTTGCACGTCAGGGAACATCGGTGGGAATTAGGGACCTGCGGCGGTCGAAGGAGGGACACCCCTGTGTTTTGGAAGAGGTGAAGTTTGGCATGTAATTGTATTGCTTGTTGGGGGATGGGCACTGCAGTGACCGGTGCATAGCATGGGCGCGTGAATGCCCATTGTTGCCTCTAGTGTGCTTGGGCCACACCAATACAAGCATACACGAACATCCACAACACGCACCCGTATCCACACATATGGCACAAGAGCACACGCACATAACCGCACACACACATGCACTCATACAAGACAGAAGCATGCCTACTCACACATGCGCAGCACAAGAGCACACACATATACAAGACAGAAGCATGCATACTCGCACACGTGCAGCACAGGAGCACACACGCCAACACACGCACTCAAAGAAGACAGAAGCATGCATACTCGCACACGGGCAGCACAAGAGCACACACACACATAAACACACACTGACAAGACAGAAGCATGCATACTCGCAAAACCAAAGTACAATACCATACACACACCTAAACACAACCACACACACACACTCATAGAAGACATAAGCATGTATAATACACAGCACAGGAACACGCAAACCCTAACATTGACAGAAGCATGGTAAACACACACAGGCAATTATATAAAAATTAGGCATGTACATACAAACGTGTGCACAGGTACGTGCAGTCATTCCCTCACTCTAGCATCCAGGCCAGATATATACGCATACACACAATACATGCCTGCGTGCCGGCACTGCACCACAAGGGCTCACAAAAAGCACAGGTGCATACACCAGCACAGACTAAGGTGCATATCGGAGGTGGGAACACACACTCAAACACTAGCCCGCACGTGCAGTTTATACAGTCACAGAGGTAAATACACACATGCACCGAACATGTACAAGCAAACCAGAGAGGTACCCTGCATGCCATCCTTGGGGCTACCTTTGGTGCATTGCATTCTCGTGTGGTCCTTGTTACACCCACGCCCCGGGAAGCTCGGCTCGTTCACTACACTAATTTACGGTGGAAAAAGAAGCCACCCCAGGGCTGATGTTCATGTGGTGGTATCGAAGAGAAGCTGCACGCCGCTTCCTGTGTGGGGAAGGAATGAGGGTGGATTCTCCGGTAGTAGATGCCATTCCTCGGTTTCTGACGTGGACATAGTACACTGCGCCGGTGCACATACCTGCCTCTCGGCGCGAGCTGCAGAGGATGGATGCATTATTCATGCCCTACGCCAGCCAGAGATAGCCATGGGAACGGCAGGCCTCCGGGAGCGGGCGCCTCTAACTTCGCCCACCTCAGAGGGCTGACTGTGCGTCCACCCATGGGGCCCACCAACGGATGGGGGAGGAAGCGCCCCCGGCCAGTCCACTGATGGCCATGCAGCACCGACAGCCCTATCAGG
Organism: Calotriton arnoldi; assembly: GCA_963921515.1. Taxonomy (NCBI): domain Eukaryota; kingdom Metazoa; phylum Chordata; class Amphibia; order Caudata; family Salamandridae; genus Calotriton; species Calotriton arnoldi. The sequence continues at coordinate 59,771 of CAWUFW010018976.1, forward strand.
GCCAGATCGTTTCAGTTCTAACACGAACAGATCATGTTAAAAAACAATTGCATCATTTAGAACCTGCAGCCCGGGGGCAGCCGTGGCAACGGAGGCAGTCTTTTCATTTCAGGGCTGCCTGTCCTGATAAAATATTTACATTTTGAGGCTGTGGCTGCGAAAATGCAGAGGAGAGGGCGGGCGCCGGCCCTTGCATGGGCATGATTCACGCTCTCGATGGCCTAAGCTTGCACTTAACACATTTAGGGGTATGTCTCGGCGGCACTCCAGAGTGCCTGGGGCAGGCTCGTTGGCGCCCCTCTCCTGGTCTGCCCTCCCAGGCTGGCCAGTGCCACCTCAAAGACTACAGTGCAGGCTCTCTGGTGCCCTCCACCACTGCTGCCTATCCAGACTACCATGTGCCCCATCATGAACTACACACCTAGGTTCACGTGCGCCTCCCACCTCGCCTTCCCAGGCTGCACGATGCCCCCTCATGGGATACCTACCCAGGTTGATCTGTGCCCCCTGGAGGACTGCACACGGAGGCTCTTCAGTGCCCTTCTTGGGGGTTACTTTCCCTGCCAGGCCAGGGCCGACCTCAAAGTCTGCACCTCCCCAGGCGCTCCTCTCTTGGGCCGGCCACCCAGGCTTCAAAGTGTGCCCCTCGTGGGCTTCAGGATGCCCAGTTCTACCCTCGTGCGATACCCTTTATGCACCCAGGTGCCACCCATAAAGGCTGTCCCCCAGGGTGCCCTCCTCATGGGCGGACCTCCCAGGTTTCTAGGTGCTCTGTGAAGGACTGTCATCCTCACGGCACCAGAGTTCTAGGTGCTCGGTGAAGAGCTGCCAGCGCCCTCCTCATGGGCACCAGGTTTGCAGGTGCTCCGTGAAGGGCTGCCCTCCCTGGATGCCTATTGCCTGCCTCGTGGGCTGACCTCCCAGGATGCCCTCGTCATGGGCTGCCTTCCCAGGATTCTGGGTACCCTGTGAATGGCCGGCCTTGTAGGATGCCCGGTGGTCTCTCGTGGGCTCACCACCCAGGTGCTCAGATGGGCTGACCTCCAGGGTTTCCAGGTACCCTCCCAGGTTGCCCGGTGCTCTCTCACGGACCTCCTTTCCAGAGTGCTCTATGCCTCCTCAAGGACAACACTGCAAGGCACCTGTTCCCCTCCCCACCCACGATCGCCCCTCCACCCCTGAAGGGCCACCCTGCCTACGCTCCCAGGTGGCCCTTATGAGCTCCCTCCCCTGGATGCCTGGGGTTGCTTCCGCACCCTCCTTCTAGGGGTTTTCTTCCAGGCTGCACTGTGCACATGCTCCTACTGCCTGCCTCTGTGCCCCTCGGGGCAGGCTTGCCCCTTTCATGCTGACTGGTGCTTCCTCAAAAGGGCACTCTATGCCCCTCCCATAAGGGCATTCTATGCCCCTCCCATAAGGGCACTCTATGCCCCTCCACGCTCAAGGTTGCCTGACATCAAGCCGTTCTCCCAGGCCACTCCCCCGCCTTCCCTTATCAAAGCTTTCCGTCTCTCCCCCTCATGGTTAGCCCGGGAGGACCGCCCAGTGGTACACACCCTTCATGGATTGGCGACCCAACACTGGGGGACACTCGCCGGCACCTGTCCCCCATCACCCAGACTAACCTCTGAGTCACCCGATGCCCTACCACCTGGCTGCCCTCACAGCTGTCCAGCCCCCCCAGCACGTCTCAATGGTGGACGCTGTGCCCCCATGCACAGCGGGCGTACCACTCGTGTGCCAAAGGCACATACGTAGTTGCGACACATGCCATAACATCACATTCCATTCCAATGCATACTAATACTAGGCACATTGCAACAGTAGAGTAGGTGTTGCATAGCAGAGACATAAATATCACTATTCCCACTTCAGTGCGTGCAACCCAAAACTAACCTTTGCACCCCAAACCCGAACGTGAACCCTGGAATTCCTTTTTGAGCCCCCAAAACACACCCCAATTTTCATATTTTACCCCAAAACACACCCCAATATTCATATTTTACCCCAAAACACACCCCAATATTCATATTGTACCCCAAAGCATATCCCCAATTTCCTGATCAGACATCCGAAACCCATACCCACCCGAAAAACTTTTAATTACCCCATTACTGACCTCACAATGCGTTGTAATCAAATGCGATGTAATGGCACCAGCATTGTCGGAGTTGCGTTGTTGAACGATGTACTGCCTGCGTTATAATGGTTGTCTCCCGTGCCAAAGGCAACCCATAGGCTACGCCGTTGGCGTCCGTCTGCCCCTGGACCTCGCTCAGCACCAAGGAACCTTCCTCTTGGACACTCCACCGCTACGACGCCAGCACCCTCCTCGCCATCAACCCTGGACGCCACCTCACCTGCCAGGACCAGCCTCTGCTCCGGACCGGACATCGCCATCACTGACGGCTGCAGTATCACCCGCAAGGAGCACCCCAACCGACAAGGAGGAGGCATTGCCATCACCTACAGAAGCACACTCCGACTGACCACGCACTCTAATGACCCAAGGGTGAGCATGGACCACCTCAACTCCCAGATCCGGACCAAGCCCAAGTACATCCTCTGCGGCACCCTCATGTGCAGGCCCCCCGGGCCATGGCCCCCCATTTGCCAATACCAATGTAGACCTCATTGCACCCCAGGGTCTCCCATCCACCGACGACATCCTACTCGGTGAACTCAAGTTCCACCTGGACAACCCCAGTGACCAGAACACCACCCCCTCCTGGGGAAGGTCCGCTACGTTAGACGCAAGCAGCAAGTCACCTCAACAAGCCACATAGCAGGACACATGGTCGAGCACGTCACCACCGCCAGTGGGAACTTCAACTACAGCCACAACACCGGACTCTCCTGGACCGGCCATCATTGGTAACACCACGTCTTCACCTTGCCCACTGGATGCCTCCGCCATCATCGCACCCCCTCGTAGCTGGATCAAGGCCACCGAAGAACGTCTCGTCAACTCCCTCCGCACCAACACTCCACCAATGCTTCCAAACAATGACACCGCAGCGCGCAACCACCACCGATGGATCTCCAACAGCGCCGACATTCGGGCACCCCTCATGAACGGCACTGCGTCAGTACCTTCCGCCTGCCTGATGGCAGGCGTGAGGGTGACGCAGCGCCACAGGGATAGGCTGGCCCCATGCATTGATAGAGTTGTGTCATGGTTGTGACACGACTGCAGCAATGCGTGACTTTAGCGCAGACAGATACGTCAATCCTGACGTATCTGTCATTACTTGCGTCATGGAGCGCTATCCAGTGTATACAGAGCATCCATGCTGTTGCAAGAAGGGTGTAGTGAGAAGTGTTGCAACGCTGTCTTGTCGCAGCGCTGCAACACTTTTCATGACTGGGGCCCCGGAATGCGCACTATCTTATTGATGGTGCGCATTCCTGCACTGTAGTTTTGTCGCAGGGCAGCGCTGCAACATTGCTTGCAGCGCTGTCCAGCACCAAAACCTGCTGAGATGAGGCCCCAAGTGTTATCCCCATTTTTAAGACCAGCTATTTTCTGGTCTTAAGTAACTGTCTCTAACTGCAGTTAGAGACAGTTTTTTTTGGTCTTCAGAACTTCTAGGATCCCCTTGTGAATATGGAGAAGTGGTGTTTGCGGCCGTTTTTCCACGGGAACGCCTCTCCTGCATATAATTATCGCTAACAGAAGTGGCGATCTTTACAACGGACGTTTTCGCCTAAAAACTGTCGCTAACGGCTGTTAGCGACTTCTTGGTAATAGGGCGATAAAATTATCGCCGCATTAGCGGCTGAAAGCTGCCGCTAACGCGGCGATAACTACTTGTGAATAAGCCCCACAGTTCTTAGCTGGTGGGATTTGCAGTAAAGGGTCTTGTAGTATAATATCTTCAGAAGTGGACGCCGTTTTTTGTTCCCAGAGTTGGTGCGAAGCATAGTTACTTTTGCATCTACTTGAAAATTGTGTTTGCATGCTGAAGAAATGATTCTTCCAACACCCTTCTCCTCTCCGAGTACCCCTTTTCTGTGGGTGGAAATTGGAAGTGGCCCTGGTAGTCAAGGCACACACACCTCCTATTAGTTTAAGGTATTTTCAGCAGAATTAATGTTACCTCTGTTGAACTATTTTATATGTTTGTCTACTCTGTTCTGATTGTAAATGTCTGTGGTTTGAACAGTGTTAGATTTAACCATGTTTGGTCCTACAGGAAATCGAAGTATTAGGGTGAGGGGGAAACACCACAGCCCTGATGTGACCTTTGATGTAGCTCTGAAAAGCCCCAGTACTCTCACCCAAAAAGATAAACTGCATAACATTTTCCAAATCAGAAATGCCCACCTATTACGTTTTAGACTATGTTATGTTATGTTAAGCTATTTGTAAAGCTCAGCGTATACCCAGAGGTGTCTTGGCGCTGTTTTTTTAAGCAACAATGGGCGGAAGAGAGGACCTACTAATTGAAGAGCCAAGTTTTCAAAAGTTTCCTGAACTGGGGCAAAATATCTACCTTTTTATGCACATATGCACTCCTGTGAAGATGAGACTGTTGCTCGAATGGTTGTATCATACTGTATCAAAGATGACAATATTTATCTATAATAATATCACATCCACTATGTCGCTTACCTAACCCTATGAATTATTGGGATGTAATGGTTAGGCCATTGTAGTCGATGGCGTATTGCTGTAATGCAATACAATGCGATTCTATGTTAAGTCCCAAAAAATTGAAAATATGCTCTAACGATAGGATTCAACATTATAAGCCACTTTTCTACAGTTGTAGGCTACTTTCAATAAATGAATGCAGAGTTCGCAATGATAGCAGCACTAGTGGAGAGTATGCCATTTTTTAAATGTTAATAAACACAGTATTTGTGTCTTAATTTATACTACCATAATGACTGGAAGGGACAACAGGAGCAGGGCATTGCAAAGCTCCCTTACATATACAAGGCTCGCTCACTAATCTTACTGATTTTTATTTTTGCTGGAATATTGCAAAAAAGAGACACAAATCTACAATATTTTTTATACAGCAAATAATTGGCACAAGGCCAATTACATTTACTCTAAAATCGCTTGAAATACTCAGAAGACCTCCAATGGGAACATGTTCATATAAATCATTCCTCAGGACTATTCATGTCTAAATGTAATTTCCTCACAGCAGAAAAAAATGCAATTGTCATTATGGAAAGCTTTCATCCCCAATATTTCTCTGGCCTCTGCTGTATTAGTGCAGGTAATCTATTTCTCCAATTACTATTCATTAGTCTAAGAATCTTCTCAGCTCTCCTCTTTATTATTAGGCTTAAGAAAGGTAGACAGTGTTGTGATTGGACAGGTGCTTTTGTTTCAAGATGCATCCACCATGAGTGTCACTTTTACAGTTTGGTGATACTTCTCCACCTCATTGATGGATTAGAGTGGATTGGAGTCACTGGTTTGTAAATGTATTCGTGCATTTAAGGAATGACATTCAAATTTTGAAACTCTGCATCAATATTCACTTTAGTTTTGGAGATCCATAATGCAGCTTCGGAAGCAGGGATTGTCGTTGTACTCCCTGCGTGATTAGTGCACCACAATCGCTCTATGGCCTGCAATGATTTGCATGTACAACAGCCAATAGCAGGCAGTGCATGATTTAAGTTGCGATGAGGGAAGATGAGGATACAAAAACCCTCCAGCCTCCTTCTCTAAACCTACTTCTGATTCATTTGAGGTACCTAGGTACGTCCTGCCATCAAATTACAAATGCACAATGTGAAATTGTGTTACAGGATGTGCAACAAAAATTATTAAAGGTACATTATTGTACGGAATAATAGAAGTGGATGGCACAAATCTTACAAAGGAGAAGTTTATGGCTATACAATTTGTACTTAGGGCGAAAAGAAGGGATTTGTTTAAAGAAACGTCCTTACACTGAATCTAGGATACAATGGTTAATGACAACTATAAATATGGCCAGCACGGTCGGTAGTTTTTATGGACTGGGAGGCATCAGTGAATCAACTACCATGAACAGACACTTCTGTATTGTGCTACTTAGACTCCGATGGCAGACCTTGGTAACCAATTAGTGGGCATCCTCTTCCCTCCCATTTATTTAAACAAGATACACAAGTGCAGACTTTCTCACATCTATCATCCATGACATGACTGCTTCCTCCAGGAACATCAATCAATAATTACCTACTATACAATGACATAAAATCAGAGAGATCTGGAATACACTGTATACATGGAATACACACATTTGAACTATCGAAAGGCTGCATGGAGGCACTTGCCCACTCAAGAGCTAGTTCTGCCAGCTCCACCTATGGTCAAAAAATGAACAGAACGTTTTCATGGCGGGCTGAGGATATGGAGGATCCTATTTCAAGCATCACCCAAGAGACACCACCATAACTGCTGTGCCTGCAAGATCACGGCTTCACCAAGCATGGATGTGGCTAATGTGGCAGAGATCTCAAACTACAGGAAAAAGCCAACTCAGGATATCCTTTTCCCCTAGCATTTATCAAGGATTTCATGACAGTATTTCTGAGAATGAAACCTCCCATCAAGGCTGTAGCTCTCGCATGTGACATTTATTTGGTTCTTTTCCAGCTAATGTCCTCGCCACTTGAACCCATGAATCCATAGTGTATATAAACTGGAAGGTGTCTTTTCTGGCGGCCGTGATGTTGTCTAGAAAAGATATTGAGATCTAGGCATTCTCATCAGCCAAATATATACTGGTTCATGTGTCTCATGTGACTTTGAGAATTCACCTAAGGCTTAAAATGAAGGTGATGATTGACTTCCATTTGAAGCAGGCAGTTAATTCCTTACTTATTTTCTTAAAACAGCCAAGGCCATCTGGCGGTGACGTTCCCTCATCGGACACCTACTGCAGCCTTGCCCCTCTGAACTTTTCCTTCTCAAACATTTTTCTTCAGAATTTTTTTAAAGTCCGAAAGTAAGCACTGACCGGTCCCAATTTTCTTCTTGTATTTGAACTGCACTCCATCGCCGTCGGCCTTAACTTTCAACTTTGACCCGGTATCGCGCAACTAGATGTCCACAGTTGGCGCTTTGAACTTTTAGACACTATTTTTATTGTTAAAATTTACACTTTCATAGCTCTGGTTCCACTGATCAAATTTTTGTCGTTTTGCTGTCAAATAATTCATTAAAATTGACTCTATTTTTCTAAATTGGTTTGGGATTTTTCTTTTATTGTGTTTTCCCTTTATTACCGTTTGTGTGCAGCATACATACTTTACACACTGCCTCAAATTTAAGCATTACTTTTTTTTGTGCAAAGCTACCCAGGGTTAAGCACAGGCTAATTTAGTAACTTTTTGTGGTTCACCCTGCAAGGGATTGTGGTTGTTGTTTGACCAGGGCACACACCCCAGACAACCAACAACCCATAAGACACCGTCACCCAAATGTTTGACGTAATTCTTGTGATCCTCAATTTTGGCCAACGCTCAAATTTCACATCATACGGTGGACAAAGCCCACTATTAAGTATGGACCCAGAAACAGCCCACAGTGCTTAGCAGCCCAACTAATGGCAAATGTAAGGTATGCAAACACTGAGAACGCAATATAGCATAAGATATCACATCTTAGCAGTGCATACCACTTACTTCTATTCTGACTGAATTTCAAAGTTTGATGTTTCAATTATAGAGTGTAGAACCTTCTGACAACCAAATTTAAATATCATCCCAATTGACCTTCCCTCTACTTCGAGGAAAAATGTCTAAGGACATTATTATGAGTTTGGCGGTCCTCCTATCAGCCCACCACTGCCGCACCGACAGGAGGATCGTCAAACCCATAGTGCGCCCGCCGAATTACAAGTGTATTCCTTGGCGGGCGTGCAGTGCTGCGGTGGTCTCATGGCAGTGGTTTGTTAGACTCATAGGAGAGCCATAACAGCAGACCACTGCCGTGACAGCGATTGTCACACCGTGCAGGAACGGGGGTGCAATTCCCAGGGGGCACAACTTTTGCCCCCCTGCACACACCCAGGCCCAGAAGCAGCACCACCACCCTTTTCATGGCGGGCTCACCACCATAAAAAGGATGGCGGAAATGAAAGATGAAATATGCTCAGCAATGCCTCAGCGCCACCGCCAGCCTATTCCTGACCATTTCCAGATCCTTGATCTCAACGGAGCCAGCGGTCTCGTGGTGGTCTGACCACCACACTCATAATACGGCAGGTGGACCGTCAGTATGGCGGTGGTCGGACCGCCAATACAAGTACTGCGGACCTATAGACCGCCGTTTTCGTCTCCAGTTTTGAAGAGTCAAAAGCTTCTCTATATAATTAGGATATGCTTTCTAACACACACTTAACTGACACCCAGCAGGCTATGGTCGATGACAGTACACTTCAAACTGTTGTTAATCTAGGCTTGCTGCACACTGATATGTTTCTAAGTCTTGCTACCACTATTACTTCTGGTTCACCTTTAGATACTTTACCCCCAAGGATCTGGAAGCAAATTTTAAATTGCATTGTCAAACTTTTGGAATCTTTATGCAACTTCTCATCATTTACGGAGTGGTACCATCAGATTGAAGAAAGGCAATGGCGGTCCCATTGTTAAAAAAGCTTCTGTGGACCCTAGAGTCCATAGCAACTTCAGACCTATATCTCTTCTGCCTTTTCCAAAGAAAATCATTGAGAAATTTGTTAATAAAATATTCTCTGATTTTCTCGAAAACAATAACTTACTTGACCATGCTCAGTCAGGTTTCCGCCCGGCACACAGTACTGAATCAGCACTGGTTACGGTGCTAGACGACCTCAGATTGGCAGCAGACAATAGTTATTTTGTAGCCTTGGTGCTTCTTGACCTGCCTTCTGTCTTTTATACAGTAAACATGGCATTTTGCTTCAAGGCTGTGGGTGGTTGGAATTCATGCCACTGCCCTTGACTGGTGTACATTTTACGTAGAAGGCAGAGAGCATGCCATACACCTTCCCCGTACATTTTCAGGAAAGAAGGGGAACTGGTACCTAGGTCTCATTCCATAGCCCTACATTATTCAACCTGAGACCTTTAGCAAAACTGATCCATAGTTATGGAATCAATTTCATGACCTATGTAGATGATACTGGAACAATTTTGTCAATTTACCAATCCAGTCCCCTACCCCTGGAAGCATTTCATAGTAGCCTCACTTTGGCTTGGGCAGAATTAGTTAAAATTTAATGGGGAACAAAAATCCTTTGTTGTTCCATAGGAAGACCCACCCATCCTCTACCAGCAACGTTTTATCCAGTATTACAATGTCCGACGCTTCCCCTGCTGTGCGTAACCTGGACATATATATGTACTCTGATCTTTTACTCTCAGTGAAAGTAAATATGCTTTCATCCATTTGCAATTTATCAGTGCTGCTTCCCCGCAAAATTCTGCCATTTCTGAACAACATCAACATTGCTCGTTGGTAGTCCAGTCATTGATCCTAAACCGACTTGAATATTGCAACACTTAGGACCTCATGTATGGCATTTTGACGTAGGGCAGCGCAGCAAGGCACTTTGCTGCACTGCCCTACACCAAAGTGAAAGGGCAGGATTGAACAGTATTTAAGCAATACGGTGTACCCCTGTCCTTTCTGCCTGTGCTGGCACCGTTTTGGCAGCCTAGCACCAACTTATGCAAGGGTGCCTCCGTTGCAGGCAGGATTGTTTTATGCAGGAAGGGGCACCTTCCTGCACAAAAACAAACCTATGAGGCGTTTTCCTCTTTCTATGCTATTTTTCAAACAGGATTCTACCATAACCGGCCCACTCATCTGCTTCGTTCAGATAGCTCCAATAGACTCTTGGTCCCCGAATTCAGGAGGGTACGGATTGGCAGCCGCGCATTCTCAGTCCAGGCCATACAGTTTTGGAGCGCTGTCCCCCCCTGTGTTGGTCTCTATGGATAATTTTCTGTCTTTCAAGAAAGTTCTCAAAACGTGGCTATACACTCTCTGGCTTTGATTCCATCAGCTTGGTTATTAGTGCCAGGAGACCTATTAGCTAACAGTTACGCTCTACAAATGAAAATAATAATAATAACAATAATTTAAAAGTAGGAGCAACATGCTTTTATATTTTGTTGGAAAAAAACTAATTTGATAGTTTATTTTTTGCCTTTTTCTTATTCATTTTATTTCATAGAAACAACTGTTTTAGAAAGTTGTTTTGTGAAGTTATGTGTTGAACCGTATAATATGATTGTTACTTTCAAAGCCTTACTAAAATTATTTCTTGCAATGTGCGAATAAACTAAACTTGGGATTGTTTCACTGGGCAATCTCAGACAACGCTTGTACATAGTAACGATCTTCGGGGCAATTGAGGCCATAAATGCACACCCGGAAGCCGCAGTATGTAGGCTATATTGAAGTAAGTATACTTCTGTAATAAAATATTTACAGGTGCTAGAATCCCTTGTAAAAATGAAGGACAGGCAGTTGAAGGGATATTACCGTATCCATATATTATAGATTCTTGATAGCGTCTTAATGTAAATATTATAATATCAACGGCCCTTGTAAAAATGAAGGACAGGCAGTTGAAGGGATATTACCGTATCCATATATTATAGTTTCTTGATAGCGTATTAATATAAATATTATAATATCAACGTAACACTTTTCTTTCATTAAAATTATATTTAAAATATCAAAATTGCAGCGAAAACGGATGACAACTTCAAACTCGCCTGCTTCAACCCCCACGCCAACAAGCTAGCTAGGGGCCATAGTGAAGAGCTCAATACATGGTGCCTGATTTAGATCTCGGCAGATGGGTTACTCTGTCACAACATGACGGATATCCGGTCCACCAAAATATAAATACCATAGGCTATTATTGGATTCATATTTCAGCGGATGGAATATCCGTCACCGTTGTGACAGAGTAACCCATTCACCAAGACCTAAATCAGGCCCATAGTCTTTCTATATAACATATAAGCATTCAGGGAGCAAAAGTAAACCCTGCAACCCATTTTGGGACACTATAACTGATTTATCAGTGAATCCAGCAGAACAACTTATTTCGTCACTTTTGCCCAAAACCAAATAAAGCATCATTTGCTAACTTATTTTATTAATTGATGTATTTTTCCAATGTGGTCTAATCAAGAGGGTTTATATTACAATATCAACTAAAAGAATATTGACATTAGAACAATAATGACCTGCAAAAAGTATTGAGTCCACAAAATCAACTACTACTATATTGTCAAGGTGAGTATACACAAGAAAGTATAAATTTACCATTCTTACCTCCACATCTACTTATCTTGACCATATAGTTCTAGTCAATACTTCAACTTGACTCTCCCTCCACCCCACCAGCCTCAGCATGCTTTACAAGCAACAGTGTAAAATTATTCATAAGTTAGAGAAGGGACAAAGAGTATGGAGGACTTAGAAGCATTATATTCATTCACAACAGGTCTTTCAGAGCAATTTCTTTAGAGTGGATCCTGTGCTTCAGATCTGAACCCACTGGAAAACTTCTTCCATCTGCAGGTTAGCAGTTGAAGGGGCATACATTTTTCAGGAACAACACAACTATGAAGACAGCTCACTGTCACCCACCCCTTTGCAGTGCAAAGCACACACAGATCTAAAATGAAGCCGCCATGCAAAGAAGACATCCCAACCCTGACCATTATTTATTTCAAACTGTAGTGACAAATATAACACAATGAAAGTAATGAATGAGACATAATTAAATAACAATATGTATGTAACAACAAACAGAGAGGAAAATTCAAAAATGAAATTCCATGTGTGGTCTATCGCCCGTATCATGAGATATACTTGAATTCCCAAGAGAAGACAGGCTTTATTAATGTATGCAAAACTGCAGCGTTCCTAAGATTTCTTAATTATTAATTTAGTAGTTCAGGGCTCCAACATCAGTGAGAATTGGTTCCAACCACAAGTGCACATTGATGGCGCGCTGCTATCTTTACCTCAATCTCTTGGTAAGATCATCAAATATATTTCCCCATTAGTCCTATGGACCTTTGTTAGTCAACTTGAAGCTCTGTACTGGAGTAAACATTAGAAATACATTTCCAATTTGTGAAGCCAATGTTACTCAACAATAAGGATCAATGATTTACATTAAATGAGTTTATTTTAGAAAATCAATCCATTGAGTATATGTGCAGAGTAAAAATAAGTTCACTGAATACGGCAATATAGTTCGAAGGCTAAAATGTGCCATCAAGTTAAATCGTAATAAAATGAGATACATAATAGTAATGGCCACAACACAAATTAAAGCACATTGTTGCAATAAGGTGTTCCATAAAGATAATTCACTTTTCTTGTCTAAACATAGTTTAAGGACAGGCTTAACTAATGGGGATTTCTAGCCAGAAAGCATAGAAGGTGTCAGCATAAAGAGAACTTCTGTAAAAGTTCAGAAAAATTAGAAAAGTGTTCAGCATGAAGCTGCACATTCAGGGAAAGCCCAGCACAGAGATCTATTACCTCTCGGATTCCAGGGAAAGTTTGCCTAACTAGCTATGTAAACACCAATTAAATATAACAGTAGCTTCAAAAACATCCAAATCTCTTTCTCACCTCCAACAACCAACCAAGTTGCTGAACATAAGGGTAGTCAACATACTCTCTAAGTTCCGATCTAATTGAAGCTGAGACTCCAGCTGCCATCCATGAACACTCCACCATCCTGGTACGCTATAAACAGAAAGCATTCTTTGACCATTATGTCACTGAGTTGTTCTTACCAATTTCCTCCCTGCAGGTCTCACTATCAGCAATCTAATTCAAACAATAAGTCTTTCTCCAGCTAACGAGAAGCATGATAACACACCTGTTGAAGTAAGGTCAACACCTTACAAATTTAAAAAGCATTTTCAATTGAGGTCTGGTAGAAATTGGGTTTCTGGTTGCCAGAGGTATGCACCATGTCCAAGCAGAAGCCTCAATCCTAGTCAGGGTAAGTCAGATATACACCGTAAATTAACCTGTGCACAATGTCTGGTAGCGTGACACAGAGCCTTCAGGCTTAACTGAAGAAGCTATGTGTAAAGTACTTGTGCAACACTTCAAACAGTGACACAGTGAAAAAACTCCACAGCAAGATAGAAAACACAGAGTATATATTTATATCAACAAGACAAGATGGAAACAACAAAAATCCAATAAGTATAACCTGAGTTATGAATTTTTAAAGAATAAATGAAAATATAGAGCTTAAAAGCTTAGTGCACCAACCAGGGCTATCTGGTTGTGCTAGACCAGGACAAATCTGAAAGTTTAGGCCGAACACGATGGAGCTAGGGTCGGATATAGGGACCGGCCTTCTTTCGATGTGGGATGATCCTCGGGTATATGGCCAGACACCTTTTTTTCGGATGGGTAAGACTCTCAGAATGGTTTTTCGCCATCTGTGACAGACTTGAAGGATGTAGTGTCTGCTCATTGGAATCTTTCCACCAATACACCTCTCTGTCATCCAACCTTCAGACCATCTACCCTTCTTTTTGAGTGGCCCTATAAGTATGTATGGGCACACTTCCTAAACTCAGGGAACCTGCCTGGGTCCCCATGCCATGGTGCAGCGATATGTGAACTTTCACTTACAGTAATCTACTTAAAGGATTTAGTATGATTTAATATTTGGCTAGGTCTCTTGTTCTAGAAGTTTCAAACTACATTTATTGGTTTGTGTCTTGTTGTATGAATGTGGTACGATTGAGATATGTCTGGGTGTGTGTTGCACTTTTAGTATGTCTGGGGACCACTTGGAATTTCCTTGAGAGAACAACATTGTTTAATCATTACTTTGTATTACCTAACCATATGATGCAAATATATAAATATGTGAAATAAAATAAGTAAAGCGTGACAGAAATAATTTATATAAAAAGATTTTCTATTTCCAATAAATGTTTTTGTGATATTTATGAAATAGTTGGAGTTGTTATCTTTTGGTGGCTCAAGACAGGCATGAGTTGCAATATGAATGCATAGGAAAATTACTTTTGTAAAGTAATTGAGTAGGCAGGTTGTTTGTGCAATTCTGAGTGGATATAGGGACCACCCTTGGCCCACTGAAAAGTAGATTGGAGGCGTCGACGACGGGACTGAGAAGCAGGAAGCAAATGGTGAAGCATCGTCGTCAAAGCACAGGCTTGTAGGTGATGTGTTGTCATCAAGCTGTGCAACTCGAGGATGCATCGTCATTGAATCGCAGGATGTAGGCGATGCGTCAGGAACTGGAGTCAATGCTCTGCGCAGTCGGTGATGTGATGTCTTTGGTCATTGCAGCAGCGGCCATGCATCAGCGTCGAGGGAGATGCGCCGGTTCCGATAGGCGCAACAGCATTGATGCTTGGATTTTAGCAGTTACAGTACTTTAAACCCGCTTCCAAGGGCCTAGGACTGGATTACACCACTTGGAGGGACAAGGCTTGCAGCAAGCAAAGTCCAGGTGCTGTTGCAGGTTGAGGAAAGTCTTTGATGCCCTTGAGACTTAGAACAGGGGCAAGCCAGCATGCCCTTGGAGTCACTATGGGTTCAAGTGAGATGGGTCCATTCCTTCCTCAGCAGGGCAGAGGTTAGCAGGCAGCAGGGCAGCAAAGCAGAAAAACAGTTCTTCCAGAGCAGCAGTCCAGCAGAGTGGCAGTCCTTGTAGCATCACAGCTGTCCTTACTCCTGGCATAGTTCTTCACTGGTCCAGTAGTGCCCTGACGTGGTGGGGTCAGAGACCCAGTACTCATAGCCAGTTGTGCCTTTGAAGGGGGGGTGACTTCAAAGAGGGGCTTTGAAGCGCCCAGAGGTCCTCCCTCCCAACTCTGGCTCCAGACCTACGCCAGAGGGGTATGCAGCCCTTTGTGTGGGGATAGGACATAGCCTATTCAGGTGTAAGTATCAGCTCCTCCTTCCCATCTAGCCAAGGATGACCCATCAGGATGTCGATGGCCACTCAATCACACCAAAACTTCATTTGTGTGTGACCATCTAGAGGGAATGCAAAGAGGCTAGCTGTCACCCGCCTTAGACATGTATTGGAGACAGGCTGCAGGCATACAGATCTAAGAGCAGAAAAAGGCCATCTTTCTAAAAGTTGCGTTTTAAAAATGGTAATAATAAATTCAACTTTACCAGTAAAGAGGTTTTATCATTACCGTTCCAGTGATATGAAACATGACCGATCTCGCCCTTCTCAATCAGGAATTACAATTTAAAAGAGTAATAAGGAATTCCCAATGTTAACCTATGAGAGGGGTAGGCCTCACAGTAGTGAAAAATAAATTTGGGATTTTCACTGCCAGGACATGTGAAACTTATAAGTACATGTCCTACCTTTTAATTACACATCACCTTGCACTATGGGCTACCTAGGGCCTACATTAGGGGCGACATATGTAATAAAAGGAGAGTTTAAGGCTTGGCAAGGGGTTTTAAATGCCAAGTCAACATGGCAGTTTAAACTGTGCACACAGGCTCTGCAGTGGCAGGCCTGAGACATGTTTTAAAGGGCTACGTAAGTGGGTGGCACAATCAGTGCTGCAGGCCCACTAGTAGAGTTTAATTTACAGGCCCTGGGTGCATGCAGTGCACTCTACTAGGGACTTATAGGTAAATTAAATATGCCAGTTGTGGATAAGTCAATCAAACCATGTTTTGGGGAGAGAGAGCACATGAACTTCATCACTGGTTAGCAGTGGTAAAGTGCCCAGAGTCCTAAAGCCAACAAAAACGAGATCAGAAAAATAAGAGGAGGGCAAAAAGTATGGAGTGACTCTTCAGAGGTGGCCATTTTTCAACAAGGCCCTATGTCACATTACACTTTCCAATACCAACATGGATGTGAATTGCAATATGGTATAAATAGAGAGTGAAAACAGTAATCATAGTTAAATGTGAATAGGCACAACATGTTCAGAGCAGTCAATTGATCAAAGTATCTATATATATATATATTCACTGAAAAAACCAGAGGTTTTAGGGCCAGTTATAGTTAGTTGGACATTGCACTCGTACAAAACCCGTGAAATTCCCCCGTTATAGTTAGTTCAGCTAACTATAACTCGCGCCCCGCAATGCACTGCTGATGACGTCACATATTACATCACTCATGACATGGTCAGTGACATCACTGATGACATCACTGATGACATCTCAAATGACATCACTGATGACATCATCCAGTGACTGTGTGTTTCTGTAAAGTTTAAATATGTTTAATATATATAGGGAAAGGCGTATTGAAGAATGAGTGGGTGTATAAGTGTCTGAATGGATGATTTAGTACGTGCGTGACTGACTCTACAAGTGAGTGATTAAACGTATCTTACTGAATGCATGGGTTAGTGACTAAACTGTGTGAATGTCTGTATCCGTCTGTTGGTGTGTAAGTGGATGCATGGATTTGCGAATAGCTACATGAGTGTCTATATGGGTTATTTATTGGTTCTATGAGTATCTGTATGGGTGCCTGAGTGTTTGTGTGGATGGGGTGTGTGCGACTGTGCATAGATGTGTGAGTGGGTGATTCACTGGGTGGATGGTTTCAAGAGTGCATCTGTGATAGACTGTATGGGTGGGTAAGTGTGTGTAAGAGTGTGTTAGTGAGTGAATGTATGTCCCAGTGGTACATGTGTGAGTAACTAAATATGTGAAAGGCAGTATATATGTGTATTGGAGTATATAAATAGCTATAAGCGAGAGTGAGTGATTGTGATAGTGGCTGTATGGATGAGTGTGTGCTTGTATCAGTGATTGTATAAGAGCGTAACAATGTGCTAGTATTTGTATGATTAAGTGAGCTGGTGTGTGTATAACTGTATAGGTGAGTAAATGGCAGTGTGTTTAATTATTTGCATGACTGACTAGGTGTGTGAGTACCTCTATGGATGAGTGGCGGTGTTTGAGTGTCTATATAGGAGTAAGAGTGCATATGATAGTCCTGTACTGAGTGACCATAAGTATGAGTGACTGTACGGGTGAGTGAGTGGATGTGTGTGTGTAGACCTAAGAATCAGTGAGTGGGTATGTAGTTATTGGTGTTGGAGTGTCTATGGTTTTGCGAATGGCACTCTGTAATTTAGATTGGGTGTATCAAAGGTTATATTAGGGTGTGAGGAGCTGCATCAGATTATCACGTGGATGATGTCATCAGTGATGTCATTTGAGATGTCATCAGTGATGTCATCAGTGATGTCACTGACCATGTCATGAGTGATGTAATATGTGACGTCATCAGCAGTGCATTGCGGGCGCGAGTTATAGTTAGCTGAACTAACTATAATGGGGGAATTTCACGGGTTTTGTACGAGTGCAATGTCCAACTAACTATAACTGGCCCTAAAACCTCTGGTTTTTCAGTGAATTTCAAAGGTTTTTAAATGCTAATTTCTAACTATAACGTGTCTGAAACCTATGGTTTTTCAGTGAATTTCAAAGGTTTTTAAAATGCTAATTTGTAACTATAACGTGCCTGAAACCTAAGGTTTTTTCAGTGAATTTCAAAGGTTTTTAAATGACAATTTTTAAATGTATTAATTTTTATATTAATTTTTTTCATACTGATTTACTACATTTTTAGAAACAATTTCTTTTACATATTTTATTTTTTTAATTACATTGTAATTACATTATACATTACATTACAAAAATACTTTCTCAGAATGAATTACTTTAGTTTAAATACTTTGCACATAGGCAATAGACTTTTAAGTACAGTAGTTACAGTTGTTGCAATGGGCAACACATTTTCAAACACAATGCAACATTCAGCTCAATGTGAATTTCTAGTTAAATGCAATTAGTTACTTTATGGATTACTTTTCTAACCACAGGACTGGATCCTAGATTCAGTCCTGGGACATCTCCTGTAAACAGTTGAGTAAAAGCGTTTTGGTTACAGTCGTGATTTTTAAGGAATATTATTGTATTTTAAAAGTTGACACAGAAACTTTTTCTCATAGAATCACCAATGTTATCCTATGGAAGGAAATTCACTTAGCAGGTAAAAACTGTTATCAGTTACTTTTTCTTACTCAGTGTTGGATCCTGGATCTAGCACTGGTGCATCTCCTGTAAACAGTTGAAAGAATGCGTTTAAGTCATACAGGCGATTTTTAAGGAATATTTGTAGTTTGTGAAAATCGACACTTTGAAACTTTTCTGCTGAAAACCAGACAATGGATTCCTATGGAAGAAAATATAAGTTACTGGTAAGTACGGTTAAAATTACTTTGCAGGACCAGTACTGGGCTGAAAGATACAGCACTGAGGTCTCTCCTTATAACAGGTGAGTAAATCGGAATTCGTATTTCGGCTGATTTTAGAGGAATATTTGTATGTTTCAAAAATCAACACTTAGAAACTTTTTCAGCAAAAAGCAGGCAATGATATCCTATGGAAGGAAATTCAAGTTACTGGTAAGTACGGTTAAAATTACTTTTGAGGATCAGTACTGGGCTGAAAGATGCAGCACTGAGGTCTCTCCTGATAACAGGTGAGTAAATCGGAATTCGTATTTCGGCTGATTTTAGAGGAATATTTTAAAGTTCCAAAACTCCACACTTAGAAGAATTTCCAAGTGAAACCAGTCAATGTTAGCCTATGAAGGAAATTCAAGTTACCGGTAAGTACGGTTAAAATTACTTTTCAGGACCAGTACTGGGCTGAAAGATGCAACACTGAGGTCTCTCCTGATAGCAGGTGAGTAAATCGGAATTCGTATTTCGGCTGATTTTAGAGGAATATTTTAAAGTTCCAAAACTCCACACTTAGAAGAATTTCCAAGTGAAACCAGTCAATGTTAGCCTATGAAGGAAATTCAAGTTACCGGTAAGTACGGTTAAAATTACTTTTGAGGATCAGTACTGGGCTGAAAGATGCAGCACTGAGGTCTCTCCTGATAACAGGTGAGTAAATCGGAATTCGTATTTCGGCTGATTTTAGAGGAATATTTTAAAGTTCCAAAACTCCACACATAGAAGAATTTCCAAGTGAAACCAGTCAATGTTAGCCTATGAAGGAAATTCAAGTTACCGGTAAGTACGGTTAAAATTACTTTTCAGGACCAGTACTGGGCTGAAAGATGCAGCACTGAGGTCTCTCCTGATAGCAGGTGAGTAAATCGGAATTCGTATTTCGGCTGATTTTAGAGGAATATTTTAAAGTTCCAAAACTCCACACTTAGAAGAATTTCCAAGTGAAACCAGTCAATGTTAGCCTATGAAGGAAATTCAAGTTACCGGTAAGTACGGTTAAAATTACTTTTGAGGATCAGTACTGGGCTGAAAGATGCAGCACTGAGGTCTCTCCTGATAACAGGTGAGTAAATCGGAATTCGTATTTCGGCTGATTTTAGAGGAATATTTTAAAGTTCCAAAACTCCACACTTAGAAGAATTTCCAAGTGAAACCAGTCAATGTTAGCCTATGTAAGGAAATTCAAGTTACTGGTAAGTACGGTTAAAATTACTTTTCAGGACCAGTACTGGGCTGAAAGATGCAGCACTGAGGTCTCTCCTGATAACAGGTGAGTAAATCTGAATTCGGATTTCGGCTGATTTTAGAGGAATATTTGTATGTTTCAAAAATCAACACTTAGAAACTTTTTCAGCAAAAAGCAGTCAATGATATGCTATGGAAGAAAATTCAAGTTACTGGTAAGTACGGTTAAAATTACTTTTGAGGATCAGTACTGGGCTGAAAGATGCAGCACTGAGGTCTCTCCTGATAACAGGTGAGTAAATCGGAATTCGTATTTCGGCTGATTTTAGAGGAATATTTTAAAGTTCCAAAACTCCACACTTAGAAGAATTTCCAAGTGAAACCAGTCAATGTTAGCCTATGAAGGAAATTCAAGTTACCAGTAAGTACGGTTAAAATTACTTTTGAGGATCAGTACTGGGCTGAAAGATGCAGCACTGAGGTCTCTCCTGATAACAGGTGAGTAAATCGGAATTCGGATTTCGGCTGATTTTAGAGGAATATTTGCACAATGGTGAAGGGAGGAGGCGGGGCCTGAGGTGACATCTGTGCAAACGCTCCCCGTGGTGCGTTTTAAGTTGGGGGATTAAGTCCCCTTGAATCATGAGGGTCCCTACGGACCAACTAGCCCGCCAGGAACCTCCAGTATGCGCCAGGGGCTGCGTTGCAGAGACATGTACAGAGGCCACACCCCTTTACACCTCTCTGCAACGCAGCTCTGTGGCGCTTTCTGGACGTACCTGTTGGGCTAGTTGGCCCCCAGGGACCCTCAGGATTGAAGAGGATTTAATTCCCCATCTTAAAACGCGCCACGGGGCCTGTTTGCACACATGTCACCTGAAGCCCCGTCCCCTCCCTTCACCACTGTGCAAACGCGCCCCGTGGCGCGTTTTAAGTCGAGGGATTAACTCCCTTGAATCCTGAGGGTCCCTGGGGTGCAACTAGCCCACCATATACCTCCAAAGCGCCATAGAGCTGCGTTGCAGAGAGTGTAAAGGGCGTGGCCTCTGTACACCTCTCTGCAAGGCAGCCCCTGGCGCATACTGGAGGTTCCTGGTGGGCTAGTTGGCCCCAGGACCCCAGTATTCAAGGGGATTCGTTCCCCTCTGCAACGCACCAGGGGCGCGTTTGCAGAGTGGTGAAGGAAGGGGCGGGGCCTGCGGGCCCGATCGGTTTTTTTTTTTCTTTCTTTTTTTTTGGGGAGGGGGCCGCGTGGCCCCCTCCCGAGCCACTACTTGCCCCGGGGACCCCATCCCCGGGGCTGGCCCTCTCATTGGGGACTGTGGGGGTCCCCAATCCCCCACAGTCCCGCCGGCTCCCCGTGTCCTACGGGGCCGGCATTGCTTTACACATGGGGAGCAGCTAACATGCTGCTCCCCATGTGGAAAGCAATCGGCTTTGGATATTGGAAGAGAGGCAGGTTTCCTGCTCTCTCTTCCAATATCCAAAGCAGTTTGCAATGACAGGACGGGAGCCGCGAGGCTCCGTCCTGTCATTGCAAACAGCAGTGTCCCGGGGTAGGCACCCGGGACACTGCAGGAGCCGGCCCTGGGGGTGGTGGTCCCCAGGGCCATCAAGGGCTCCAGGAGGGGGCCGCGCGGCCCCCTCCCATTCAGTGCACAGCCCCGGGGAGGTGGTGGTCCCCGGGGCTCTGGGGTCCAAAACGGACCCCCATTGCAATTTTCTTAGTGCCCCGGGAGGT
This sequence comes from Calotriton arnoldi, assembly GCA_963921515.1. Lineage (NCBI taxonomy): Eukaryota > Metazoa > Chordata > Amphibia > Caudata > Salamandridae > Calotriton > Calotriton arnoldi. Next base: position 80,982 of record CAWUFW010018976.1, read on the forward strand.
GGTGGTCCCGGGCGTGTGGAGGCTGGAGCCCCCACACAGGTTTCTAATTTAAAAGAAGCCCCGGGAGGTGGTGGTCCCGGGGCTGCGGAGAGCTCAGAGCCCTCCCGCACCATTCTACATAAAGCCCCGGGGGTGGTGGTCCCTGGGGCTTGGGGGCCCTTAGAGGCCCCCACACATAAAATTAACCCCCCAGCATGCCCCGGGACTTGGCCCACCCGGGGCCAATTAGCTCGAGCGCGGGAGACCGCGCTCGATTTTTCCGGCAGGGTTCGCGTCCCTGAGCGCATCCTGCCGATTTAAAAAAAAAAAAAATAATATTTTTGCCCAGGGGTCCTTGTGGGACCCCTGAGCAGACCTAGGGGTCAGGGTGTTTCTACCCTGCCCCCTTTGTGCGCTTTGCGCACTTGTTTCTGTCCCTCGGTTCTACCGAGGGACAAAATGACTGCCAACACTTCCTGATTTGGAGTGTTGACAGCCAATTAACATAAAGCTCGTGCTCGGGAGGATCCGCGGCCCTAGATATATCTATCTTTTTACTTTTCATTTTCTCAGCAACTACTGAACGGATTTACACCATTTAACAAAAAGGGTTCTTTCTGAACCAAGAACTGCCTCTTTGCCAAATTTGGTGTAATTCCGTTCAGCAGTTCAGGCTGTAACCGTGTCTAAAGTTTCCTATGGAAAATTGCATGGGGAAAACGCGTTTTGGGACCCCCTTTTCTCGGCCCCGCTTGACAGAATCCCCCGAGACTTTCAGGGTAGGAGCGGACCGGAGCGCCCCACAAAGTTTGAAAATTTTGCGAAGATACGTCAACCGGCAAGAGAGTTATTTCAAATAGAATGTCGCGGATTTCCTATGGATAATAGGTTGTAACTATAACTATCTACTGGCGACCGCCAGTAGATAATATTGGCGAAGATTGACAAATCTCAAGGTGCCTGCCACGGGATGCAGGGATCAAGAGAGGGGCACCATAGGTGCCCCCCTGGCCTACAACTGGAGGCCGTGCACACATGTAGGCCCTGTTGGGGGCCCCCAAAGTCGAGTTCCAACAGCCTTTCTGTGTCGGTAAGGCAACAGAAAGGCTTTTGAATTCTGACATCATAATTCTTCGGGCCTTGGGATTACTGACAGCATTCCGACTGGCGGACGGGCCTATTGTGATGAGACGGGCGGAAAGGAATTCGACCGGCACATTACGAAGCTGTAGTAAAGGCTCCGACCGACGGTCAGAGCCTTTTCTGACAGCATCGTAATCGGCCCCTAAATGCGATGTTTAATTTTCTTTAAAAAGTATAACATTTGTATTGTAAGCATACAGCAGTCACATTTCCATGGCACCATGTTTTCTTTTTCTTTTCAATTTTGTGACATGTGCTTACCATACAAATGATAAAATGTAACTATTGCAGTGGCTTACCAAAGCCTATGTGCTTTGCCGATGTTTGTTTCTTAATATACCAAGGTAATTGGCTGGCAAGGTTTCTGATAATGCCATGTGCGTTTCTTTTTTGACAAAATGCGTATCCCCGAGCCAGAGGGAAGACAGGGTCTGTGATCAAACTGTAACAATCACAGCCATTTACCTCTGACTTAGTGATGCTATACCCTACTATTAAACTCAAAATACGGCACCAAGAACACCTCTTTGAGACTTGACTGTCTGGATAGTGAAGTTGAGCAGACCAACAAATACTCAGGGAAGCGGTGTAGGGTAGATACTCAAGGAGACACCTAATATTAGTCAACAAATCATGGTCCACCCTGTTCTTATGCTAAAAAAACAAAAAGGACTTTACTTTTAGCACACAGCTCATAACTGTACATAAATATCGGAGGGCTATCGAATAACACACATATCAATTCAAACATTTCTGTAAGTGGAAAGGCAGCCAGAACTAATCTATGGTGCTCTAATCGGCAAGTTATCATACGGTTAGTCAAATCAAGTTAAGTCATAGGCCCTTGTGGGGTTTCAAGTAGGTAACGGTTCGTATCGTCACTGGAAATATTGTCCTACAGAAATATCATCACAAAAATATCGAAGACAAAAATATTGCCATCTCATACTTACAATGGACACTCCAAAAGCATAGGAAAAAATATCATTGTCCTTAATATCATTCTCAAAAATATAATTTTTTAAATATAAATAAATAGTAAACATTATATATATAAAAAATTAACAGTAATATAATAATAATTAAATGTATGTAATTAATTTTAAAACAAATATAACTATTATACTTATTTTAAAAAATAAAAATGAAAGATATATTTGAAGAGAAATTAACATACTGGGGCAGGTACATAGATGACGAAGAAACACTGAAAACATTCCACACATACCAGAATAATAATCAATATAATGTCACTCTCACCTTGGAGTAAAGTAAAAAATGCATTTTTTTTAGATTTAAAATTGTACGTAAGCAGTAGTCATTTAGGGGCAGATTTACAAGCCCCTTGCGCTGCCAATATGTCACTTTTTGTGACCACTGGCAGCGCATTTCTCTGCCCCATATTTACAAGGACAGGAAAAGCCACCCTACGTGGCATTTCCTGTCCTTGTAAATATGGCCCCTTTACACCCAGGACTTTGCGTGAAAGGGGCATTCCATGGGTGTTGCTGTGGGTGTTCCCACGCAACACCCATGGAACCAGACAGATTTCCAGATTTACGAGGATTTGTAAACCTGGAAATGCATCAGTATGCTACGCCACCCTAGTGGTGACGTAGAGAGGCGCAACAAGGAGAAATGTTTTCATTTCTTGTTGTTTCTTTCCTCTTTTAATGCGTGCTTATGCTACAGCACGCATTGAAAGAGGAAAATGCCTGTAGTGATTGTTTTTGTGCAGGAAGGTGCTCCTATTTCGCTATTTAGGAATTGTACATGGCCAACAGTGATTTTGCATGCGCAAGCGGGGTCGCAAATCCGTTTGCGCATGCAAAATCACGTTGTACATCCTGCCCAAAGTGTTGAAAGACAAGGTGAAGGTCACACCTGAAGCTAAGGATATAGGGAGGTATATAACAACATACAGTGAAGGCAATCAAAGAGAGTTGAAGGAAGTGACCCGATTAGGGTCACCCGGGTCAATCGCGACCACCTCTCAGCCTTCCATACAGATGAAGAGTGGGTCAGACAGTAGAGAATACAAACCAAGTATATTTATTCAGATACACTCCAGTGGAGCCCAGTCTGCCCAGCCTCTTAGGATTGCTGCAGAGGGACTGGCATCAGCAAACATGGAGATACATTATGTACAATTCAGAACGAATGAAGACACACCCAGACTGGAACTTTCCAGGCGAAGGCAGCTACACAAAGAAATACAGAGGGATAAGTTTCGATCCTGACAACAGGCACACACTATCTCTTAGTCAAGGTCGTTCTGTCCGTGCCCACCGCTAGACTAGTGGGAGCAGGCCTCTATCTAGTGGGAAAGGTATGCGCTAATAAGAACAGTGTATTCATTAGTACAGCAAGGCCCAACCTTGGAGAAACGAAACTTACCAAAGCAGCTTTTCGCACACAGACAGAGATTAATTTCGATCGTGGTTCAAAATGGCGGCCAAACATAAAATGGTGCCACTGAACGCTAACTTACATAGGACAATACATAAGCAACACAGTGAGAACATTTTTATTCTAATAGACCCTCCTTTTAGCAGAAGCTAACTATTTTATGTTATTATCAAGAGTTGTATAACACTTTGCATGGATAAGAGACATCACTATAAGGTGTTGTGCATATAGTCAGTACTCAAAGATACCCTCGTCAATCTGCATCATGTCGTCAATATCTTTTTGTAACATAATCGCAGCATTAGTGTCATGAACTGATATTTTCCATTTGGGGATGAGAACATTGGCACAATAGGTGCAACAAGCCGGAAGACAGTGTATACAGAGGCAACATGTGAAGAAAATACCGGCAACCACAGCCAAGAAAGTGAGGATCTTCCAACCCCATGATGTTAGCATATTCCAAAACCACCCCAACAGAGTCCAAGTACCTGTTTCTTGGTGTATCTCAGCTGATAGTCTATGTAATTTCTGTATAGCTGAATAAACATTGGGAGCATTATCAGGTATGTAAACACAACAGCTGCTGCCAATGACGTGACAGGCCCCTCCCCGATCAGCATGGATGACGTCTAACACCATCCCGTTCTGCAAAGTGACTAATCTTGTAGCCTGGAGCTCAGCAGTGATATTTGTCATTATTCCAGCAGTTGTATTGATAACCCCTTCAACAACTCTTGTTAACTGACGAACCTGAAGGCTATTAGCCATGGGGCCCCAGAAAGGTAGTAGGCCCTTCAAAGTGTCTCCAAATTGCTGTGCGGTGGTGTCTGTCTGATCTATATCCTTTGTGTCAACAACCCTTTTGGCTCGGGTCAGGAATGTACTTCTACATTACAGCTGATGACTTTTATGATAATTGGACGGGGCAACATATACAGGGGGAAGAAGGAAAGAGAGATAACATATACTTGACCATCCCCTGGGAAGCCAAACATGAGCTTGCGAACCACAAACAAAATAGACATTATGGGGCAGAATCAAAGGCGGACTATTTATCATATTCGGCTTGAAGGTAAAATTACATTCACTCTCACCCACCTTTATCTTCCCTGTCCCTTGGACACAAAAACTAGCTGTCGTATTAACTACTGACACAGGTATCGGCTTATCTTCAGTAAGATTTCGACTTTGGAAGGATTAGAAGTACTCAGAAGTGTTAAACCATTGGAAATCAGCCAATTCCATTCAAAACCAGGCATTGTTCTTTACTTTATGGTACGTTTTCACACAAGACTTTGGAGATAGTATCCCTAAGGTCCCTTGTCCTGCCGGTCCTATGGGGTAAACCCTTGATAAAAGCGTACATATTCAGTCGCAGTGCGAGAATCAGCGGCTGTCACATCTAAAGCAGAAAGATGAAATCGGAAGTATACCAGTCGAAAAAACTGAAACCAACCCTCGCAGCTGCCAATATATGACAGTGGCAAGGAGAACAAATTGTCGCTCTTATGAGTGACTGAAGGGAGCAACCCACAAACCCAACAATTAATTGTATTGAAGACATTATGAGCTTGATGCAACATTTGTATAAATACATTGTTTATGACAACCTATGCGCTTCTTTGTGTGGAGCTAGAGTAACAAAGATGTGCTCAGGGGAGCGGGCTTTGTACCAACTAAGGAATGTACAGGATATTTCTCCTCTAGAAACCAGGATATTCCAAGTATTGGTATTAGCGTAATCACAACAATTAATATGCAAACTATTTTTACTCTTTGTGGACCAAACCTGTGCCAAACGCGGTCGTGCAAATGGTTGTTCCTCCTCATCAATAGGCCGACAATGGATGCATTATGAAACAAGAAAAGGAATGCTACAAGACTGATAGTAAAGGTAAGTGTTCCCATTCCTATTGTTCATCAACGTTGGCGCTCTTGAGCACCGGCGGTGAACCTTGCTCTGTCCTAAGTTCTTCATGAAACCCACGTCACTCAGAATAATGTACCCCCTCCGAGGGAGCACGTTCAATTTATCCTGTCCAATGTCAGAACAGTGCACCAATCTCACATCATCCTAAACTAACACCGTTGGTACTATAGCAAAGTACACCCTAACTTACACAGTTCATCCCTGTCTAATCTGAATTCTCCTTTGGTGCACTATTCCTCAGCCGAGGACGCAAATTGTACCTGGTGACTTCAGGCACAGAGTGATCAACAAACAGTGGCTCCTTAATGGCTTCTATTTCTGGGGGGACCGCTGCATTTAGCACTTCATCATTCTCCGCATCCGTTAATTTAGCATCGCTGAATGGGACAAACTGAGGCACCTTCTCACACTCATGTACCCAACCCCTTCTTTTACCCATTGGTCATAAGGTAACGGCAGGGGTACTCGTTTACAAGGACTGCCATGCACCCAATTCTTTTGGCCAGCGATCTTGACTGCAGTACGGGTAGCTAGAAGGACCTGTTCTGGTCCCTTCCAACGCGGCTCCAAACTCTTCTTCCGCTGAAAATTGCACACAAGAATCCAATCACCATGCTGGATGTCGTGTCTGGGCCCCTCTGGTATATATCTGGCAGAGTATCCCAGACCTGTTGGTGAATAGAACGCAAATTTTCAGGTAACTGGCACAGGAGTCTGTTAACAATGGGTATTCAATATCGGAAAACCGACGGGGACGCGGGACGCCCCAGACATTTGCCAGGCGTCCAAACACGACCTCGTACAGTGACAATCCTGTCCTAGAATGTGCTGTTGTTATTGTGGACAAAAGAGCTCGTGGTAAAGCATCTGGGCACTGTAACCCTGTTGTCTCCCGAATCTTTCCCAATTTCAGTTTGAGAGTACCATTGTACTTCTCAACCAAACCTGCTGACTGTGGGTGATTTGCAGCATGAAACTTCTGCTTTATGTGCAAACCATCACAAATTAACTGGATGACCTTGGCATTAAAATGACTTCCGTTATCACTCTAGATCAAACGGGGCAAGCCGAAACGAGGAAAGAACTCCTTCAGGAGTACCTTTGCAGTCATAATGGCTGTGTTGTCTTTAGTGGGGTAAGCCTCAACCCATTTACTAAATGCACAGACAACCACAAGCACGTACTTCAAGTTATTGACCCTGTATAATTCGATATAGTCTATCTGAAGGACCTCAATAGGGAAAGTGGGTGGTGCAAAATTACCGGGTGGTGTAGGGGTACCTTTCCCAGGATTGTGCATCATGCACACCATGCAGTACTTCACTAAATGTGCAGCTGTTTTTGAAATGTTGTCACTCTGCCATACAGGGTCTAACAACTTGCAGATACCTTTAGCGCTGATATGGGCTGGGCCATCGGCCATCATGACTACAGGAAGAACATATGCATCTGGCAACATATATCTCTGCTTCCCTGACTTATCAATCCAACATCCCTCGTCATTCAACTGTGCTGTACTTTCTTGCCAACCGCTAATTCTTCTACTGTGGCCTCACTTTGTATCTCCTTCACATTCTCAAGTGTATCCTCAAACATGGTGACCTCAGGCACCTACCTAGCAGGACCTGCTACAAACATTCTTTTCATTCTAGTCCGGGCTGTTTCCATGGCTCTCTGATCTGCAAAAGCATTCCCCCTACCTACATCATCAGTGACTATCCTATGGGCGCTACACTTACAACTTCTTAGGGAGTGTCAAAGCAGACAAAAGTCTCAATATAAGGTGACCGTGTTGGATCTTTGTACCATGGGAAGTAAGGAACCCTCTCTCTGCCCAGAGTCACCCGAAATTGTGCGCAACCCGGAAGGCATACTGGCTGTCAGTATAAATATTGACAACCAGTCCCTCGCTCAATTCACAAGCTCGGATAAGGGCAGCTAACTCAGCTGCTTGGGCTGATTAATATGGGACTCGTGATGTCTCTACGACTGTACACAATGTGGTGATAGCATAGGCAGAAGTTGTAGTGCCGTCTGGTAATATAGTTCCCCTTGGGAGTCAGATAAGGGAACATCAGTCAAGTCTACCCGTCCTTTCGTCTCTTCTTCCATCCGGAAGACACAATCATGTATATCAATCCCATCATTCTCAGAAGGGACGGGTAGTAATGTGGCTGGGTTCAGAGTGGCACATCGTTTGATCGTAATATGTTTGGTGAAAAGCGTTAATTCATAACCTGTCAGACGTGCACTGGTGAGGTGCTGTGTCTTTGTCCTATTCAAAAGGGTATCTACAGCATGGGGTACCATGACTGTGAGGTCAGTATCAAGTGCTAGTCCAGCCGATTGTCTTATCGAGACAGCCACAGCCGAGACCGCTCTTAGACAGCTCTGGAGGGCTCGTGCGACAGGATCGAACACAGCAGAGAAGTAAGCACAAGGCCGTTGCTTACTTCCAAATTTTTGTGTTAAAACAGGAAGCTCTGCAACCGGCCATCTCATGGACATACAACACAAACTGTTTAGTATAGTTGGGGATGCCGAGTACTGGAGCCGAACAAAGCGCAGTTTTCAATTGCTCAAAAGACTGCTGACATTCAGGCATCCAAGGCAGGGGTTCATGCACATCTTTTAATGTTAGAGCAAGCAGGGGCTTGATTAACAGCGAATAGCTAGGTATCCACTGCTGGCAATAGGAAGTGATACCTATGAAAGCACGCACATCTTTCTGAGTTTGCGGACAGGTATTTTAACAATAGTACTGATGCGCTTAGGGGTCAGTCTCCTACCCTCCTTCGACAGTAGGTTACCCAAGTAGGTGACCTCCTGTCAACAATGCTGAAATTTGGAAAGGGATACTTTATGGCCATGCTCAGCTAAATGCAACAACAATTTAACTGTACTGTCTCTGCAAACTTGTTCCGTATCTGAGGCGATGAGCAAGTCATTGACAAACTGAAGCAATACATTACCTGCAGGGAGCGACAAGGAATCCAGCTGACCTTTCAATGCCTGACTATAGATACTCGGATTCTCTGTATAGCCTTGAGGAGCGTGACAGAATCTAAAACTTTTTCCAGCTAGGGTGAACCCAAACAGATATCTGCTATCAGGATAAATATAAATACTGAAGAACGCATTTTTCAAATCAATGACAGAAAAGAATGTAGCAGAAGAAGGAATCATTGTCAAAAGAGTGGTGATGTCAGGTACCACAGGAAACTGGGCAATCACTATGTTATTAACTTCACGCAAATCAATCACAAAACGGTAAACATCTGCATGATCATCAGAGGAACCCAAAGGTGTCAGTTTGAGAACGGGAAGAATAGGGCTATTACAAATATTAGCAGTCGTCTCCTCAACCACTCCTTTCTCAATCAAATCCTGTATAATTTGCAATAAGGCCCGCTCACCTGCCTGCGGTATTTTATACTGAAGGATGCAAGGTAAAATAGCATTGTCTTTAACAGAGTGGGCGGCACATCTTTAAACTCAGCAGGAAGGGGCGCATCTTTGGACAAACACTGTTTAGCACGTACTGCATCTGGACCCATTGTCATGTAAACACCTGCCGGGGAGCAATAAATCGTAGCATGCAATTTCTTCAACCAGTCCAAACCCATCAACTTTTCTCCACAATTAGACGTCAACAAGAATGGCAAATCCACAGTGAAAGGACCAATAGTCAAAGTAAGGGGCTTAGAAATGGGGCTTACAACCGGTACACCAGAAAAACCTACTGAAACATTATTATGGCCAGACAGAGCCGCCCCAGGGACCAAGGAACTGTTTGTTGCACCTGCATCCACCAAAAACTCCTTAGTCGAGCCATGCAAATCCGCACTAACATACAGACCGCATTGATCTACAGGTATCGGAACTGGTCCCTCACTATGTCCCTGGCTGTCCTAGCTGTAAGACATTCCAGTCACCTCATCTGTGTCAAAATCATCATGATAATACTGTCCGCCCGAGGGTCATCAAAATAGTTATGGTCAGAACGACCCTGCGAGGCCACAGCATTCTGAGCCCTGTCCTGACCACCCGCTCCACGACCCCGTCCACGAGAACCTCGTCCTCTTGGGACCGCCACCTTTTGCAAAAGCACGGGACACTCGCTACGCCAGTGTCCCTCCTCTTTACAGTACGCACAATGATTCGGCCCTAAAGGCGTAGTATTCGGCTGCCTGCTGGTGCATGGAAGCTATCGGGCCAAACCACCACGTCCTCTACCGTTCCCTCTGGAAGCCTGCTGCAACAACACCTCTGTCTTCAAATCCTTATGCTTCTTCTCCATCCTCGCCTTATCCTCATTTTCCCTATGCTCATAGTACTGTGCCATATTCAAAATAACAGAAGGGGAAGAGGTGGACGAGGTGCTTTCGAAAGCCTGCAACCGAGTCGCAATCTCAGGAAGCAAATTAGAAACAAATCTATTAACAAACAACAGAACACCTCCTTCGATCAACAAATCCTGTCCGCTATAATCTAGAAACACACCTTCAAACCAAGTGAAAAAGTCAGACACACTCTCATCTTTCTTCTGACGACAAGCCGATAACTTGTCCCCATCAACCTTTCTCGGTGGAATAAGAGAATGCACATACGTAATGATGCGGCCGGGCAAGGGAAGTATCTCTGCTCTAGGCTTATCACCTGGCTTCCTCTCCTGATCCCATATTTTAATTTGATCCCACGTATCTCTCAGCTCTGCTACATGGTCTTGAGTATGCACCTGTCTCCAAATATCAACCGGAACTAGCAAACCAAAGAACATTTCAATATCCGCAAGCCTCATTACTTTTGAAGAGGCAGCCTCTGTCAATTCTTTATATTATGTAGTGGGATTCTTCCTAGGGTCAGGCAACTGAGTCTTAAGAGACAAAACTTCACTCCTTTTCCATGGAGTATAAACCCACTGTTCTTGGAAACGGGCCGCTACACCCGGTCTAGTAACAACATCGTGCTGATCCCTTAGCTCTGGTATTTCAGGGTGATATATAGGATGAACTTCCCGCATCGGGAACTGAGATACCGGGGTGGGGCTCTTCTCAAGTAGCCTACCCCAAAAAGCGACCAATGCCACAACACTACCAAAAACTTGACCAGGCTCCATATTAGTAACATATACATGATCTTTAATCTCATATAAAATCTGTGGTGCTGCATCATTGAATCACTGCTCCCAAAGACTAATCAGAGTAGCAGACATGTGCTTAAGGGCATGCTGTTGTACAAAGGGCTCATAATCTTTCATCACGCTCCACACATCTTCCACACTGTAAATGGGGTTTCGGGCCCACTGCGCAGCCTGGTTAGCCACTACCTTTTTCTCTTCGTCTCCCACATCAGATTGTGAACGGCCCCATACGTTCCTTAAATTTCGATCAGTCTCTATTCTCAAATCCACATACTGGTGTGCCACTACTCAGGAATGTCGGGGATGGAAGAACGCAGTGGGGGTAGCAACAGAAGTAGCAGGCACTAACGTCGCTGCCGGCTGCATCGCAGGTGTAAGAGCTGGCGAAAGGGACGCCGAAACAATAGGTGTGGCAGGAGTAATAACAGTCATAGTTGCCACAGACGGCGAGGACAAAGAAAGGACAGGAAGTGCTGTGGCCAAAGCAGTCCGATCGGCAGTTGCAGAAGGAGAAACAGCAGAGACAGAAGAAACAGTTGGCTGGGACTGGGAGGAAAGAGCGGGATATATCCTCTGCGGGGCATATGGAGGTGGGGGTTGAGTGTCTAACAATTCCTCCACAAACGTATTATTTTCTTCTTGAGCCACATAAGATTTATCAATCTGTAATCGAAATCTCCTGTCTTCACGTTCAATCTCTATCTCTTGTTTATCACTATCATACGCTACAGCTTTCTGAGTCACTGTTTGCGTTCTCCCCTTTCAGGCCTTTTTCTCTGCTTTCATTCGTCTCTGTTTAGCCTCCTTTTGCCATGTTCGAAGGGAATCAAACATAGACTGCCTACTTTGCCTCGCAAACAATTTTTCCTGTAAAAACCCAATTTTTTGTTTATCAAAAGTACCCGTCAACGGCCACTGCAACTCAGCATTGTCCCTCGTGTATTTGTCAGAAACAGATTCTCTTTGGGATTTCTCAATAGCATACCATACTGCCACACTCAAACTATCAAATGTTCACCAGAGAGAATAGTTATAGCCAAAAAATTACCCATATACAAATGTTTATTAAATAAATAAATCTGTTCAATACATTAAAAATTATTTAAAATATACAGTATTTGTTGTGACTAATAAAAACAACAATCCACATAAATTCATTACATATCATACATAGATTGGAGAACAAACAACACAATCTTATTTAGCAAATGATTATGCAAAATCCAACCACTGTTAATATCAGGTTCATCAGATAATAAATGTTTGTTCATAAGAACCCCTAAATAGCGGTAGGACAACAGAGGACCAGAAAGCGACGCGTTTCGGTGGTATCAATAGGTCCAACCACCTTCTACAGGCTTAATAAATGATGTCTCCCAGCAGTCTTATCAACAGCTAGGGTCGTAGGATATTAAGTTGGGAAGCTTGTTCCTTAACCCAATTACTCTCTAAGCTCCTCACAATATCAAAAGGAGCGAGACAGACATGTATTCCTGATGCTGCCCTTCTGTTTCTCAAATATTGGATAAGGACAGTCTGTCTCTCGAAGGTACTCTAATATCCCACAGATCTTCAAAATCTTTAATGTCAAACTCGTATCGTCCCAAATGTTCGGACTGACATCAGAAAATCACCATGCACTAATGCCCTGCATTTAGCACAAAAACGCTTAAAGCATCCAAATAGTTTGCCTTAAAGTCGATATAGCCAATTTGCAGAGTCTCTGGATTAAGTTCAATAGGTGCCCATCAGGCTTTTTACGGAATTAGCTGCCGGGACTAACAAGCCTCCTGGTCAAAAATGGAGAACGCCAGGAGGCTTGTTAGTCCCGTGCCATAGCGTACTAAACATAATAGTGCCAAGGCCATTCTTCACGTACATATCAAAATTTGGAGTGCCTTCTGGAGGCGCTGGCTGACTTTCTTCCAGTTGAGCATCAGCAGAACAACGACAACAAGAAACCAAGAATCGACTAATCCCAGGCATTTTCAAAAGTGAGCCAAATTCGTTATGCTGCCTGGCAAAGTGTTTGTAAACACTTTTTACCAAAATCGGTCCTTAGACCGTGCCAAATACAAACCAAAATGGCACCATATCCACAAAGAGCCAAAACAAACTCACCTGATGCATGCAGGGCAAATGAATTTATTCTCCACTGCCGACTCTTTGGACCAAACAGTCAGATCGAAGGGTTTCGCCATTCAGGATCCCAGTCAAGATGACCGCTGGGCGAGGCACTGTCCGGCAGGACAGAAGGGGCAGCTGCGAGTTCAGGAACTCTCTCGTGCAGGGATCCCTGGTCTGTCCGCCCAACCCGACGGCGGCCTCGACCTCCCCACCCGTTCTCAGGAGGGGATGGGCCACTCACCCGATGGGGACCCGGGCACCAACTGAAGGAAGTGACCCGATTAGGGTAACCCGGGTCACTCGCGACCACCTCTCAGCCTTCCATACAAATGAAGAGTCGGTCAGACAGTAGAGAATACAAACCAAGTATATTTATTCAGATACACTCGAATGGAGCCCAGTCTGCCCAGCCTCTTAGGATTGCTGCAGAGGGACTGGCATCAGCAAACATGGAGATACAATATGTACAATTCAGAACGAACGAAGACACGCCCAGACTGGAAATTTCCAGGCAAAGGCAGCCACACAAAGAAATACCGAGGGATAAGTTTCGACCTGAGACCGGGCATACACTATCTCTTAGTCAAGGTCGTTCTGTCCATGCCCACCGCTAGACTAGTGGGAGCAGGCCTCTATCTAGTGGGAAAGGTATGCGCTAATAATAACAGTGTATTCATTAGTACAGCAAGGCCCAACCTTGGAGAAACTAAACTTACCAAAGCAGCTTTTTGCACACAGATAGAGATTAATTTCGATAGTGGTTCAAAATGGCGGCCAAACATAAAATGGTGCGGCGAATGCTAACTTACATAGGACAATACATAAGCAACACAGTGAGAACATTTATATTCTAACAGAGTACAATACCTTACGAAAACATTGGGATGTCCTCATGCTAGATATGGACATCAATGAAATCTTTACCTGCAAAACCGTTATGATATATGAGAAGGCTCCAACGCTGAGATCTCTACTAAGTCCTAGTGACACTTTAAAATTTGAGGTTCCTGGCATGGCATCGGGAATGGTTAACCCTGAAACAAATACACTCCCTATAGGCTCATATAGGTGCAACAATTTCATTTGCTGTAAACATGTAACAAACAAAGTCAAAACATTCTTTGACAGTAAATATTGCAAGAAATATGAAATATGAAATTTCTTCTTTTATTAATTGTAACACCTGTAACTGTGTATATGCCATGACATTTATCTGTGGTAAAATGTACATAGGATCAATAGTAAGAAAACTTAAAATTAGGTGGATGGAACATCTGCAAGCGATAAAGAATTGTGATACTAAATATCTTATGGCCATACATTTTTGTGAAGTCCATAGAATTACAGATATAGGAGGCGTACACTTTATGGGACTGGAACATGTAACACTAGATAGAAGAGGTGGGGATCTTGAGAAAAAGATTAGAACAAGGGAAACATTTTGGATTAAGAAATTGCAAACAGTAGAATTTGGACCAAACATAGATAGAGAATTACACACAGTAATTTAGGTATTTTACTCTGTGATTAATCCGAATGAAAGTATGCTGAAATATTCACAAATAGGGTTATCGATCAAATGATCACAATTAATCACAATTTTTTTTATAGAGAAAATAAAACTTGTATTAATATTGTGACTGTATATTTTTAATAGGCCTGGAGCCGTCATGAGACACAGTGGGCGTGTGCTCATGACGGCTCCAGGCCGTCATGGCACCCACCCACGGGAGAAGCGCTGGCGCTCCCCCCATGGGTAGCCCATATGCACCCCCGGCAGGGATGGCAGCGGAAGTGTTTCCGCTGCCACCCCCGACCCCCCCTCGGCGATCCTGTGACGTCAGCGCACACAGCGCGTGCCGACGTCATCAGGAAGCGCTGGGACGCCTGGAAGCCATTATGCTTCCAGGCGTCCGAGGAGCGAGGTGAGTTTTCTCTGCTCCGGTGGGGCGGGGGAGGCATTTGGCGATTCCTTGAGGCATCAGGGGAGAGGAAAGAGTTTTTCCTCTCCCCTGATGTCTCAATGCAGGGCAATCCTGCTGCACGATCGCGCACAGCGTAGTGATCGTGCAGCAGGAATGCCCCCACTAGACACCAGGGATGTCTTTTGTCATGAAAGGAAGCGACCCCTTGGGCAAGGGTCGCTACCTTAGGGGGATAATTTATTTTAAGACTTTTCTGCCCCCCCCTGGGGACAGATCGGCCCATTTTTGTGGCCTTTTCTGCCCCCAGGGGGGGCAGAAAACCCCACTAGACACCAGGGATGCATTTAAATGCATTTAAAATTTAAATGGAAGCGACCCCTTGGGCAAGGGTCGCTTCCAGGGGGCTAATTTTATTTTAATGTGTATTCTGCCCCCCCTGGGTGCAGATCAGCTGTATTGTTTGGCAGAAAAGCCCACTAGAGCCAGGGATTTCAATAATTTTTTTTTAAATGTTTATTCTGCCCCCCCTGGGAGCAGATTGGCCCGGTTTTTTGCCCTTTCTGCCCCCCAAACCCCACTAGACACCAGGGAGGTATTTAAAATTTAAATGGAAGCGACCCCTTGGGCAAGGGTCGTTTCCAGGGGGCTAATTTTTTTTTAATGTGTATTCAGCACGTTTTTGTGGCCCGGGGGGGCAGAAAACCCCACTAGGCATCAGGGATTTTGTTTTGTGTTTAAGGTGGTAAAATTTGGTTAATGTTTTTTCTGCCCCTTTTTTGGCCTTTCTGCCCTAGGCGGGAGGGGGGAGGCAGAAATCCCTACTAGGCACCAGGGAGTTATTTCTTTTGCAAGGGGGGCACATTTCTGTCTGCTCTTTTCTGCCCCACCTGGGGACAGATCGGCCTGGCAGACACCTCACCCGATCCCTTGGGCAAGATCACCCCCCATTTTTCTCAGCCCTATTTGAAGGCCCACCTGGCAGATTGACCATTTGGGTAGTGACATAGCGTGTTATAATGTTAATTGTTTTATTTCTTGTGAATTGAAATTGTAATGCTTTATTTCTCCCTTTTTGTTCTAGTGAAAGGCGTTTGCTCTTTAGACTTCCAGGTTGCGGTTTCGTTACTGGTGGTTCTGCTGTTTGTGTAGTTGCATGTGTTTGGTAAGAGACTTTTTTTTGTGCAATGTAAATGTGTTTCATTTCCCTGCATGAATGTGTTTTTTGCAAATGGTGTAATAATAGCAGTATGTTTGGCTTCTGTTTTTTGAACTCGATGTGTATTTTGTTGTCTTGTGAGTAATTGGTTTTGTTTTTTTCTTTCTAGTGGGATATCGTTGGTTTTTGCTGTGTCTCTGCAGAGTAGGTGCTGGTGAGTGTAGCTGTCTCTTGCAAGTGAATCATATAGTTTTTGACTATATAGAACTTTGTGATAAAGGCACACATTTTTTTTACTTACTTATTTTGCACAGTGTTGGTTGTTGTTGACTTGTTTGTGCAGTCTCCTTTCTCAGTAAGGATAATGGCTAGTCGCAGGATTACTGCTCAGCAGGTTGTTGGTATGCTTTTTGAGTCTTCCTCTGACCATGGTTCAGAGACTGACTCTGCATCTGAGGCAGAGGAGGGAGGGGAAGATTCAGGCAGTGAGTTTTCTCTCCACATGGAATCATCGGATGATGAAGCTACTCTCAGTGCGGATGAAGCTACTCTTAGTGCGGATGAAGGGCCTGTGTTAGAGGAGGACATTGATGTGCCGATAGTGCAGCAAGGGGCATCTGGGCTGCAGCCTGGGGCTGCAAGGCTTCCCGTTGGAAGTGATGACCTCTGGGTTGCCCCAGGCATGGTGCAGCCGGCATTGCCAGACTTTACTGGTGTTCCCGGGTGTAGAGTGAATACAGAAATATTTTTGCCAATACATTTTTTTCAGTTGTTTATGGACGATGTGTTTTTGGCAGAGATTGTTGAGCAGACTAATTTGTATGCCGAACAGTTTTTGAGGGACAACAGTGCCAGCCTTAGGCCCCACTCTAGAGCTACCCGGTGGACTCCCACAAATCTGGAAGAGATGAAGAAGTTCTTGGGTTTAACTTTTTTGATGGGCTTGCTAAGGACGCCATCAATGTCTTCATATTGGTCTACTAGTCCCTTGATGGCAACGGCTATATTTCCGGCAGTCATGAGTCGTGATAGGTATTTGCTTCTGCTTCGGATGCTGCATTTTGTCGATAATGGTTTAGCATTGCCACAAGATCACCCTGATTGTGACCGTCTTTTTAAGATTCGGCCTGTCCTTGATCACTTTGTTGATCGTTTTTCTGAGATCTATGCTCCAGGGAAAGAAATAGCAGTGGATGAGTCTTTGGTGTTGTTCAAGGGCCGCTTGGTTTTTAGGCAATACATTCCTAGTAAGAGGGCACGCTATGGAATTAAGCTGTATTTGCTGTGTGACAGTAGGACTGGATATGTCTCTAATTTCAGGGTGTACACCGGTAGGGAATCCAGGATTAACCCCCCTGGTTGTCCGTCCACTTTTGGAGTGACTGAGAAAATTGTGTGGGAACTTGGTAGAGGACTTTTTAACAAAGGCCACCATTTATATGTAGATAACTTCTACACTGGTGTGCGGTTGTTCAGGGAATTGGCGAAAGTGGACACCGTTGCTTGTGGCACAATCTGCTCTAACCATTAAGGTTTCCCAAAAGAACTTGTTTGTCAAAAGCTTGTGCAGGGACAGTGCAGTGCGTTGCGTTGCGTGAAGTTTTCAGACAGGAGAGATGTCTACATGCTGACTACCATCCATGATGAAAGCACTTCACCTGTGACTGTTTGGGGTCAGGTTGCTGAAGCGCGCAAACCTGTGTGCATTTTAGACTATAATAGGCACATGGGTGGTGTTGATAGAGTAGATCAGAGGTTGGAACCTTACACTGCTCTTCGTAAGGCTTACATTTGGTATAAGAAGTTGGCTATCCATCTTTTCCACTTGGCAACCTTTAATGCTTTTGTTGTGTTCAAGGATTCTTGTCCTGAGTCAAAGATGACTTTTGCTAAGTTTCAGGAGTCTGTAATAGGCAGCCTTGTTGTAGTGGAACAGGCAAGTGTTCCTAGAGTTGGAGTGGTGTAGGATGTGGCTAGATTGAAAGATCGCCACTTTCCTAATCACATTCCTTCCACACCCTCAAAAGACTTTCCCACTAGGAGATGTAGAGTCTGTTGGCGAAGAGGTATGCGGAAGGAGACTCGTATGTACTGCCCCGAGTGTCCTTCTAACCCTGGGCTGTGTGTGCCTGCTTGTTTTAGAACGTACCACACGCAAAATAATTTTTGGGAGCATCCATGAGTGGTAAAGTGAACTGCCTGGTCTGTATTGTTTAAAAAAAATTGTTCTGTTTCAATGTTGGCATTAGTGCAATGTATTTAGTTTCAGATTTTGTGTTAGTAGATTTGTATCTATTTGCAATTTGTTTGTGTTTTCTTTTTTGTATAAAAAAATCCTAATTGTGATGGCAGTGTGTGTAGGCTGGCGCTTGGCTGGAGGTGTGCGTGGACTGGTGCTTGGCTGGCGGTGTGCGTGGACTGGCGCTTGGCTGGCGGTGTGCGTGGACTGGCGCTTGGCTGGCGGTGTGCATGGACTGGCGCTTGGCTGGCGGTGTGCGTGGACTGGCGCTTGGCTGGCGGTGTGCGTGGACTGGTGCTTGGCTGGCGGTGTGCATGGACTGGCGCTTGGCTGGCAGTGTGGGTGGACTTGCGCTTGTCTGGTGGTGTGGGTGGAGTGGCGCTTGGCTGGCGGTGTGTGAGTAGTGACTTACTGCTGGTCACTACACACACTGCTAGCCAAACGCCACTCCACGCAATCCGTGAGCTGGTGTGGTTGCTGTGTCAGGAATGTGGGCGTGTGAAAGTGATGGGCCCTTGAATGGCGCTGTCTGGTGGCGTGAGTGTTGTAATGTGCTGGGCCCGCGGCTGGCGGTGTGAATGGTTTTGTATGTGTCACACGTATGAAAGGTGTATGAATGGCCTGTAAAGAGGTTGGTGCCTTGTCGTGGCTTTACAGCTCACGAGCTGTGAGTCAATGGTTCAGTTTCTCGTCCTTTCAATTATTAACAGTGCATTTCATTTTTGTGAAATCTCTGGTTAATACAACTGTATATACTGAACCATCACTCACCCTCGTGCCAAATCCAACCAGTATGTCTGTGTGCTTGAGGAATAGGTGGTTGTGCAGAAATATTTGTCTTTTCTGTCTTTCTCAAGCCGGGTGTACCTTGTCCCTTTTTATGACTGTTGTAATGTGTTGGTTTTGTGCCTGGTGGTGTGAATGGTCTTGTATCACGTATGAAAGGTGTGTGAATGGCCTGTAAAGCGGTTGGGGCCTTGACGTGGCTTTACAGCTCACGAGCTGCGAGTCACTGGTTCAGTTTTTGTTCTTTCAATTATTGACAGTGCATTTCATTTTTGTGAAATCTCTTGTTAATAAAATTTTATATACTGAACCATCACTCGCCCTCGTGCCAAATCCAACCAGTATGTGGTGTGTGCTTGAGAAATAGATGGCTGTGCAGTATTCTTTGTCTTTTTTGTCTCTCTGCCAAGGTGTACATTCTATCTAAGAATAACCTACCAACTGTAGATATTGTTGTAAACTAAACACCCATGGGAGTACATGCTGCTGTCTCTCTTGTGGATCCCAACAAGTTATCTTACCCAGAATGTCCTGCAAACCTCAAATTGTGTCTGTCACATTTTTCTTGCATTATTGTGCCAACATTTTCACGCTGCAGACAGAAACAACAAATTTCCTACTCCTCCGCCTTTTTCCAAGTATCCCAATAGAAATGGTATCTCAATCGCGTGGGTGGGTCACGGACCCGCGACAGGCAAGGGCCCAAAACGTATTGAGGCGACATCAAAATTGCCTATCACAAAACGACCTGGTTTTGCAAGGGGGGTCCCATGACTTTTTGGCCCGGGGCTCGGCGGCCACCTAGGGAAACCTACCAAACCCACATATTTCTGAAAAGTAGACACCTGGGGGATTCAAGGGAGGTATGGCTTGCATGGATTCCCCAACGTTTTCTTACCCAGAATCCCCTGCAAACCTGAAATTTTGCTGAAAAAAATCACTTTTTTCACACATTTTTGTGTGGGAAAGTTGTGGCATCACCGGGCTGACACAAATTTCCTACCACCCAGCGTTCCCCCGGGTCTCCCAATAAAAATGGTGACTCACTCGGGTGGGAGGCCCAAGTACCCGCGACAGGCAACGGCCCAAAACGTATTGAGGGGACATCAAAATTGCCTATCACAAAATGACCTGGTTTTTCAAGGGGGGTCCAATGACTTTTTGGCCTGGGGCTCGTCGGCCACCTAGGGAAACCTACCAAACCCACACATTTCTGAAAACTAGACACCCGGGGGATTCCAGGGAGGTATGGCTTGCGTGGATCCCCCAACGTTTTCTTACCCAGAATCCCCTGCAAACCTGAAATTTTGCTGAAAAAATCACTTTTTTCACACATTTTTGTGTGGGAAAGTTGTGGCATCACCGGGCTGACATAAATTTCCTACCACCCAGCGTTCCCCCAGGTCTCTCGATAAAAATGGTGCCTCACTCGGGTGGGAGGCCCAAGTACCAGCGACAGGCAAGGGCCCAAAACGTATTGAGGCGACATCAAAATTGCCTATCACAAAATGACCTGGTATTGCAAGGGGGGTCCCATGACTTTTTGGCCCGGGGCTCGGTGGCCACCAGGGAGGTATGGCTTGCATGGATCCCCCAACGTTTTCTAATCCAGAATCCCCTGCAAACCTGAAATTTTGCTGAAAAAATCACTTTTTTCACACATATTTGTGTGGGAAAGTTGTGGCATCACCGGGCTGACACAAATTTCCTACCACCCAGCGTTCACCCACACATTTCTGAAAAGTAGACACCCGGGGGATTCCAGGGAGGTATGGCTCAGCAAAATTTCAGGTTTGCAGGGGACTAGTTGGGGGATCCACGCAAGCCATACCTCCCTGGAATCCCCCGGGTGTCTACTTTTCAGAAATGTGTGGGTTTGGTAGTTTCCCTAGGTGGCCGCCGAGCCCCGGGCCAAAAAGTCATGGGACCCCCTTGCAAAACCAGGTTGTTTTGTGATAGGCAATTTTGATGTCGCCTCAATACGTTTTGGGCCCTTGCCTGTCGCGGGTACTTGGGCCTCCCACACGAGTGAGGCACCATTTTTATCGGGAGACCTGGGGAACGCTGGGTGGTAGGAAATTTGTGTCAGCCCGGTGAGGCCACAACTTTCCCACACAAAAATGTGTGAAAAAAGTGCTTTTTCAGCAAAATTTCAGGTTTGCAGGGGATTCTGGGTAAGAAAACGTTGGGGGATCCACGCAAGCCATACCTCCTGGAATCCCCGGGTGTCTAGTTTTTAGAAATGTATGGGTTTGGTAGGTTTCCTAGGTGCTGGCAGAGCTAGGGTTAAAAAACTACAGCTAGGCACTTTGCAAAAAAAGGGTCATTTTTCACTGTGAAAATGTGGTGTGTCCACGTTGCGTTTTGCGCTGTTTCCTGTCACGGGCACTAGGCCTACCCACACAAGTGAGGTACCATTTTTTTTGGAAGACTTTGGGGAACGCGGGGTGGGTGGAATTTTGTGGATCCACGCAGATTCCAGAACTTTCCACCACAGAAAAGTGAGGAAAATGTGTTTTTTTTACAATGTTTTAGGTTTGCAAGGGATTCTGGGTAACAGAACCTGGTGAGAGCCAGTCAAGTCACCCCATCCTAGATTCCCCTGGGTGTCTAGTGCTCAAAAATGTATAGGTTTGCTAGGTTTCCGAGGTGCCGGCAGAGCTAGGGTTAAAAAACTACAGCTAGGCACTTTGCAAAAAAAGGGTCATTTTCCACTGTGAAAATGTGGTGTGTCCACATTGCGTTTTGTGCTGTTTCCTGTCACGGGCACTAGGCCTACCCACACAAGTGAGGTACCATTTTTTTCGTAAGACTTTGGAGAACGCGGGGTGGGTGGGATTTTGTGGATCCACGCAGATTCCAGAACTTTCCACCACAGAAAAGTGAGGAAAATGTGGTTTCTTTGACAATTTTATAGGTTTGCAAGGGATTCTGGGTAACAGCACCTGGTGAGAGCCAGTCAAGTCACCCCATCCTGGATTTCCCTGGGTGTCTAGTTTTCAAAAATGTATAGGTTTGCTAGGTTTCCCTAGGTGCCGGCAGAGCTAGGGTTCAAAAACTACAACTAGGCACTTTGCAAAAAAAGGGTCATTTTTCACTGTGAAAATGTGGTGTGTCCACGTTGCGTTTTGCGCTCTTTTCTGTCGCGGGCACTAGGCCTACCCACACAAGTGAGGTACCATATTTTTCAGAAGACTTTGGGGAACGCGGGGTGGGAGGCATTTTGTTGATCCACACAGATTCCAGAACTTTCCACCACAGAAAAGTGAGGAAAATGTGTTTTTTTGGACAATTGTTTAGGTTTGCAAGGGAATCTGGGTAACAGAACCTGGTGCGAGCCAGTCAAGTCACCCCATCCTGGATTTCCCTGGGTGTATAGTTCTCAAAAATATATAGGTTTGCTAGGCTTCCCTAGGTGCCGGCAGAGCTAGGGTTAAAAAACTACAGCTAGGCACTTTGGGAAAAAAGGGTAATTTTTCACTGTGAAAATGTGGTGTGTCCACGTTTCGTTTTGTGCTGTTTCCTGTCTCGGGCACTAGGTCTACCCACACATTTGAGGTACCATTTTTTTTGCAAGACTTTGGGGAACGCGTGGTGGGTGGAATTTTGTGGATCCATGCAGATTCCAGAACTTTCCACCACAGAAAAGTGAGGAAAATGTGTTTTTTTTTACAATTGTATAGGTTTGCAAGGGATTCTGGGTAACAGAACCTGGTGTGAGCCAGTCAAGTCACCCCATCCTGGATTCCCTTGGGTGTCTAGTTTTCAAAAATGTATAGGTTTGCTAGGTTTCCTTAGGTGCCGGCAGAGCTAGGGTTAAAAAACTACAGCTAGGCACATTGCAAAAAAAGGGTCATTTTTCACTGTGAAAATGTGGTGTGTCCACGTTGCGTTTTGCGCTGTTTCCTGTCGCGGGCACTAGGCCAACCCACACAAGTGAGGTACCATTTTTTTCAGACGACTTTGGGTAACGTAGGGTGGGTGGCATTTTGTGGATCCACGCAGATTCCAGAACTTTCCACCACAGAAAAGTGAGGAAAATGTGGTTTTTTTGACAATTTTTTAGGTTTGCAAGGGATTCTGGGTAACAGAACCTGGTGAGAGCCAGTCAAGTCACCCCATCCTGGATTTCCCTGGGTGTCTAGTTCTCAAAAATGTATAGGTTTGCTAGGGTTCCCTGTGTGCCGGCAGAGCTAGGGTTCAAAAACTACAGCTAGGCACTTTGCAAAAAAAGGGTCATTTTTCACTGTGAAAATGTGGTGTGTCCATGTTGCGTTTTGCGCTGTTTCCTGTCGCGGGCACTAGGCCTCCCCACACAAGTGAGGTACCATTTTTTTCAGAAGACTTTGGGGAACGCGGGGTGGGTGGCATTTTGTGGATCCACGCAGATTCCAGAACTTTCCACCACAGAAAAGTGAGGAAAATGTGGTTTTTTTGACAATTGTTTAGGTTTGCAAGGGATTCTGGGTAACAGAACCTGGTGTGAGCCAGTCAAGTCACCCCATCCTGGATTCCCTTGGGTGTCTAGTTTTCAAAAATGTATAGGTTTGCTAGGTTTCCCTAGGTGCCGGCAGAGCTAGGGTTAAAAACTACAGCTAGGCACTTTGCAAAAAAAGGGTCATTTTTCACTGTGAAAATGTGGTGTGTCCACGTTGTGTTTTGCGCTGTTTCCTGTCGCGGGCACTAGGACAACCCACACAAGTGAGGTACCATTTTTTCGGAAGACATTGGGAAACGCAGAGTGGGTGGCATTTTGTGGATCCACGCAGATTCCAGAACTTTCCACCACAGAAAAGTGAGGAAAATGTGTTTTTTTGGACAATTTTTAGGTTTGCAAGGGATTCTGGGTAACAGAACCTGGTGCGAGCCAGTCAAGTCACCCCATCCTGGATTTCCCTGGGTGTATAGTTCTCAAAAATATATAGGTTTGCTAGGCTTCCCTAGGTGCCGGCAGAGCTAGGGTTCAAAAACTACAGCTAGGCACTTTGGAAAAAAAGGGTAATTTTTCACTGTGAAAATGTGGTGTGTCCACATTTCGTTTTGTGCTGTTTCCTGTCTCGGGCACTAGGCCTACCCACACATTTGAGGTACCATTTTTTTGCAAGACTTTGGGGAACGCGGGGTGGGTGGAATTTTGTGGATCCACGCAGATTCCAGAACTTTCCACCACAGAAAAGTGAGGAAAATGTGGTTTTTTGACAATTGTTTAGGTTTGCAAGGGATTCTGGGTAACAGAACCTGGTGTGAGCCAGTCAAGTCACCCCATCCTGGATTCCCTTGGGTGTCTAGTTTTCAAAAATGTATAGGTTTGCTAGGTTTCCCTAGGTGCCGGCAGAGCTAGGGTTAAAAAACTACAGCTAGGCACTTTGCAAAAAAAGGGTCATTTTTCACTGTGAAAATGTGGTGTGTCCACGTTGCGTTTTGCGCTGTTTCCTGTCGCGGGCACTAGGACAACCCACACAAGTGAGGTACCATTTTTTTTGGAAGACATTGGGAAACGCAGAGTGGGTGGCATTTTGTGGATCCACGCAGATTCCAGAACTTTCCACCACAGAAAAGTGAGGAAAATGTGTTTTTTTGGACAATTTTTTAGGTTTGCAAGGGATTCTGGGTAACAGAACCTGGTGCGAGCCAGTCAAGTCACCCCATCCTGGATTTCCCTGGGTGTATAGTTCTCAAAAATATATAGGTTTGCTAGGCTTCCCTAGGTGCCGGCAGAGCTAGGGTTCAAAAACTACAGCTAGGCACTTTGGAAAAAAAGGGTAATTTTTCACTGTGAAAATGTGGTGTGTCCACATTTCGTTTTGTGCTGTTTCCTGTCTCGGGCACTAGGCCTACCCACACATTTGAGGTACCATTTTTTTTCCAAGACTTTGGGGAACGCGGGGTGGGTGGAATTTTGTGGATCCACGCAGATTCCAGAACTTTCCACCACAGAAAAGTGAGGAAAATGTGGTTGTTTTGACAATTTTTTAGGTTTGCAAGGGATTCTGGGTAACAGAACCTGGTGAGAGCCAGTCAAGTCACCCCATCCTGGATTTCCCTAGGTGTCTAGTTTTCAAAAATGTATAGGTTTGCTAGGGTTCCCTGGGTGCCGGCAGAGCTAGGGTTCAAAAACTACAGCTAGGCACTTTGCAAAAAAAGGGTCATTTTTCACTGTGAAAATGTGGTGTGTCCATGTTGCGTTTTGCGCTGTTTCCTGTCGCGGGCACTAGGCCTACCCACACAAGTGAGGTACCATTTTTTTCAGAAGACTTTGGGGGACGCGGGGTGGGTGGCATTTTGTTGATCCACGCAGATTCCAGATCTTTCCACCACAGAAAAGTGAGGAAAATGTGTTTTTGTTGACAATTATTTAGGTTTGCAAGGGATTCTGGGTAACAGAACCTGGTGTGAGGCAGTCAAGTCACCCCATCCTGGATTCCCCTGGGTGTCTAGTTTTCAAAAATGTATAGGTTTGCTAGGTTTCCCTAGGTGCCGGCAGAGCTAGGGTTCAAAAACTACAACTAGGCACTTTGTAAAAAAAAGGGTCATTTTTCACTGTGAAAATGTGGTGTGTCCACGTTGCAATTTGTGCTGTTTTCTGTCGCGGGCACTAGGCCTACCACACAAGTGAGGTACCATTTTTTTCAGAAGACTTTGGGTAACGCGGGGTGGGTGGCATTTTGTTGATCCACACAGATTCCAGAACTTTCCACCACAGAAAATTGAGGAAAATGTGGTTTTTTTGACAATTGTTTTGGTTTGCAAGGGGTTCTGGGTAACAAAACCTGGTGTGAGCCAGTCAAGTCACCCCATCCTGGATTCCCCTGGGTGTCTAGTTTTCACAAATGTATAGGTTTGCTCGGTTTCCCTAGGTGCCGACAGAGCTAGGGTTAAAAAACTACAGCTAGGCACTTTGCAAAAAAGGGTCATTTTTCACTGTGAAAATGTGGTGTGTCCACGTTGCATTTTGCGCTGTTTCCTGTCGCGGGCACTAGGACAACCCACACAAGTGAGGTACCATTTTTTCGGAAGACATTGGGAAACGCAGAGTGGGTGGCATTTTGTGGATCCACGCAGATTCCAGAACTTTCCACCACAGAAAAGTGAGGAAAATGTGTTTTTTGGACACTTTTTTAGGTTTGCAAGGGATTCTGGGTAACAGAACCTGGTGCGAGCCAGTCAAGTCACCCCATCCTGGATTTCCCTGGGTGTATAGTTCTCAAAAATATATAGGTTTGCTAGGCTTCCCTAGGTGCCGGCAGAGCTAGGGTTCAAAAACTACAGCTAGGCACTTTGGAAAAAAAGGGTAATTTTTCACTGTGAAAATGTGGTGTGTCCACATTTCGTTTTGTGCTGTTTCCTGTCTCGGGCACTAGGCCTACCCACACATTTGAGGTACCATTTTTTTTGCAAGACTTTGGGGAACGGGGGGTGGGTGGAGTTTTGTGGATCCACGCAGATTCCAGAACTTTCCACCACAGAAAAGTGAGGAAAATGTGGTTTTTTTGACAATTGTTTAGGTTTGCAAGGGATTCTGGGTAACAGAACCTGGTGTGAGCCAGTCAAGTCACCCCATCCTGGATTCCCTTCGGTGTCTAGTTTTCAAAAATGTATAGGTTTGCTAGGTTTCCCTAGGTGCCGGCAGAGCTAGGGTTAAAAAACTACAGCTAGGCACTTTGCAAAAAAAGGGTCATTTTTCACTGTGAAAATGTGGTGTGTCCACGTTGCGTTTTGCGCTGTTTCCTGTCGCGGGCACTAGGACAACCCACACATGTGAGGTACCATTTGTTTCGGAAGACATTGGGAAACGCAGAGTGGGTAGCATTTTGTGGATCCACGCAGATTCCAGAACTTTCCACCACAGAAAAGTGAGGAAAATGTGTTTTTTTGGACAATTGTTTAGGTTTGCAAGGGATTCTGGGTAACAGAACCTGGTGCGAGCCAGTCAAGTCACCCCATCCTGGATTTCCCTGGGTGTATAGTTCTTAAAAATATATAGGTTTGCTAGGCTTCCCTAGGTGCCGGCAGAGCTAGGGTTAAAAAACTACAGCTAGGCACTTTGGAAAAAAAGGGTAATTTTTCACTGTGAAAATGTGGTGTGTCCACGTTTCGTTTTGTGCTGTTTCCTGTCTCAGGCACTAGGCCTACCCACACATTTGAGGTACCATTTTTTTTGCAAGACTTTGGGGAACGCGTGGTGGGTGGAATTTTGTGGATCCATGCAGATTCCAGAACTTTCCACCACAGAAAAGTGAGGAAAATGTGTTTTTTTGACAATTGTATAGGTTTGCAAGGGATTCTGGGTAACAGAACCTGGTGTGAGCCAGTCAAGTCACCCCATCCTGGATTCCCTTGGGTGTCTAGTTTTCAAAAATGTATAGGTTTGCTAGGTTTCCCTAGGTGCCGGCAGAGCTAGGGTTAAAAAACTACAGCTAGGCACTTTGCAAAAAAAGGGTCATTTTTCACTGTGAAAATGTGGTGTGTCCACGTTGCGTTTTGCGCTGTTTCCTGTCGCGGGCACTAGGCCAACCCACACAAGTGAGGTACCATTTTTTTCAGACGACTTTGGGTAACGTAGGGTGGGTGGCATTTTGTGGATCCACGCAGATTCCAGAACTTTCCACCACAGAAAAGTGAGGAAAATGTGTTTTTTTGGACAATTTTTTAGGTTTGCAAGGGATTCTGGGTAACAGAACCTGGTGCGAGCCAGTCAAGTCACCCCATCCTGGATTTCCCTGGGTGTCTAGTTTTCAAAAATGTATAGGTTTGCTAGGGTTCCCTGGGTGCCGGCAGAGCTAGGGTTCAAAAACTACAGCTAGGCACTTTGCAAAAAAAGGGTCATTTTTCACTGTGAAAATGTGGTGTGTCCACGTTGCAATTTGCGCTGTTTTCTGTCGCGGGCACTAGGCCTACCACACAAGTGAGGTACCATTTTTTTCAGAAGACTTTGGGTAACGCGGGGTGGGTGGCATTTTGTTGATCCACACAGATTACAGAACTTTCCACCACAGAAAAGTGAGGAAAATGTGGTTTTTTTGACAATTGTTTAGGTTTGCAAGGGATTCTGGGTAACAAAACCTGGTGTGAGCCAGTCAAGTCACCCCATCTTGGATTCCCCTGGGTGTCTAGTTTTCACAAATGTATAGGTTTGCTCGGTTTCCCTAGGTGCCGACAGAGCTAGGGTTCAAAAACTACAGCTAGGCACTTTGCAAAAAAGGGTCATTTTTCACTGTGAAAATGTGGTGTGTCCACGTTGCGTTTTGCGCTGTTTCCTGTCGCGGGCACTAGGACAACCCACACAAGTGAGGTACCATTTTTTTCGGAAGACATTGGGAAACGCAGAGTGGGTGGCATTTTGTGGATCCACGCAGATTCCAGAACTTTCCACCACAGAAAAGTGAGGAAAATGTGTTTTTTTGGACAATTTTTTAGGTTTGCAAGGGATTCTGGGTAACAGAACCTGGTGCGAGCCAGTCAAGTCACCCCATCCTGGATTTCCCTGGGTGTATAGTTCTCAAAAATATATAGGTTTGCTAGGTTTCCCTAGGTGCCGGCAGAGCTAGGGTTAAAAAACTACAGCTAGGCACTTTGGAAAAAAAGGGTAACTTTTCACTGTGAAAATGTGGTGTGTCCACATTTCGTTTTGTGCTGTTTCCTGTCTCGGGCACTAGGCCTACCCACACATTTGAGGTACCATTTTTTTTGCAAGACTTTGGGGAACGCGGGGTGGGTGGAATTTTGTGGATCCACGCAGATTCCAGAACTTTCCACCAAAGAAAAGTGAGGAAAATGTGGTTTTTTTGACAATTGTTTAGGTTTGCAAGGGATTCTGGGTAACAGAACCTGGTGTGAGCCAGTCAAGTCACCCCATCCTGGATTCCCTTGGGTGTCTAGTTTTCAAAAATGTATAGGTTTGCTAGGTTTCCCTAGGTGCCGGCAGAGCTAGGGTTAAAAAACTACAGCTAGGCACTTTGCAAAAAAAGGGTCATTTTTCACTGTGAAAATGTGGTGTGTCCACGTTGCGTTTTGCGCTGTTTCCTGTCGCGGGAACTAGGCCAACCCACACAAGTGAGGTACCATTTTTTTCAGACGACTTTGGGTAACGTAGGGTGGGTGGCATTTTGTGGATCCACGCAGATTCCAGAACTTTCCACCACAGAAAAGTGAGGAAAATGTGATTTTTTTGACAATTTTTTAGGTTTGCAAGGGATTCTGGGTAACAGAACCTGGTGAGAGCCAGTCAAGTCACCCCATCCTGGATTTCCCTAGGTGTCTAGTTTTCACAAATGTATAGGTTTGCTCGGTTTCCCGAGGTGCCGACAGAGCTAGGGTTCAAAAACTACAGCTAGGCACTTTGCAAAAAAGGGTCATTTTTCACTGTGAAAATGTGGTGTGTCCACGTTGCGTTTTGCGCTGTTTCCTGTCGCGGGCACTAGGACAACCCACACAAGTGAGGTACCATTTTTTTCGGAAGACATTGGGAAACGCACAGTGGGTGGCATTTTGTGGATCCACGCAGATTCCAGAACTTTCCACCACAGAAAAGTGAGGAAAATGTGTTTTTTTGGACAATTTTTTAGGTTTGCAAGGGATTCGGGGTAACAGAACCTGGTGCGAGCCAGTCAAGTCACCCCATCCTGGATTTCCCTGGGTGTATAGTTCTCAAAAATATATAGGTTTGCTAGGCTTCCCTAGGTGCCGGCAGAGCTAGGGTTAAAAAACTACAGCTAGGCACTTTGGAAAAAAAGGGTAATTTTTCACTGTGAAAATGTGGTGTGTCCACATTTTGTTTTGTGCTGTTTCCTGTCTCGGGCACTAGGCCTACCCACACATTTGAGGTACCATTTTTTTTGCAAGACTTTGGGGAACGCGGGGTGGGTGGAATTTTGTGGATCCACGCAGATTCCAGAACTTGCCACCACAGAAAAGTGAGGAAAATGTGTTTTTTTGGACAATTGTTTAGGTTTGCAAGGGATTCTGGGTAACAGAACCTGGTGTGAGCCAGTCAAGTCACCCCATCCTGGATTCCCTTGGGTGTCTAGTTTTCAAAAATGTATAGGTTTGCTAGGTTTCCCTAGGTGCCGGCAGAGCTAGGGTTAAAAAACTACAGCTAGGCACTTTGCAAAAAAAGGGTCATTTTTCACTGTGAAAATGTGGTGTGTCCATGTTGCGTTTTGCGCTGTTTCCTGTCGCGGGCACTAGGCCTCCCGACACAAGTGAGGTACCATTTTTTTCAGAAGACTTTGGGGAACGGGGGGTGGGTGGCATTTTGTGGATCCACGCAGATTCCAGAACTTTCCACCACAGAAAAGTGAGGAAAATGTGTTTTTTTTGACAATTTTTTAGGTTTGCAAGGGATTCTGGGTAACAGAACCTGGTGAGAGCCAGTCAAGTCACCCCATCCTGGATTTCCCTGGGTGTCTAGTTTTCAAAAATGTATAGGTTTGCTAAGTTTCCCTAGGTGCCGGCAGAGCTAGGGTTCAAAAACTACATAGGCACTTTGCAAAAAAAGGGTCATTTTTCACTGTGAAAATGTGGTGTGTCCACGTCGCGTTTTGCGCTGTTTCCTGTTGCGGGCACTAGGCCTACCCACACAACTGAGGTACTGTTTTTCTCTAAAGACTTTGGGGAACGCAAGGTGGGTGGAATTTTGTGGATCCACCCAGATTCCAGAACTTTCCACCACAGAAAAGTGAGGAAAATGTGTTTTTTTGACAGTTTTTTAGGTTTGCAAGGGATTCTGGGTAACAGAACCTGGTGAGAGCCAGTCAAGTCACGCCATCCTGCATTCCCCTTGGTGTCTAGTTTTAAAAAATGTATAGGTTTGCTAGGTTTCCCTAGGTGCCGGCAGAGCTAGGGTTCAAAAACTACAGCTACGCACTTTGCAAAAAAAGGGTCATTTTTCACTGTGAAAATGTGGTGTGTCCACGTGGCGTTTTGCGCTGTTTCCTGTCGCGGGCACTAGGCCTACCCACACAATTGAGGTACCGTTTGTTTTGCAAGACTTTGGGGAACGCGAGGTGGGTGGAATTTTGTGGATCCACGCAGATTCCAGAACTTTGCACCACAGAAAAGTGAGGAAAATGTGTTTTTTTTGACAATGTTTTAGGTTTGCAAGGGATTCTGGGTAACAGAACCTGGTGTGAGGCAGTCAAGTCACCCCATCCTGGATTCCCCTGGGTGTCTAGTTTTAAAAAATGTATCGGTTTGCTAGGTTTCCCTAGGTGCCGGCAGAGCTAGGGTTCAAAAACTACAACTAGGCACTTTGTAAAAAAAAGGGTCATTTTTTACTGTGAAAATGTGGTGTGTCCACGTTGCAATTTGCGCTGTTTTCTGTCGCGGGCACTAGGCCTACCACACAAGTGAGGTACCATTTTTTTCAGAAGACTTTGGGTAACGCGGGGTGGGTGGCATTTTGTTGATTCACACAGATTCCAGAACTTTCCACCACAGAAAAGTGAGGAAAATGTGGTTTTTTTGACAATTGTTTAGGTTTGCAAGGGATTCTGGGTAACAAAACCTGGTGTGAGCCAGTCAAGTCACCCCATCCTGGATTCCCCTGGGTGTCTAGTTTTCACAAATGTATAGGTTTGCTCGGTTTCCCTAGGTGCCGACAGAGCTAGGGTTCAAAAACTACAGCTAGGCACTTTGCAAAAAAAGGGTCATTTTTCACTGTGAAAATGTGGTGTGTCCACGTTGCGTTTTGCGCTGTTTCCTGTCGCGGGCACTAGGACAACCCACACAAGTGAGGTACCATTTTTTTCGGAAGACATTGGGGAACGCAGAGTGCGTGGCATTTTGTGGATCCACGCAGATTCCAGAACTTTCCACCACAGAAAAGTGAGGAAAATGTGTTTTTTTGGACAATTTTTTAGGTTTGCAAGGGATTCTGGGTAACAGAACCTGGTGCGAGCCAGTCAAGTCACCCCATCCTGGATTTCCCTGGGTGTATAGTTCTCAAAAATATATAGGTTTGCTAGGCTTCCCTAGGTGCCGGCAGAGCTAGGGTTCAAAAACTACAGCTAGGCACTTTGGAAAAAAAGGGTAATTTTTCACTGTGAAAATGTGGTGTGTCCACATTTCGTTTTGTGCTGTTTCCTGTCTCGGGCACTAGGCCTACCCACACATTTGAGGTACCATTTTTTTTGCAAGACTTTGGGGAACGCGGGGTGGGTGGAATTTTGTGGATCCACGCAGATTCCAGAACTTTCCACCACAGAAAAGTGAGGAAAATGTGGTTTTTTTGACAATTGTTTAGGTTTGCAAGGGATTCTGGGTAACAGAACCTGGTGTGAGCCAGTCAAGTCACCCCATCCTGGATTCCCTTGGGTGTCTAGTTTTCAAAAATGTATAGGTTTGCTAGGTTTCCCTAGGTGCCGGCAGAGCTAGGGTTAAAAAACTACAGCTAGGCACTTTGCAAAAAAAGGGTCATTTTTCACTGTGAAAATGTGGTGTGTCCACGTTGCGTTTTGCACTGTTTCCTGTCGCGGGAACTAGGCCAACCCACACAAGTGAGGTACCATTTTTTTCAGTCGACTTTGGGTAACGTAGGGTGGGTGGCATTTTGTGGATCCACGCAGATTCCAGAACTTTCCACCACAGAAAAGTGAGGAAAATGTGTTTTTTTTGACAATTTTTTAGGTTTGCAAGGGATTCTGGGTAACAAAACCTGGTGTGAGCCAGTCAAGTCACCCCATCCTGGATTCCCCTGGGTGTCTAGTTTTCACAAATGTATAGGTTTGCTCGGTTTCCCTAGGTGCCGACAAAGCTAGGGTTCAAAAACTACAGCTAGGCACTTTGCAAAAAAGGGTCATTTTTCACTGTGAAAATGTGGTGTGTCCACGTTGCGTTTTGCGCTGTTTCCTGTCGCGGGCACTAGGACAACCCACACAAGTGAGGTACCATTTTTTTCGGAAGACATTGGGAAACGCAGAGTGCGTGGCATTTTGTGGATCCACGCAGATTCCAGAACTTTCCACCACAGAAAAGTGAGGAAAATGTGTTTTTTTGGACAATTTTTTAGGTTTGCAAGGGATTCTGGGTAACAGAACCTGGTGCGAGCCAGTCAAGTCACCCCATCCTGGATTTCCCTGGGTGTCTAGTTCTCAAAAATGTATAGGTTTGCTAGGCTTCCCTAGGTGCCGGCAGAGCTAGGGTTAAAAAACTACAGCTAGGCACTTTGGAAAAAAAGGGTAATTTTTCACTGTGAAAATGTGGTGTGTCCACATTTCGTTTTGTGCTGTTTCCTGTCTCGGGCACTAGGCCTACCCACACATGTGAGGTACCATTTTTTTTGCAAGACTTTGGGGAACGCGGGGTGGGTGGAATTTTGTGGATCCACGCAGATTCCAGAACTTTCCACCACAGAAAAGTGAGGAAAATGTGTTTTTTTTGACAATTTTTTAGGTTTGCAAGGGATTCTGGGTAACAGAACCTGGTGAGAGCCAGTCAAGTCACCCCATCCTGGATTTCCCTAGGTGTCTAGTTTTCAAAAATGTATAGGTTTGCTAGGGTTCCCTGGGTGCCGGCAGAGCTAGGGTTCAAAAACTACAGCTAGGCACTTTGCAAAAAAAGGGTCATTTTTCACTGTGAAAATGTGGTGTGTCCATGTTGCGTTTTGCACTGTTTCCTGTCGCGGGCACTAGGCCTACCCACACAAGTGAGGTACCATTTTTTTCAGAAGACTTTGGGGGACGCGGGGTGGGTGGCATTTTGTTGATCCACGCAGATTCCAGATCTTTCCACCACAGAAAAGTGAGGAAAATGTGTTTTTTTTGACAATTTTTTAGGTTTGCAAGGGATTCTGGGTAACAGAACCTGGTGTGAGGCAGTCAAGTCACCCCATCCTGGATTCCCCTGGGTGTCTAGTTTTCAAAAATGTATAGGTTTGCTAGGTTTCCCTAGGTGCCGGCAGAGCTAGGGTTCAAAAACTACAACTAGGCACTTTGGAAAAAAAAGGGTCATTTTTCACTGTGAAAATGTGGTGTGTCCACGTTGCAATTTGCGCTGTTTTCTGTTGCGGGCACTAGGCCTACCACACAAGTGAGGTACCATTTTTTTCAGAAGACTTTGGGTAACGCGGGGTTGGTGGCATTTTGTTGATCCACACAGATTCCAGAACTTTCCACCACAGAAAAGTGAGGAAAATGTGGTTTTTTGACAATTGTTTAGGTTTGCAAGGGATTCTGGGTAACAGAACCTGGTGTGAGCCAGTCAAGTCACCCCATCTTGGATTCCCCTGGGTGTCTAGTTTTCACAAATGTATAGGTTTGCTCGGTTTCCCTAGGTGCCGACAGAGCTAGGGTTCAAAAACTACAGCTAGGCACTTTGCAAAAAAGGGTCATTTTTCACTGTGAAAATGTGGTGTGTCCACGTTGCGTTTTGCGCTGTTTCCTGTCGCGGGCACTAGGACAACCCACACAAGTGAGGTACCATTTTTTTCGGAAGACATTGGGAAACGCAGAGTGGGTGGCATTTTGTGGATCCACGCAGATTCCAGAACTTTCCACCACAGAAAAGTGAGGAAAATGTGTTTTTTTGGACAATTTTTTAGGTCTGCAAGGGATTCTGGGTAACAGAACCTGGTGCGAGCCAGTCAAGTCACCCCATCCTGGATTTCCCTGGGTGTATAGTTCTCAAAAATATATAGGTTTGCTAGGCTTCCCTAGGTGCCGGCAGAGCTAGGGTTAAAAAACTACAGCTAGGCACTTTGGAAAAAAAGGGTAATTTTTCACTGTGAAAATGTGGTGTGTCCACATTTTGTTTTGTGCTGTTTCCTGTCTCGGGCACTAGGCCTACCCACACATTTGAGGTACCATTTTTTTTGCAAGACTTTGGGGAACGCGGGGTGGGTGGAATTTTGTGGATCCACGCAGATTCCAGAACTTTCCACCACAGAAAAGTGAGGAAAATGTGGTTTTTTGGACAATTGTTTAGGTTTGCAAGGGATTCTGGGTAACAGAACCTGGTGTGAGCCAGTCAAGTCACCCCATCCTGGATTCCCTTGGGTGTCTAGTTTTCAAAAATGTATAGGTTTGCTAGGTTTCCCTAGGTGCCGGCAGAGCTAGGGTTAAAAAACTACAGCTAGGCACTTTGCAAAAAAAGGGTCATTTTTCACTGTGAAAATGTGGTGTGTCCACGTTGCGTTTTGCGCTGTTTCCTGTCGCGGGAACTAGGCCAACCCACACAAGTGAGGTACCATTTTTTTCAGACGACTTTGGGTAACGTAGGGTGGGTGGCATTTTGTGGATCCACGCAGATTCCAGAACTTTCCACCACAGAAAAGTGAGGAAAATGTGTTTTTTTTGACAATATTTAGGTTTGCAAGGGATTCTGGGTAACAGAACCTGGTGAGAGCCAGTCAAGTCACCCCATCCTGGATTTCCCTAGGTGTCTAGTTTTTAAAAATGTATAGGTTTGCTAGGGTTCCCTGGGTGCCGGCAGAGCTAGGGTTAAAAAACTACAGCTAGGCACTTTGCAAAAAAAGGGTCATTTTTCACTGTGAAAATGTGGTGTGTCCATGTTGCGTTTTGCGCTGTTTCCTGTCGCGGGCACTAGGCCTACCCACACAAGTGAGGTACCATTTTTTTCAGAAGACTTTGGGGGACGCGGGGTGGGTGGCATTTTGTGGATCCACGCAGATTCCAGATCTTTCCACCACAGAAAAGTGAGGAAAATGTGTTTTTTTTGACAATTTTTTAGGTTTGCAAGGGATTCTGGGTAACAGAACCTGGTGAGAGCCAGTCAAGTCACCATATCCTGGATTTCCC
Organism: Calotriton arnoldi; assembly: GCA_963921515.1. NCBI lineage: Eukaryota > Metazoa > Chordata > Amphibia > Caudata > Salamandridae > Calotriton > Calotriton arnoldi. The sequence continues at coordinate 116,576 of CAWUFW010018976.1, forward strand.
TGGGTGTCTAGTTTTCAAAAATGTATAGGTTTGCTAAGTTTCCCTAGGTGCCGGCAGAGCTAGGGTTCAAAAACTACATAGGCACTTTGCAACAAAAGGGTCATTTTTCACTGTGAAAATGTGGTGTGTCCACGTTGCGTTTTGTGCTGTTTCCTGTTGCGGGCACTAGGCCTACCCAAACAACTGAGGTACCGTTTTTCTCTAAAGACTTTGGGGAACGCAAGGAGGGTGGAATTTTGTGGATCCACCCATATTCCAGAACTTTCCACCACAGAAAAGTGAGGAAAATGTGTTTTTTTGACAGTTTTTTAGGTTTGCAAGGGATTCTGGGTAACAGAACCTGGTGAGAGCCAGTCAAGTCACCATATCCTGGATTTCCCTGGGTGTCTAGTTTTCAAAAATGTATAGGTTTGCTAAGTTTCCCTAGGTGCCGGCAGAGCTAGGGTTCAAAAACTACATAGGCACTTTGCAAAAAAAGGGTCATTTTTCACTGTGAAAATGTGGTGTGTCCACGTGGCGTTTTGCGCTGTTTCCTGTCGCGGGCACTAGGCCTACCCACACAATTGAGGTACCATTTGTTTTGCAAGACTTTGGGGAACGCGGGGTGGGTGGAATTTTGTGGATCCACGCAGATTCCAGAACTTTCCACCACAGAAAAGTGAGGAAAATGTGTTTTTTTTGACAATGTTTTAGGTTTGCAAGGGATTCTGGGTAACAGAACCTGGTGTGAGGCAGTCAAGTCACCCCATCCTGGATTCCCCTGGGTGTCTAGTTTTCAAAAATGTATAGGTTTGCTAGGTTGCCCTAGGTGCCGGCAGAGCTAGGGTTCAAAAACTACAGCTAGGCACTTTGCAAAAAAAGGGTCATTTTTCACTGTGAAAATGTGGTGTGTCCACGTTGAGTTTTGCGCTGTTTCCTGTCGCGGGCACTAGGCCAACCCACACAAGTGAGGTACCATTTTTTTCGGAAGACTTTGGGAAACGCAGGGTGGGTGGCATTTTGTGGATCCACGCAGATTCCAGAACTTTCCACCACAGAAAAGTGAGGAAAATGTGTTTTTTTTTACAATTGTTTAGGTTTGCAAGGGATTCTGGGTAACAGAACCTGGTGAGAGCCAGTCAAGTCACCCCATCCTAGATTCCCCTGGGTGTCTAGTTTTCAAAAATGTATAGGTTTGCTAGGTTTCCCTAGGTGCCGGCAGAGCTAGGGTTCAAAAACTACAGCTAGGCACTTAGCAAAAAAAGGGTCATTTTTCACTGTGAAAATGTGGTGTGTCCACGTTGCGTTTTGTGCTGTTTCCTGTCGCGGGCACTAGGCCTACCCACTCAAGTGAGGTACCATTGTTTTCGGAAGACTTTGGAGAACACGGGGTGGTTTGAATTTTGTGTATCCACGCAGATTCCAGACCTTTCCACCACAGAAAAGTGAGGAAAATGTGTTTTTTTGACAGTTTTTTAGGTTTGCAAGGGATTCTGGGAAACAGAACCTGGTGAGAGCCAGTCAAGTCACCCCATCCTGGATTTCCCTGGGTGTCTAATTTTCAAAAATGTATAGGTTTGCTAGGTTTCCCTAGGTGCCGGCAGAGCTAGGGTTCAAAAACTACACCTAGGCACTTTGCAAAAAAAGGGTCATTTTTCACTGTGAAAATGTGGTGTGTCCACGTTGAGTTTTGCGCTGTTTCCTGTCGCGGGCACTAGGCCAACCCACACAAGTGAAGTACCATTTTTTTCGGAAGACTTTGGGAAACGCAGGGTGGGTGGCATTTTGTGGATCCACGCAGATTCCAGAACTTTCCACCACAGAAAAGTGAGGAAAATGTGTTTTTTTGACAATTGTTTAGGTTTGCAAGGGATTCTGGGTAACAGAACCTGGTGAGAGCCAGTCAAGTCACCCCATCCTGGATTTCCCTGGGTGTATAGTTATCAAAAATGTATAGGTTTGCTAGGTTTCCTAGGTGCCGGCAGAGCTAGGGTTCAAAAACTACAGCTAGGCACTTTGCAAAAAAAGGGTCATTTTTCACTGTGAAAATGTGGTGTGTCCACGTTGCGTTTTGCGCTGTTTCCTGTCGCGGGCACTAGGCCTACCCACACAAGTGAGGTACCATTTTTTTTGGAAGCCTTTGGGGAACGCAGGGTGGGTGGAATTTTGTGGATCCACGCAGATTCCAGAACTTTCCACCACAGAAAAGTGAGGATAATGTGGTTGTTTTGACAATTTTTTAGGTTTGCAAGGGATTCTGGGTAACAGAACCTGGTGAGAGCCAGTCAAGTCACCCCATCCTAGATTCCCCTGGGTGTCTAGTTTTCAAAAATGTATAGGTTTGCTAGGTTTCCCTAGGTGCCGGCAGAGCTAGGGTTCAAAAACTACAGCTAGGCACTTTGTAAAAAAAGGGTCATTTTTCACTGTGAAAATGTGGTGTGTCCACGTTGCGATTTGCGCTGTTTTCTGTCGCGGGCACTAGGCCTACCCACACAAGTGAGGTACCATTTTTTCAGAAGACTTTGGGTAACGCGGGGTGGGTGGCATTTTGTTGATCCACACAGATTCCAGAACTTTCCACCACAGAAAAGTGAGGAAAATTTGGTTTTTTTGGACAATTTTTTAGGTTTGCAAGGGATTCTGGGTAACAGAACCTGGTGCGAGCCAGTCAAGTCACCCCATCCTGGATTCCCCTGGGTGTCTAGTTTTCACAAATGTATAGGTTTGCTCGGTTTCCCTAGGTGCCGACAGAGCTAGGGTTCAAAAACTACAGCTAAGCACTTTGCAAAAAAGGGTCATTTTTCACTGTGAAAATGTGGTGTGTCCACGTTGCGTTTTGCGCTGTTTCCTGTCGCGGGCACTAGGACCTACACACACAAGTGAGGTACCATTTTTTTGGAAGACATTGGGGAACGCGGAGTGGGTGGCATTTTGTGGATCCACGCAGATTCCAGAACTTTCCACCACAGAAAAGTGAGGAAAATGTGTTTTTTTGGACAATTTTTTAGGTTTGCAAGGGATTCTGGGTAACAGAACCTGGTGCGAGCCAGTCAAGTCACCCCATCCTGGATTTCCCTGGGTGTCTAGTTCTCAAAAATGTATAGGTTTGCTAGGCTTCCCTAGGTGCCGGCAGAGCTAGGGTTCAAAAACTACAGCTAGGCACTTTGGAAAAAAAGGGTAATTTTTCACTGTGAAAATGTGGTGTGTCCACATTTCGTTTTGTGCTGTTTCCTGTCTCGGGCACTAGGCCTACCCACACATTTGAGGTACTATTTTTTTTGCAAGACTTTGGGGAACGCGGGGTGGGTGGAATTTTGTGGATCCACGCAGATTCCAGAACTTTCCACCACAGAAAAGTGAGGAAAATGTGGGTTTTTTGACAATTGTTTAGGTTTGCAAGGGATTCTGGGTAACAGAACCTGGTGTGAGCCAATCAAGTCACCCCATCCTGGATTCCCTTGGGTGTCTAGTTTTCAAAAATGTATAGGTTTGCTAGGTTTCCCTAGGTGCCGGCAGAGCTAGGGTTAAAAAACAACAGCTAGGCACTTTGCAAAAAAAGGGTCATTTTTCACTGTGAAAATGTGGTGTGTCCACGTTGCGTTTTGCGCTGTTTCCTGTCGCGGGAACTAGGCCAACCCACACAAGTGAGGTACCATTTTTTTCAGACGACTTTGGGTAATGTAGGGTGGGTGGCATTTTGTGGATCCACGCAGATTCCAGAACTTTCCACCACAGAAAAGTGAGGAAAATGTGGTTTTTTTGACAATGTTTTAGGTTTGCAAGGGATTCTGGGTAACAGAACCTGGTGAGAGCCAGTCAAGTCACCCCATCCTGGATTTCCCTAGGTGTCTAGTTTTCAAAAATGTATAGGTTTGCTAGGGTTCCCTGGGTGCCGGCAGAGCTAGGGTTAAAAAACTACAGCTAGGCACTTTGCAAAAAAAGGGTCATTTTTCACTGTGAAAATGTGGTGTGTCCATGTTGCGTTTTGCGCTGTTTCCTGTCGCGGGCACTAGGCCTACCCACACAAGTGAGGTACCATTTTTTTCAGAAGACTTTGGGGGACGCGCGGTGGGTGGCATTTTGTGGATCCACGCAGATTCCAGATCTTTCCACCACAGAAAAGTGAGGAAAATGTGTTTTTTTGGACAATTTTTTAGGTTTGCAAGGGATTCTGGGTAACAGAACCTGGTGAGAGCCAGTCAAGTCACCATATCCTGGATTTCCCTGGGTGTCTAGTTTTCAAAAATGTATAGGTTTGCTAAGTTTCCCTAGGTGCCGGCAGAGCTAGGGTTCAAAAACTACAGCTAGGCACTTTGCAAAAAAAGGGTCATTTTTCACTGTGAAAATGTGGTGTGTCCACGTTGCGTTTTGCGCTGTTTCCTGTTGCGGGCACTAGGCCTACCCACACAACTGAGGTACCGTTTTTCTCTGAAAGACTTTGGGGAACGCAAGGTGGGTGGAATTTTGTGGATCCACGCAGATTCCAGAACTTTCCACCACAGAAAAGTGAGGAAAATGTGTTTTTTTGACAGTTTTTTAGGTTTGCAAGGGATTCTGGGTAACAGAACCTGGTGAGAGCCAGTCAAGTCACCCCATCCTGGATTCCCCTGGGTGTCTAGTTTTCAAAAATGTATAGGTTTGCTAGGTTTCCCAAGGTGCCGGCAGAGCTAGGGTTCAAAAACTACAGCTACGCACTTTGCAAAAAAAGGGTCATTTTTCACTGTGAAAATGTGGTGTGTCCACGTGGCGTTTTGCGCTGTTTCCTGTCGCGGGCACTAGGCCTACCCACACAATTGAGGTACCATTTGTTTTGCAAGACTTTGGGGAATGCGGGGTGGGTGGAATTTTGTGGATCCACGCAGATTCCAGAACTTTCCACCACAGAAAAGTGAGGAAAATGTGTTTTTTTTTTACAATGTTTTAGGTTTGCAAGGGATTCTGGGTAACAGAACCTGGTGTGAGGCAGTCAAGTCACCCCATCCTGGATTCCCCTGGGTGTCTAGTTTTAAAAAATGTATAGGTTTGCTAGGTTTCCCTAGGTGCCGGCAGAGCTAGGGTTCAAAAACTACAGCTAGGCACTTTGCAAAAAAGGGTCATTTTTCACTGTGAAAATGTGGTGTGTCCACGTTGCGTTTTGCGCTGTTTCCTGTCGCGGGCACTAGGCCTACCCACACAAGTGAGGTACCATTTTTTTCAGAAGACTTTGGGGAACGCGAGGTGGGTGGCATTTTGTGGCTCCACGCAGATTCCAGAACTTTCCACCACAGAAAAGTGAGGAAAATGTGTTTTTTTGGACAATTTTTTAGGTTTGCAAGGGATTCTGGGTAACAGAACCTGGTGAGAGCCAGTCAAGTCACCCCATCCTGGATTCCCCTGGGTGTCTAGTTTTCAAAAATGTATAGGTTTGCTAGGTTTCCCTAGGTGCCGGCAGAGCTAGGGTTCAAAAACTACAGCTAGGCACTTTGCAAAAAAAGGGTCATTTTTCACTGTGAAAATGTGGTGTGTCCACGTTGCAATTTGCGCTGTTTTCTGTTGCGGGCACTAGGCCTACCCACACAAGTGAGGTACCATTTTTTTCAGAAGACTTTGGGGAACGCAGGGTGGGTGGCATTTTGTTGATCCACGCAGATTCCAGAACTTTCCACCACAGAAAAGTGAGGAAAATGTGGTTTTTTTGACAATTGTTTAGGTTTGCAAGGGATTCTGGGTAACAGAACCTGGTGTGAGCCAGTCAAGTCACCCCATCCTGGATTCCCCTGGGTGTCTAGTTTTCACAAATGTATAGGTTTGCTAGGTTTCCCTAGGTGCCGGCAGAGCTAGGGTTCAAAAACTACAGCTAGGCACTTTGCAAAAAAGGGTCATTTTTCACTGTGAAAATGTGGTGTGTCCACGTTGCGTTTTGCGCTGTTTCCTGTCGCGGGCACTAGGCCTACCCACACAAGTGAGGTACCATTTTTTTCGGAAGACTTTGGGAAACGCAGAGTGGGTGGCATTTTGTGTGATCCACGCAGATTCCAGAACTTTCCACCACAGAAAAGTGAGGAAAATGTGTTTTTTGGACAATTTTTTAGGTTTGCAAGGGATTCTGGGTAACAGAACCTGGTGCGAGCCAGTCAAGTCACCCCATCCTGGATTTCCCTGGGTGTCTAGTTCTCAAAAATGTATAGGTTTGCTAGGCTTCCCTAGGTGCCGGCAGAGCTAGGGTTCAAAAACTACAGCTAGGCACTTTGCAAAAAAAGGGTAATTTTTCACTGTGAAAATGTGGTGTGTCCACGTTGCGTTTTGTGCTGTTTCCTGTCTCGGGCACTAGGCCTACCCACACAAGTGAGGTACCATTTTTTTTGGAAGACTTTGGGGAACGCAGGGTGGGTGGAATTTTGTGGATCCAAGCAGATTCCAGAACTTTCCACCACAGAAACTGAGGAAAATGTGATTTTTTGGACAATTGTTTAGGTTTGCAAGGGATTCTGGGTAACAGAACCTGGTGTGAGCCAGTCAAGTCACCCCATCCTGGATTCCCCTGGGTGTCTAGTTTTCAAAAATGTATAGGTTTGCTAGGTTTCCCTAGGTGCCGGCAGAGCTAGGGTTAAAAAACTACAGCTAGGCACTTTGCAAAAAAAGGGTCATTTTTCACTGTGAAAATGTGGTGTGTCCACGTTGCGTTTTGCGCTGTTTCCTGTCGCGGGCACTAGGCCTACCCACACAAGTGAGGTACCATTTTTTTCAGAAGACTTTGGGGAACGTAGGGTGGGTGGCATTTTGTGGATCCACGCAGATTCCAGAACTTTCCACCACAGAAAAGTGAGGAAAATGTGGTTTTTTTGACAATTTTTTAGGTTTGCAAGGGATTCTGGGTAACAGAACCTGGTGAGAGCCAGTCAAGTCACCCCATCCTGGATTTCCCTAGGTGTCTAGTTTTCAAAAATGTATACGTTTGCTAGGGTTCCCTAGGTGCCGGCAGGGCTAAGGTTAAAAAACTACAGCTAGGCACTTTGCAAAAAAAGGGTCATTTTTCACTGTGAAAATGTGGTGTGTCCATGTTGCGTTTTGCGCTGTTTCCTGTCGCGGGCACAAGGCCTACCCACACAAGTGAGGTACCATTTTTTTTGGAAGACTTTGGGGAACGCGGGGTGGGTGGCATTTTGTGGATCCACGCAGATTCCAGATCTTTCCACCACAGAAAAGTGAGGAAAATGTGTTTTTTTGACAATTTTTTAGGTTTGCAAGGGATTCTGGGTAACAGAACCTGGTGAGAGCCAGTCAAGTCACCATCATCCTGGATTTCCCTGGGTGTCTAGTTTTCAAAAATGTATAGGTTTGCTAGGTTTCCCTAGGTGCCGGCAGAGCTAGGGTTCAAAAACTACAGCTAGGCACTTTGCAACAAAAGGGTCATTTTTCACTGTGAAAATGTGGTGTGTCCACGTTGCGTTTTGTGCTGTTTCCTGTTGCGGGCACTAGGCCTACCCACACAAGTGAGGTACCGTTTTTTCTAGAAGACTTTGGGGAACGCAGGGTGGGTGGAATTTTGTGGATCCACGCAGATTCCAGAACTTTCCACCACAGAAAAGTGAGGAAAATGTGGTTTTTTTTACAATTGTTTAGGTTTGCAAGGGATTCTGGGTAACAGAACCTGGTGAGAGTCAGTCAAGTCACCCTATCCTGGATTTCCCTGGGTGTCTAGTTTTCAAAAATGTATAGGTTTGCTAGGTTTCCCTAGGTGCCGGCAGAGCTAGGGTTCAAAAACTACAGCTAGGCACTTTGCAAAAAAAGGGTCATTTTTCACTGTGAAAATGTGGTGTGTCCACGTTGCGTTTTGCGCTGTTTCCTGTCGCGGGCACTAGGCCTACCCACACAAGTGAGGTACCATTTGTTTTGCAAGACTTTGGGGAATGCGGGGTGTGTGGCATTTTGTGGATCCACGCAGATTCCAGAACTTTCCACCACAGAAAAGTGAGGAAAATGTGTTTTTTTTGACAATGTTTTAGGTTTGCAAGGGATTCTGGGTAACAGAACCTGGTGTGAGCCAGTCAAGTCACCCCATCCTGGATTCCCCTGGGTGTCTAGTTTTCAAAAATGTATAGGTTTGCTAGGTTGCCCTAGGTGCCGGCAGAGCTAGGGTTCAAAAACTACAGCTAGGCACTTTGCAAAAAAAGGGTCATTTTTCACTGTGAAAATGTGGTGTGTCCACGTTGCGTTTTGCGCTGTTTCCTGTCGCGGGCACTAGGCCTACCCACACAAGTGAGGTACCATTTTTTTCGGAAGACTTTGGGAAACGCAGGGTGGGTGGCATTTTGTGGATCCACGCAGATTCCAGAACTTTCCACCACAGAAAAGTGAGGAAAATGTGTTTTTTTGACAATTGTTTAGGTTTGCAAGGGATTCTGGGTAACAGAACCTGGTGAGAGCCAGTCAAGTCACCCCATCCTGGATTCCCCTGGGTGTCTAGTTTTCAAAAATGTATAGGTTTGCTAGGTTTCCCTAGGTGCCGGCAGAGCTAGGGTTCAAAAACTACAGCTAGGCACTTTGCAAAAAAAGGGTCATTTTTCACTGTGAAAATGTGGTGTGTCCACGTTGCGTTTTGTGCTGTTTCCTGTCGCGGGCACTAGGCCTACCCACACAAGTGAGGTACCATTGTTTTCGGAAGACTTTGGGGAACGCGGGGTGGTTGGAATTTTGTGGATCCACGCAGATTCCAGACCTTTCCACCACAGAAAAGTGAGGAAAATGTGTTTTTTTGACAGTTTTTTAGGTTTGCAAGGGATTCTGGGTAACAGAACCTGGTGAGAGCCAGTCAAGTCACCCCATCCTGGATTTCCCTGGGTGTCTAGTTTTCAAAAATGTATAGGTTTGCTAGGTTTCCCTAGGTGCCGGCAGAGCTAGGGTTCAAAAACTACAGCTAGGCACTTTGCAAAAAAAGGGTCATTTTTCACTGTGAAAATGTGGTGTGTCCACGTTGCGTTTTGCGCTGTTTCCTGTCGCGGGCACTAGGCCTACCCACACAAGTGAGGTACCATTTTTTTCGGAAGACTTTGGGAAACGCAGGGTGGGTGGCATTTTGTGGATCCACGCAGATTCCAGAACTTTCCACCACAGAAAAGTGAGGAAAATGTGGTTTTTTTGACAATTGTTTAGGTTTGCAAGGGATTCTGGGTAACAGAACCTGGTGAGAGCCAGTCAAGTCACCCCATCCTGGATTCCCCTGGGTGTCTAGTTTTCAAAAATGTATAGGTTTGCTAGGGTTTCCCTAGGTGCCGGCAGAGCTAGGGTTCAAAAACTACAGCTAGGCACTTTGCAAAAAAAGGGTCATTTTTCACTGTGAAATCGTGGTGTGTCCACGTTGCGTTTTGCGCTGTTTCCTGTCGCGGGCACTAGGCCTACCCACACAAGTGAGGTACCATTTTTTTTGGAAGACTTTGGGGAACGCAGGGTGGGTGGAATTTTGTGGATCCACGCAGATTCCAGAACTTTCCACCACAGAAAAGTGAGGAAAATGTGATTTTTTGGACAATTCTTTAGGTTTGCAAGGAATTCTGGGTAACAGAACCTGGTGAGAGCCAGTCAAGTCACCCCATCATGGATTCCCCTGGGTGTCTAGTTTTCAAAATTGTATAGGTTTGCTAGGTTTCCCTAGGTGCCGGCAGAGCTAGGGTTCAAAAACTACAGCTAGGCACTTTGTAAAAAAAGGGTCATTTTTCACTGTGAAAATGTGGTGTGTCCACGTTGCGATTTGCGCTGTTTTCTGTCGCGGGCACTAGGCCTACCCACACAAGTGAGGTACCATTTTTTTCAGAAGACTTTGGGTAACGCGGGGTGGGTGGCATTTTGTTGATCCACGCAGATTCCAGAACTTTCCACCACAGAAAAGTGAGGAAAATGTGGTTTTTTTTGACAATTTTTTAGGTTTGCAAGGGATTCTGGGTAACAGAACCTGGTGCGAGCCAGTCAAGTCACCCCATCCTGGATTCCCCTGGGTGTCTAGTTTTCAAAAATGTATAGGTTTGCTAGGTTTCCCTAGGTGCCGGCAGAGCTAGGGTTCAAAAACTACAGCTAGGCACTTTGCAAAAAAGGGTCATTTTTCACTGTGAAAATGTGGTGTGTCCACGTTGCGTTTTGCGCTGTTTCCTGTCGCGGGCACTAGGCCTACCCACACAAGTGAGGTACCATTTTTTTCGGAAGACATTGGGGAACGCAGAGTGGGTGGCATTTTGTGGATCCACGCAGATTCCAGAACTTTCCACCACAGAAAAGTGAGGAAAATGTGTTTTTTTGGACAATTTTTTAGGTTTGCAAGGGATTCTGGGTAACAGAACCTGGTGCGAGCCAGTCAAGTCACCCCATCCTGGATTTCCCTGGGTGTCTAGTTTTCAAAAATGTATAGGTTTGCTAGGTTTCCCTAGGTGCCGGCAGAGCTAGGGTTCAAAAACTACAGCTAGGCACTTTGCAAAAAAAGGGTAATTTTTCACTGTGAAAATGTGGTGTGTCCACATTGCGTTTTGTGCTGTTTCCTGTCTCGGGCACTAGGCCTACCCACACATTTGAGGTACCATTTTTTTTGGAAGACTTTGGGGAACGCGGGGTGGGTGGAATTTTGTGGATCCACGCAGATTCCAGAACTTTCCACCACAGAAAAGTGAGGAAAATGTGGTTTTTTTGACAATTGTTTAGGTTTGCAAGGGATTCTGGGTAACAGAACCTGGTGTGAGCCAATCAAGTCACCCCATCCTGGATTCCCTTGGGTGTCTAGTTTTCAAAAATGTATAGGTTTTCTAGGTTTCCCTGGGTGCCGGCAGAGCTAGGGTTCAAAAACAACAGCTAGGCACTTTGCAAAAAAAGGGTCATTTTTCACTGTGAAAATGTGGTGTGTCCACGTTGCGTTTTGCGCTGTTTCCTGTCGCGGGCACTAGGCCAACCCACACAAGTGAGGTACCATTTTTTTCAGACGACTTTGGGTAACGTAGGGTGGGTGGCATTTTGTGGATCCACGCAGATTCCAGAACTTTCCACCACAGAAAAGTGAGGAAAATGTGGTTTTTTTGACAATGTTTTAGGTTTGCAAGGGATTCTGGGTAACAGAACCTGGTGAGAGCCAGTCAAGTCACCCCATCCTGGATTCCCCTGGGTATCTAGTTTTAAAAAATGTATAGGTTTGCTAGGGTTCCCTAGGTGCCGGCAGAGCTAGGGTTCAAAAACTACAGCTAGGCACTTTGCAAAAAAAGGGTCATTTTTCACTGTGAAAATGTGGTGTGTCCACGTTGCGTTTTGCGCTGTTTCCTGTCGCGGGCACTATGCCTACCCACACAAGTGAGGTACCATTTTTTTCGGAAGACTTTGGGGAATGTGCGGTGGGTGGCATTTTGTGGATCCACGCAGATTCCAGATCTTTCCACCACAGAAAAGTGAGGAAAATGTGTTTTTTTGGACAATTTTTTAGGTTTGCAAGGAATTCTGGGTAACAGAACCTAGTGAGAGCCAGTCAAGTCACCACATCCTGGATTTCCCTGGGTGTCTAGTTTTCAAAAATGTATAGGTTTGCTAGGTTTCCCTAGGTGCCGGCAGAGCTAGGGTTCAAAAACTACAGCTAGGCACTTTGCAAAAAAGGGTCATTTTTCACTGTGAAAATGTGGTGTGTCCACGTTGCGTTTTGCGCTGTTTCCTGTTGCGGGCACTAGGCCTACCCACACAAGTGAGGTACCGTTTTTCTCTAGAAGACTTTGGGGAACGCAGGGTGGGTGGCATTTTGTGGATCCACGCAGATTCCAGAACTTTCCACCACAGAAAAGTGAGGAAAATGTGTTGACAATTTTTTAGGTTTGCAAGGGATTCTGTGTAACAGAACCTGGTGAGAGCCAGTCAAGTCACCCCATCCTGGATTCCCCTGGGTGTCTAGTTTTCAAAAATGTATAGGTTTGCTAGGTTTCCCTAGGTGCCGGCAGAGCTAGGGTTCAAAAACTACAGCTAGGCACTTTGCAAAAAAAGGGTCATTTTTCACTGTGAAAATGTGGTGTGTCCACGTTGCGTTTTGCGCTGTTTCCTGTCGTGGGCACTAGGCCTACCCACACAAGTTAGGTACCATTGTTTTTGGAAGGCTTTGGGGAATGCGGGGGGGTGGCATTTTGTGGATCCACGCAGATTCCAGAACTTTCCACCACAGAAAAGTGAGGAAAATGTGTTTTTTTTGATAATTTTAGGTTTGCAAGGGATTCTGGGTAACAGAACCTGGTGTGAGCCAGTCAAGTCACCCCATCCTGGATTCCCCAGGGTGTCTAGTTTTCAAAAATGTATAGGTTTGCTAGGTTTCCCTAGGTGCCGGCCGAGCTAGGGTTCAAAAACTACAGCTAGGCACTTTGCAAAAAAAGGGTCATTTTTCACTGTGAAAATGTGGTGTGTCCACGTTGCGTTTTGCGCTGTTTCCTGTCGCGGGCACTAGGCCTACCCACACAAGTGAGGTACCATTTTTTTCGGAAGACTTTGGGAAACGCAGGGTGGGTGGCATTTTGTGGATCCACGCAGATTCCAGAACTTTCCACCACAGAAAAGTGAGGAAAATGTGGTTTTTTTGACAATTGTTTAGGTTTGCAAGGGATTCTGGGTAACAGAACCTGGTGAGAGCCAGTCAAGTCACCCCATCCTGGATTCCCCTGGGTGTCTAGTTTTCAAAAATGTATAGGTTTGCTAGGTTTCCCTAGGTGCCGGCAGAGCTAGGGTTCAAAAACTACAGCTAGGCACTTTGCAAAAAAAGGGTCATTTTTCACTGTGAAAATGTGGTGTGTCCACGTTGCGTTTTGCGCTGTTTCCTGTCGCGGGCACTAGGCCTACCCACACAAGTGAGGTACCATTTTTTTGGGAAGACTTTGGGGAATGCAGCGGTGGGTGGAATTTTGTGGATCCACGCAGATTCCAGAACTTTCCACCACAGAAAAGTGAGGAAAATGTGTTGACAATTTTTTAGGTTTGCAAGGGATTCTGTGTAACAGAACCTGGTGAGAGCCAGTCAAGTCACCCCATCCTGGATTCCCCAGGGTGTCTAGTTTTCAAAAATGTATAGGTTTTCTAGGTTTCCCTAGGTGCCGGCAGAGCTAGGGTTCAAAAACTACAGCTAGGCACTTTGCAAAAAAGGGTCATTTTTCACTGTGAAAATGTGGTGTGTCCACGTTGCGTTTTGTGCTGTTTCCTGTCGCGGGCACTAGGCCTACCCACACAAGTGAGGTACCATTGTTTTCGGAAGACTTTGGGGAACACGGGGTGGTTGGAATTTTGTGGATCCACGCAGATTCCAGAACTTTCCACCACAGAAAAGTGAGGAAAGATGTGGTTTTTTTGACAATTTTTTAGGTTTGCAAGGGATTCTGGGTAACAGAACCTGGTGAGAGCCAGTCAAGTCACCCCATCCTGGATTCCCCTGGGTGTCTAGTTTTCAAAAATGTATAGGTTTGCTAGGTTTCCCTAGGTGCCGGCAGAGCTAGGGTTCAAAAACTACAGCTAGGCACTTTGCAAAAAAAGGGTCATTTTTCACTGTGAAAATGTGGTGTGTCCACGTTGCGTTTTGCGCTGTTTCCTGTCGCGGGCACTAGGCCTACCCACACAAGTGAGGTACCATTTTTTTCGGAAGACTTTGGGAAACGCAGGGTGGGTGGCATTTTGTGGATCCACGCAGATTCCAGAACTTTCCACCACAGAAAAGTGAGGAAAATGTGTTTTTTTAAACAATTTTTTAGGTTTGCAAGGGATTCTGGGTAACAGAACCTGGTGAGAGCCAGTCAAGTCACCCCATCCTGGATTTCCCTGGGTGTCTAGTTTTCAAAAATGTATAGGTTTGCTAGGTTTCCATAGGTGCCGGCAGAGCTAGGGTTCAAAAACTACAGCTAGGCACTTTGCAAAAAAAGGGTCATTTTTCACTGTGAAAATGTGGTGTGTACACGTTGCGTTTTGCGCTGTTTCCTGTCGTGGGCACTAGGCCAACCCACACAAGTGAGGTACCATTTTTTTTGGAAGACTTTGGGAAACGCAGGGTGGGTGGCATTTTGTGGATCCACGCAGATTCCAGAACTTTCCACCACAGAAAAGTGAGGAAAATGTGTTTTTTTTACAATTGTTTAGGTTTGCAAGGGATTCTGGGTAACAGAACCTGGTGAGAGCCAGTCAAGTCACCCCATCCTGGATTCCCCTGGGTGTCTAGTTTTCAAAAATGTATAGGTTTGCTAGGTTTCCCTAGGTGCCGGCAGAGCTAGGGTTCAAAAACTACAGCTAGGCACTTTGCAAAAAAAGGGTCATTTTTCACTGTGAAAATGTGGTGTGTCCACATTGCGTTTTGCGCTGTTTCCTGTCGCGGGCACTAGGCCTACACACACAAGTGAGGTACCATTTTTTTGGAAGACTTTGGGGAACGCAGGGTGGGTGGAATTTTGTGGATCCACGCAGATTCCAGAACTTTCCACCACAGAAAAGTGAGGATAATGTGGTTGTTTTGACAATTTTTTAGGTTTGCAAGGGATTCTGGGTAACAGAACCTGGTGAGAGCCAGTCAAGTCACCCCATCCTGGATTCCCCTGGGTGTCTAGTTTTCAAAAATGTATAGGTTTGCTAGGTTTCCCTAGGTGCCGGCAGAGCTAGGGTTCAAAAACTACAGCTAGGCACTTTGTAAAAAAGGGTCATTTTTCACTGTGAAAATGTGGTGTGTCCACGTTGCGATTTGCGCTGTTTCCTGTCGCGGGCACTAGGCCTACCCACACAAGTGAGGTACCATTTTTTTTGGAAGACTTTGGGGAACGCGGGGGGTGGCATTTTGTTGATCCACGCAGATTCCAGAACTTTCCACCACAGAAAAGTGAGGAAAATGTGGTTATTTTGATAATTGTTTAGGTTTGCAAGGGATTCTGGGTAACAGAACCTGGTGAGAGCCAGTTAAGTCACCCCATCCTGGATTCCCCTGGGTGTCTAGTTTTCAAAAATGTATAGGTTTGCTAGGTTTCCCTAGGTGCCGGCAGAGCTAGGGTTCAAAAACTACAGCTAGGCACTTTGCAAAAAAGGGTCATTTTTCACTGTGAAAATGTGGTGTGTCCACGTTGCGTTTTGCGCTGTTTCCTGTCGCGGGCACTAGGCCTACCCACACAAGTGAGGTACCATTTTTTTCGGAAGACTTTGGGGAACGCAGGGTGGGTGGCATTTTGTGGATCCACGCAGATTCCAGAACTTTCCACCAGAGAAAAGTGAAAAAAATGTGTTTTTTTGGACAATTTTTTAGGTTTGCAAGGGATTCTGGGTAACAGAACCTGGTGCGAGCCAGTCAAGTCACCCCATCCTGGATTTCCCTGGGTGTCTAGTTTTCAAAAATGTATAGGTTTGCTAGGTTTCCCTAGGTGCCGGCAGAGCTAGGGTTCAAAAACTACAGCTAGGCACTTTGCAAAAAAAGGGTAATTTTTCACTGTGAAAATGTGGTGTGTCCACGTTGCGTTTTGTGCTGTTTCCTGTCGCGGGCACTAGGCCTACCCACACAAGTGAGGTACCATTTTTTTGGAAGACTTTGGGGAACGCGGGGTGGGTGGAATTTTGTGGATCCACGCAGATTCCAGAACTTTCCACCACAGAAAAGTGAGGAAAATGTGTTTTTTTTGACAATTGTTTAGGTTTGCAAGGGATTCTGGGTAACAGAACCTGGTGTGAGCCAGTCAAGTCACCCCATCCTGGATTCCCCTGGGTGTCTAGTTTTGAAAAATGTATAGGTTTGCTAGGTTTCCCTAGGTGCCGGCAGAGCTAGGGTTCAAAAACTACAGCTAGGCACTTTGCAAAAAAAGGGTCATTTTTCACTGTGAAAATGTGGTGTGTCCACGTTGCGTTTTGCGCTGTTTCCTGCCTTGGGCACTAGGCCTACCCACACAAGTGAGGTACCATTGTTTTCAGAAGACTTTGGGGAACGCAGGGTGGGTGGCATTTTGTTGATCCACGCAGATTCCAGAACTTTCCACCACAGAAAAGTGAGGAAAATGTGGTTTTTTTGACAATTGTTTAGGTTTGCAAGGGATTCTGGGTAACAGAACCTGGTGAGAGCCAGTCAAGTCACCCCATCCTGGATTTCCCTGGGTGTCTAGTTTTAAAAAATGTATAGGTTTGCTAGGGTTCCCTAGGTGCCGGCAGAGCTAGGGTTAAAAAACTACAGCTAGGCACTTTGCAAAAAAAGGGTCATTTTTCACTGTGAAAATGTGGTGTGTCCACGTTTCGTTTTGCGCTGTTTCCTGTCGCGGGCACTAGGCCTACCCACACAAGTGAGGTACCATTTTTTTGGGAAGACTTTGGGGAATGCAGCGGTGGGTGGAATTTTGTGGATCCACGCAGATTCCAGAACTTTCCACCACAAAAAAGTGAGGAAAATTTGGTGTTTTGACAATTTTTTAGGTTTGCAAGGGATTCTGGGTAACAGAACCTGGTGAGAGCCAGTCAAGTCACCCCATCCTGGATTCCCCTGGGTGTCTAGTTTTCAAAAATGTATAGGTTTGCTAGGTTTCCCTAGGTGCCGGCAGAGCTAGGGTTCAAAAACTACAGCTAGGCACTTTGCAAAAAAAGGGTCATTTTTCACTGTGAAAATGTGGTGTGTCCACGTTGCGTTTTGCGCTGTTTCCTGTCGCGGGCACTAGGCCTACCCACACAAGTGAGGTACCATTTTTTTCGGAAGACTTTGGGGAACGCAGGGTGGGTGGCATTTTGTGGATCCACGCAGATTCCAGAACTTTCCACCACAGAAAAGTGAGGAAAATGTGTTTTTTTTGACAATTGTTTAGGTTTGCAAGGGATTCTGGGTAACAGAACCTGGTGAGAGCCAGTCAAGTCACCCCATCCTGGATTTCCCTGGGTGTCTAGTTTTCAAAAATGTATAGGTTTGCTAGGTTTCCCTAGGTGCCGGCAGAGCTAGGGTTCAAAAACTACAGCTAGGCACTTTGCAAAAAAGGGGTCATTTTTCACTGTGAAAATGTGGTATGTCCACGTTGCGTTTTGCGCTGTTTCCTGTCGCGGGCACTAGGCCTACCCACACAAGTGAGGTACCATTTTTTTTGGAAGACTTTGGGGAACGCAGGGTGGGTGGCATTTTGTGGATCCACGCAGATTCCAGAACTTTCCACCACAGAAAAGTGAGGAAAATGTGGTTTTTTGACAATTTTTTAGGTTTGCAAGGGATTCTGGGTAACAGAACCTGGTGAGAGCCAGTCAAGTCACCCCATCCTGGATTCCCCTGGGTGTCTAGTTTTCAAAAATGTATAGGTTTGCTAGGTTTCCCTAGGTGCCGGCAGAGCTAGGGTTCAAAAACTACAGCTAGGCACTTTGCAAAAAAAGGGTCATTTTTCACTGTGAAAATGTGGTGTGTCCACGTTGCGTTTTGCGCTGTTTCCTGTCGCGGGCACAAGGCCTACCCACACAAGTGAGGTACCATTTTTTTGGAAGACTTTGGGGAACGCGGGGTGGGTGGCATTTTGTGGATCCACGCAGATTCCAGAACTTTTCACCACAGAAAAGTGAGGAAAATGTGTTTTTTTTGACAATTGTTTAGGTTTGCAATGGGTTCTGGGTAACAGAACCTGGTGTGAGCCAGTTAAGTCACCCCATCCTGGATTCCCCTGGGTGTCTAGTTTTCAAAAATGTATAGGTTTGCTAGGTTTCCCTAGGTGCCGGCAGAGCTAGGGTTCAAAAACTACAGCTAGGCACTTTGCCAAAAAATGGTCATTTTTCACTGTGGAAATGTGGTGTGTCCACGTTGCGTTTTGTGCTGTTTCCTGTCGCGGGCACTAGGCCTACCCACACAAGTGAGGTACCATTTTTTTCGGAAGACTTTGGGGAACGCGGGGTGGGTGGAATTTTGTGGATCCACGCAGATTCCAGAACTTTCCACCACAGAAAAGTGAGGAAAATGTGTTTTTTTTGACAATTTTTTAGGTTTGCAAGGGATTCTGGGTAACAGAACCTGGTGAGAGCCAGTCAAGTCACCCCATCCTGGATTCCCCTGGGTGTCTAGTTTTCAAAAATGTATAGGTTTGCTAGGTTTCCCTAGGTGCCGGCAGAGCTAGGGTTCAAAAACTACAGCTAGGCACTTTGTAAAAAAAGGGTCATTTTTCACTGTGAAAATGTGGTGTGTCCACGTTGCGTTTTGCGCTGTTTCCTGTCGCGGGCACTAGGCCTACCCACACAAGTGAGGTACCATTTTTTTCGGAAGACTTTGGGGAACGCAGGGTGGGTGGCATTTTGTGGATCCACGCAGATTCCAGACCTTTCCACCACAGAAAAGTGAGGAAAATGTGTTTTTTTGACAATATTTTAGGTTTGCAAGGGATTCTGGGTAACAGAACCTGGTGAGAGCCAGTCAAGTCACCCCATCCTGGATTCCCCTGGGTGTCTAGTTTTCAGAAATGTATAGGTTTGGTAGGTTTCCCTAGGTGCCGGCAGAGCTAGGGTTCAAAAACTACAGCTAGGCACTTTGCAAAAAAAGGGTCATTTTTCACTGTGAAAATGTGGTGTGTCCACGTTGCGATTTGCGCTGTTTCCTGTCGCGGGCACTAGGCCTACCCACACAAGTGAGGTACCATTTTTTTTGTAAGACTTTAGGGAACGCGGGGGGTGGCATTTTGTTGATCCACGCAGATTCCAGAACTTTCCACCACAGAAAAGTGAGGAAAATGTGGTTTGTTTGACAATTGTTTAGGTTTGCAAGGGATTCTGGGTAACAGAACCTGGTGTGAGCCAGTCAAGTCACCCCATCCTGGATTCCCCTGGGTGTCTAGTTTTCACAAATGTATAGGTTTGCTAGGTTTCCCTAGGTGCCGGCAGAGCTAGGGTTCAAAAACTACAGCTAGGCACTTTGCAAAAAAGGGTCATTTTTCACTGTGAAAATGTGGTGTGTCCACGTTGCGTTTTGTGCTGTTTCCTGTCGCGGGCACTAGGCCTACCCACTCAAGTGAGGTACCATTGTTTTCGGAAGACTTTGGAGAACGCGGGGTGGTTGGAATTTTGTGTGATCCACGCAGATTCCAGAACTTTCCACCACAGAAAAGTGAGGAAAGATGTGTTTTTTTTGACAATTTTTTAGGTTTGCAAGGGATTCTGGGTAACAGAACCTGGTGAGAGCCAGTCAAGTCACCCCATCCTGGATTCCCCTGGGTGTCTAGTTTTCAAAAATGTATAGGTTTGCTAGGTTTCCCTAGGTGCCGGCAGAGCTAGGGTTCAAAAACTACAGCTAGGCACTTTGCAAAAAAAGGGTCATTTTTCACTGTGAAAATGTGGTGTGTCCACGTTGCGTTTTGCGCTGTTTCCTGTCGCGGGCACTAGGCCTACCCACACAAGTGAGGTACCATTTTTTTGGAAGACTTTGGGGAACGCAGGGTGGGTGGCATTTTGTGGATCCACGCAGATTCCAGACCTTTCCACCACAGAAAAGTGAGGAAAATGTGTTTTTTTGACAGTATTTTAGGTTTGCAAGGGATTCTGGGTAACAGAACCTGGTGAGAGCCAGTCAAGTCACCCCATCCTGGATTCCCCTGGGTGTCTAGTTTTCAAAAATGTATAGGTTTGCTAGGTTTCCCTAGGTGCCGGCAGAGCTAGGGTTCAAAAACTACAGTTTGGCACTTTGCAAAAAAAGGGTCATTTTTCACTGTGAAAATGTGGTGTGTCCACGTTGCGTTTTGCGCTGTTTCCTGTCGCGGGCACTAGGCCTACCCACACAAGTGAGGTACCATTTTTTTCGGAAGACTTTGGGGAACGCGGGGTGGGTGGCATTTTGTGGATCCACGCAGATTCCAGAACTTTCCACCACAGAAAAGTGAGGAAAATGTGTTTTTTTTGACAATTGTTTAGGTTTGCAAGGGATTCTGGGTAACAGAACCTGGTGAGAGCCAGTCAAGTCACCCCATCCTGGATTTCCCTGGGTGTATAGTTATCAAAAATGTATAGGTTTGCTAGGGTTTCCTAGGTGCCGGCAGAGCTAGGGTTCAAAAACTACAGCTAGGCACTTTGCAAAAAAAGGGTCATTTTTCATTGTGAAAATGTGGTGTGTCCACGTTGCGTTTTGCGCTGTTTCCTGTCGCGGGCACTAGGCCTACCCACACAAGTGAGGTACCATTGTTTTTGTAAGCCTTTGGGGAACGCAGGGTGGGTGGCATTTTGTGGATCAACGCAGATTCCAGAACTTTCCACCACAGAAAAGTGAGGAAAATTTGTTTTTTTTGACAATTTTTTAGGTTTGCAAGGGATTCTGGGTAACAGAACCTGGTGAGAGCCAGTCAAGTCACCCCATCCTGGATTTCCCTGGGTGTATAGTTCTCACAAATATATAGGTTTGCTAGGCTTCCCTAGGTGCCGGCAGAGCTAGGGTTCAAAAACTATAGCTAGGCACTTTGCGAAAAAAGGGTCATTTTTCACTGTGAAAATGTGGTGTGTCCACGTTGCGTTTTGCGCTGTTTCCTGTCTCGGGCACTAGGCCTACCCACACAAGTGAGGTACCATTTTTTTTGCAAGACTTTGGGGAACGCGGGGTGGGTGGAATTTTGTGGATCCACGCAGATTCCAGAACTTTCCACCACAGAAAAGTGAGGAAAATGTGGTTTTTTTGACAATTGTTTAGGTTTGCAAGGGATTCTGGGTAACAGAACCTGGTGTGAGCCAGTCAAGTCACCCCATCCTGGATTCCCCTGGGTGTCTAGTTTTCAAAAATGTATAGGTTTGCTAGGTTTCCCTAGGTGCCGGCAGAGCTAGGGTTCAAAAACTACAGCTAGGCACTTTGCAAAAAAAGGGTCATTTTTCACTGTGAAAATGTGGTGTGTCCACGTTGCGTTTTGCGCTGTTTCCTGTCGCGGGCACTAGGCCAACCCACACAAGTGAGGTACCATTTTTTTCGGACGACTTTGGGGAACGTAGGGTGGGTGGCATTTTGTGGATCCACGCAGATTCCAAAACTTTCCACCACAGAAAAGTGAGGAAAATGTGGTTTTTTTGACAATTTTTAGGTTTGCAAGGGATTCTGCGTAACAGAACCTGGTGAGAGCCAGTGAAGTCACCCCATCCTGGATTTCCCTGGGTGTCTAGTTTTCAGAAATGTATAGGTTTGCTAGGGTTCCCTGGGTGCCGGCAGAGCTAGGGTTCAAAAACTACAGCTAGGCACTTTGCAAAAAAAGGGTAATTTTTCACTGTGAAAATGTGGTGTGTCCACGTTGCGTTTTGCGCTGTTTCCTGTCGCGGGCACTAGGCCTACCCACACAAGTGAGGTACCATTTTTTTCAGAAGACTTTGGGGAACGCGGGGTGGGTGGCATTTTGTGGATCCACGCAGATTCCAGAACTTTCCACCACAGAAAAGTGAGGAAAATGTGTTTTTTTTGACAATTTTTTAGGTTTGCAAGGGATTCTGGGTAACAGAACCTGGTGAGAGCCAGTCAAGTCACCCCATCCTGGATTCCCCTGGGTGTCTAGTTTTCAAAAATGTATAGGTTTGGTAGGTTTCCCTAGGTGCCGGCAGAGCTAGGGTTCAAAAACTACAGCTAGGCACTTTGCAAAAAAAGGGTCATTTTTCACTGTGAAAATGTGGTGTGTCCACGTTGCGTTTTGCGCTGTTTCCTGTCACGGGCACTAGGCCTACCCACACAACTGAGGTACCATTTTTTTCAGAAGACTTTGGGGAACGCGGGGTGGGTGGCATTTTGTGGATCCACTGCAGATTCCAGAACTTTCCACCACAGAAAAGTGAGGAAAATGTGTTTTTTTTGACAATATTTAGGTTTGCAAGGGATTCTGGGTAACAGAACCTGGTGAGAGCCAGTCAAGTCACCCCATCCTGGATTTCCCTGGATGTCCAGTTTTCAAAAATGTATAGGTTTGCTAGGGTTCCCTAGGTGCCGGCAGAGCTAGGGTTCAAAAACTACAGCTAGGCACTTTGCAAAAAAGGGTCATTTTTCACTGTGAAAATGTGGTGTGTCCATGTTGCGTTTTGCGCTGTTTCCTGTCGCGGGCACTAGGCCTACCCACACAAGTGAGGTACCATTTTTTTCAGAAGACTTTGGGGGACACGGGGTGGGTGGCATTTTGTGGATCCACGCAGATTCCAGATCTTTCCACCACAGAAAAGTGAGGAAAATGTGTTTTTTTTGACAATTTTTTAGGTTTGCAAGGGATTCTGGGTAACAGAACCTGGTGAGAGCCAGTCAAGTCACCATATCCTGGATTTCCCTGGGTGTCTAGTTTTCAAAAATGTATAGGTTTGCTAAGTTTCCCTAGGTGCCGGCAGAGCTAGGGTTCAAAAACTACATAGGCACTTTGCAAAAAAAGGGTCATTTTTCACTGTGAAAATGTGGTGTGTCCACGTTGCGTTTTGCGCTGTTTCCTGTTGCGGGCACTAGGCCTACCCACACAACTGAGGTACCGTTTTTCTCTAAAGACTTTGGGGAACGCAAGGTGGGTGGAATTTTGTGGATCCACCCAGATTCCAGAACATTCCACCACAGAAAAGTGAGGAAAATGTGTTTTTTTGACAGTTTTTTAGGTTTGCAAGGGATTCTGGGTAACAGAACCTGGTGAGAGCCAGTCAAGTCACCCCATCCTGGATTCCCCTGGGTGTCTAGTTTTCAAAAATGTATAGGTTTGCTAGGTTTCCCAAGGTGCCGGCAGAGCTAGGGTTCAAAAACTACAGCTAGGCACTTTGCAAAAAAGGGTCATTTTTCACTGTGAAAATGTGGTGTGTCCACGTGGCGTTTTGCGCTGTTTCCTGTCGCGGGCACTAGGCCTACCCACACAATTGAGGTACCATTTGTTTTGCAAGACTTTGGGGAACGCGGGGTGGGTGGAATTTTGTGGATCCACGCAGATTCCAGAACTTTCCACCACAGAAAAGTGAGGAAAATTTGTTTTTTTTTACAATGTTTTAGGTTTGCAAGGGATTCTGGGTAACAGAACCTGGTGTGAGGCAGTCAAGTCACCCCATCTTGGATTCCCCTGGGTGTCTAGTTTTCAAAAATGTATAGGTTTGCTAGGTTTCCCTAGGTGCCGGCAGAGCTAGGGTTCAAAAACTACAGCTAGGCACTTTGCAAAAAAAGGGTCATTTTTCACTGTGAAAATGTGGTGTGTCCACGTTGAGTTTTGCGCTGTTTCCTGTCGCGGGCACTAGGCCAACCCACACAAGTGAGGTACCATTTTTTTCGGAAGACTTTGGGAAACGCAGGGTGGGTGGCATTTTGTGGATCCACGCAGATTCCAGAACTTTCCACCACAGAAAAGTGAGGAAAATGTGGTTTTTTTGACAATTGTTTAGGTTTGCAAGGGATTCTGGGTAACAGAACCTGGTGAGAGCCAGTCAAGTCACCCCATCCTGGATTTCCCTGGGTGTATAGTTCTCAAAAATGTATAGGTTTGCTAGGGTTCCCTAGGTGCCGGCAGAGCTAGGGTTCAAAAACTACAGCTAGGCACTTTGCAAAAAAAGGGTCATTTTTCACTGTGAAAATGTGGTGTGTCCACGTTTCGTTTTGCGCTGTTTCCTGTCGCGGGCACTAGGCCTACCCACACAAGTGAGGTACCATTTTTTTGGGAAGACTTTGGGGAATGCAGCGTGGGTGGAATTTTGTGGATCCACGCAGATTCCAGAACTTTCCACCACAGAAAAGTGAGGAAAATGTGGTTGTTTTGACAATTTTTTAGGTTTGCAAGGGATTCTGGGTAACAGAACCTGGTGAGAGCCAGTCAAGTCACCCCATCCTAGATTCCCCTGTGTGTCTAGTTTTCAAAAATGTATAGGTTTGCTAGGTTTCCCTAGGTGCCGGCAGAGCTAGGGTTCAAAAACTACAGCTAGGCACTTTGCAAAAAAAGGGTCATTTTTCACTGTGAAAATGTGGTGTGTCCACGTTGAGTTTTGCGCTGTTTCCTGTCGCGGGCACTAGGCCAACCCACACAAGTGAGGTACCATTTTTTTCGGAAGACTTTGGGAAACGCAGGGTGGGTGGCATTTTGTGGATCCACGCAGATTCCAGAACTTTCCACCACAGAAAAGTGAGGAAAATGTGTTTTTTTTTACAATTGTTTAGGTTTGCAAGGGATTCTGGGTAACAGAACCTGGTGAGAGCCAGTCAAGTCACCCCATCCTGGATTTCCCTGGGTGTATAGTTATCAAAAATGTATAGGTTTGCTAGGGTTTCCTAGGTGCCGGCAGAGCTAGGGTTCAAAAACTACAGCTAGGCACTTTGCAAAAAAAGGGTCATTTTTCACTGTGAAAATGTGGTGTGTCCACGTTGCGTTTGCGCTGTTTCCTGTCGCGGGCACTAGGCCTACCCACACAAGTGAGGTACCATTTTTTTTGGAAGCCTTTGGGGAACGCAGGGTGGGTGGAATTTTGTGGATCCACGCAGATTCCAGAACTTTCCACCACAGAAAAGTGAGGATAATGTGGTTGTTTTGACAATTTTTTAGGTTTGCAAGGGATTCTGGGTAACAGAACCTGGTGAGAGCCAGTCAAGTCACCCCATCCTAGATTCCCCTGGGTGTCTAGTTTTCAAAAATGTATAGGTTTGCTAGGTTTCCCTAGGTGCCGGCAGAGCTAGGGTTCAAAAACTACAGCTAGGCACTTTGTAAAAAAAGGGTCATTTTTCACTGTGAAAATGTGGTGTGTCCACGTTGCAATTTGCGCTGTTTCTGTCGCGGGCACTAGGCCTACCCACACAAGTGAGGTACCATTTTTTTCAGAAGACTTTGGGTAACGCGGGGTGGGTGGCATTTTGTTGATCCACACAGATTCCAGAACTTTCCACCACAGAAAAGTGAGGAAAATGTGGTTTGTTTGACAATTGTTTAGGTTTGCAAGGGATTCTGGGTAACAAAACCTGGTGTGAGCCAGTCAAGTCACCCCATCCTGGATTCCCCTGGGTGTCTAGTTTTCACAAATGTATAGGTTTGCTCGGTTTCCCTAGGTGCCGACAGAGCTAGGGTTCAAAAACTACAGCTAGGCACTTTGCAAAAAAGGGTCATTTTTCACTGTGAAAATGTGGTGTGTCCACGTTGCGTTTTGTGCTGTTTCCTGTCGCGGGCACTAGGCCTACCCACTCAAGTGAGGTACCATTGTTTTCGGAAGACTTTGGAGAACACGGGGTGGTTTGAATTTTGTGTATCCATGCAGATTCCAGAACTTTCCACCACAGAAAAGTGAGGAAAGAGTGGTTTTTTTGACAATTTTTTAGGTTTGCAAGGGATTCTGGGTAACAGAACCTGGTGAGAGCCAGTCAAGTCACCCCATCCTGGATTCCCCTGGGTGTCTAGTTTTCAAAAATGTTTAGGTTTGCTAGGTTTCCCTAGGTGCCGGCAGAGCTAGGGTTCAAAAACTACAGCTAGGCACTTTGTAAAAAAAGGGTCATTTTTCACTGTGAAAATGTGGTGTGTCCACGTTGAGTTTTGCGCTGTTTCCTGTCGCGGGCACTAGGCCAACCCACACAAGTGAAGTACCATTTTTTTCGGAAGACTTTGGGAAACGCAGGGTGGGTGGCATTTTGTGGATCCACGCAGATTCCAGACCTTTCAACCACAGAAAAGTGAGGAAAATGTGTTTTTTTGACAGTATTTTAGGTTTGCAAGGGATTCTGGGAAACAGAACCTGGTGAGAGCCAGTCAAGTCACCCCATCCTGGATTTCCCTGGGTGTCTAATTTTCAAAAATGTATAGGTTTGCTAGGTTTCCCTAGGTGCCGGCAGAGCTAGGGTTCAAAAACTACAGTTAGGCACTTTGCAAAAAAAGGGTCATTTTTCACTGTGAAAATGTGGTGTGTCCACGTTGAGTTTTGCGCTGTTTCCTGTCGCGGGTACTAGGCCAACCCACACAAGTGAGGTACCATTTTTTTCGGAAGACTTTGGGAAACGCAGGGTGGGTGGCATTTTGTGGATCCACGCAGATTCCAGAACTTTCCACCACAGAAAAGTGAGGAAAATGTGTTTTTTTTGACAATTGTTTAGGTTTGCAAGGGATTCTGGGTAACAGAACCTGGTGAGAGCCAGTCAAGTCACCCCATCCTGGATTTCCCTGGGTGTATAGTTATCAAAAATGTATAGGTTTGCTAGGGTTTCCTAGGTGCCGGCAGAGCTAGGGTTCAAAAACTACAGCTAGGCACTTTGCAAAAAAGGGTCATTTTTCATTGTGAAAATGTGGTGTGTCCACGTTGCGTTTTGCGCTGTTTCCTGTCGCGGGCACTAGGCCTACCCACACAAGTGAGGTACCATTGTTTTTGTAAGCCTTTGGGGAACGCAGGGTGGGTGGAATTTTGTGGATCCACGCAGATTCCAGAACTTTCCACCACAGAAAAGTGAGGATAATGTGGTTGTTTTGACAATTTTTTAGGTTTGCAAGGGATTCTGGGTAACAGAACCTGGTGAGAGCCAGTCAAGTCACCCCATCCTAGATTCCCCTGGGTGTCTAGTTTTCAAAAATGTATAGGTTTGCTAGGTTTCCCTAGGTGCCGGCAGAGCTAGGGTTCAAAAACTACAGCTAGGCACTTTGTAAAAAAAGGGTCATTTTTCACTGTGAAAATGTGGTGTGTCCACGTTGCAATTTGCGCTGTTTTCTGTCGCAGGCACTAGGCCTACCCACACAAGTGAGGTACCATTTTTTTCAGAAGACTTTGGGGAACGCGGGGTGGGTGGCATTTTGTTGATCCACACAGATTCCAGAACTTTCCACCACAGAAAAGTGAGGAAAATGTGGTTTTTTTGACAATTGTTTAGGTTTGCAAGGGATTCTGGGTAACAAAACCTGGTGTGAGCCAGTCAAGTCACCCCATCCTGGATTCCCCTGGGTGTCTAGTTTTCACAAATGTATAGGTTTGCTAGGTTTCCCTAGGTGCCGACAGAGCTAGGGTTAAAAAACTACAGCTAGGCACTTTGCAAAAAATTGTCATTTTTCACTGTGAAAATGTGGTGTGTCCACGTTGCGTTTTGCGCTGTTTCCTGTCGCGGGCACTAGGACAACCCACACAAGTGAGGTACCATTTTTTTCGGAAGACATTGGGGAACGCAGAGTGGGTGGCATTTTGTGGAACAACGCAGATTCCAGAACTTTCCACCACAGAAAAGTGAGGAAAATTTGTTTTTTTTGACAATTTTTTAGGTTTGCAAGGGATTCTGGGTAACAGAACCTGGTGAGAGCCAGTCAAGTCACCCCATCCTGGATTTCCCTGGGTGTATAGTTCTCACAAATATATAGGTTTGCTAGGCTTCCCTAGGTGCCGTCAGAGCTAGGGTTCAAAAACTATAGCTAGGCACTTTGGAAAAAAAGGGTAATTTTTCACTGTGAAAATGTGGTGTGTCCACGTTTTGTTTTGCGCTGTTTCCTGTCTCGGGCACTAGGCCTACCCACACAATTGAGGTACCATTTTTTTTGCAAGACTTTGGGGAACGCGGGGTGTGGAATTTTGTGGATCCACGCAGATTCCAGAACTTTCCACCACAGAAAAGTGAGGAAAATGTGGTTTTTTTGACAATTGTTTAGGTTTGCAAGGGATTCTGGGTAACAGAACCTGGTGTGAGCCAGTCAAGTCACCCCATCCTGGATTCCCCTTGGTGTCTAGTTTTCAAAAATGTATAGGTTTGCTAGGTTTCCCTAGGTGCTGGCAGAGCTAGGGTTAAAAAACTACAGCTAGGCACTTTGCAAAAAAAGGGTCATTTTTCACTGTGAAAATGTGGTGTGTTCACGTTGCGTTTTGCGCTGTTTCCTGTCGCGGGCACTAGGCCAACCCATACAAGTGAGGTACCATTTTTTTCGGACGACTTTGGGTAACGTAGGGTGGGTCGCATTTTGTGGATCCACGCAGATTCCAAAACTTTCCACCACAGAAAAGTGAGGAAAATGTGGGTTTTTTGACAATTTTTTAGGTTTGCAAGGGATTCTGCGTAACAGAACCTGGTGAGAGCCAGTCAAGTCACCCCATCCTGGATTTCCCTGGGTGTCTAGTTTTCAGAAATGTATAGGTTTGCTAGGGTTCCCTGGGTGCCGGCAGAGCTAGGGTTCAAAAACTACAGCTAGGCACTTTGCAAAAAAAGGGTAATTTTTCACTGTGAAAATGTGGTGTGTTCACGTTGCGTTTTGCGCTGTTTCCTGTCGCGGGCACTAGGCCTACCCACACAAGTGAGGTACCATTTTTTTCAGAAGACTTTGGGGAACGCGGGGTGGGTGGCATTTTGTGGATCCACGCAGATTCCAGAACTTTCCACCACAGAAAAGTGAGGAAAATGTGTTTTTTTTGACAATTTTTTAGGTTTGCAAGGGATTCTGTGTAACAGAACCTGGTGAGAGCCAGTCAAGTCACCCTATCCTGGATTTCCCTGGGTGTCTAGTTTTCAAAAATGTATAGGTTTGCTAAGTTTCCCTAGGTGCCGGCAGAGCTAGGGTTCAAAAACTACATAGGCACTTTGCAAAAAAAGGGTCATTTTTCACTGTGAAAATGTGGTGTGTCCACGTTGCGTTTTGCGCTGTTTCCTGTCACGGACACTAGGCCTACCCACACAACTGAGGTACCATTTTTTTCAGAAGACTTTGGGGAACGCGGGGTGGGTGGCATTTTGTGGATCCCTGCAGATTCCAGAACTTTCCACCACAGAAAAGTGAGGAAAATGTGTTTTTTTTGACAATATTTAGGTTTGCAAGGGATTCTGGGTAACAGAACCTGGTGAGAGCCAGTCAAGTCACCCCATCCTGGATTCCCCTGGGTGTCTAGATTTCAAAAATGTATAGGTTTTATAGGTTTCCCTAGGTGCCGGCAGAGCTAGGGTTCAAAAACTACAGCTAGGCACTTTGCAAAAAAGGGGTCATTTTTCACTGTGAAAATGTGGTGTGTCCACGTTGCGTTTTGGGCCGTTTCCTGTTGCGGGCACTAGGCCTACCCACACAAGTGAGGTACCGTTTTTCTCAAAAGACTTTGGGGAACGCAAGGTGGGTGGAATTTTGTGGATCCACGCAGGTTCCAGAACTTTCCACCACAGAAAAGTGAGGAAAATTTGTTTTTTTGGACAATTTTTTAGGTTTGCAAGGGATTCTGGGTAACAGAACCTGGTGAGAGCAAGTCAAGTCACCCCATCCTGGATTCCCCTGGGTGTCTAGTTTTCAAAAATGTATAGGTTTGCTAGGTTTCCCTAGGTGCCGGCAGAGCTAGGGTTAAAAAACTACAACTAGGCACTTTGCAAAAAAAGGGTAATTTTTCATTGTGAAAATGTGGTGTGTCCACGTTGCCTTTTGAGCCGTTTCCTGTCGTGGGCACAAGGCCTACCCACACAAGTGATATACCATGTTTATCGGGAGACTTAGGGTAATACAGAATTGTAGAGCAACTGTTATTACCTATTGACTTTCGATGCAATTCTGCCTTCCAAATGAAAGACAATGTGTAAAAAATAAGTCATTTGGAAAAATGACCTATAATTCACATGCTAGTATGGGTACTCCCAATTTCGGGAAATGTGCAAATATCTACTGTTTCTAAACTCTACATTTTGTTCCCATTTCAAAAATACATAGGTGTCTTTCATACCGATTTTTCCATGTATACATTTTCCCAAAATAATTGCTATATACCCGGTACATAATAAAAAACCATTGCAAGACGCAGCTCAGTTATTGGCTCTGGGTTCGTCAGGTTCTTGGTGAACCTACAAGTCCTATATATCTCCACAACCAGAAAGGTCCAGCGGATATAACGGTATATTGCTTTCAAATAGCTGTCATAATTAGAAGAAGTTACAGGTGAAAACGTTGACACAAGTGGCTGTTTTTTTCAACTAATTTAAAATTTTTCCTTTATTTAACTGTTAGTTTCTATAAAGAAAACTTAAAGTATCTACACAAATGACCCCTTGCTGAATTCAGAATTTTGTATCCTTTTTAAAAATGTATGGCTTTTCAGGATCCATTATTGCTTTCATACCCATTTCTACCATTAAATGGAAGGAGGTTGAATGAACAAAAAATAGCATAAGTAGGCTATGTCCCACAAAAATGCCAAAACTGTGTAAAAAAATTTGGTTTTCGGACAAAAGTCTGCTTGTCTCTGAAAGCTTGTAAGATGGTGATTACAGCCCCACAACCCCTTTTTTGATCCCATTTTCAGGGGAAAAATCAGACGCTTTCATCTGTAGCCCTTTTTTCGCATTTTTCCCCAAAAAACAAAATTTAGCTGTATTTTGGCTAATTTCTGGGTCCCCTCCAGGGGAATCCACAAACCCTGGGTACCTTTAGAATCCCCATGATGTTGGAAGAAAAGGACGCAAATTTGGCGTGGATACCTTATGTGGTCAAAAAGTTACAGGGGCCTAAGCGCGAACTACCCCAAATAGCCAAAAAAAGGCTTAGCACAGGGGGGGAAAGGCCTAGCAGCGAAGGGGTTAATAGGTATAAATTTGAACACAATTTTTTTTTTTGACAAACCTAATGTGTTGGGTTTCTTTCAATTATATGAATTTTACAAATGAGGCCTTAGGACATGGTTATTAGCACTACCCAGTCTATATGGAGTGAATACAAGTTTATAGGTGAAATAAGAGAAGCAGTATCACAGATAATATGGGCCACATGATGATTACAAAACTAAAAAATAATAAGGTTCTCCTGACTATAAGAAGCGTACAGCGGATGATAAGAACAAGAACAGCTTTAGGATATTTAAGTCTCCGGTAGTTCAATGGTAATTCGGTGAGGCAGATACTTTGGAACAATGAGGGTTCGAGCCTCTCTCTAGAGCGTATGAACCCAAAATCTGAGTCAATATTTTTTGAGTAGATTCATTATAAACATACAACGGAAGATAATGAACTAATACAGTTTCAGGACTTACAAGTCTTGAGTAGCACGATGGTAATTCTGTGAAGCGAACAATTTAAAACATTGCTGGTTCGAACCTCTCTCTAGAGCGTGAAAAACCAAAATCCGAGTCATTATTTTTCGTGTAGATATATTTTGACGTGAGGGATTAAACATATTGGGGCAGATTTATGACGACTGGCGCATCCCTGCAAATCAGCAGGGATGCGCCAGGTAAGATGCGTCACGCAAGTTTACTCTTGCGCCACCACAGATGCGCCGCATTTACAATGCGGCGCATCGTGGCGCAAGGTTAAACAGATGCGTGACGCATCTCCCGTCGGAAGGGTGGCGCATTGCTGGAGTCGTGTCGCAAGCGCGACACAAATCCAGCAATGCTCGTGGCCTGCCCATACATAACGTGGTGCGTCACGCCTTACGCCTGCTTCAAGCAGGCGCAAGGTTTTGACGCAGCAGCGTCGGAAAAGTGACTGAGTGGAATCTTGTAGATTTCACTCAGGCACTTTTCCGAGGCTTTACTGCACCGGAACGCCCCCCCCTGCGCCGGAACGCCCACATGAAACCTGACGCAGGTTTCATGTGGCGCAGGGCTTTACAACGTGACGCATCTCCCTAGATGCGTCACGTTGTAAATAGGGCGCAACGTGGCGCATGGTTTACGCCGCTGCTGCGTCACAGAAGTGACGCAATGGCGGCGCAAAAGTGGCGCAAGGGGCTTGTAAATCTGCCCCATAGAATGCCAAAGTATTAACAATGAACCATTTTAAATGTTGTGTTCAAGCTAAATATATTAGGTAATATATATTTTGTTTATGATGGAAGTCACTTAATATAGGTATCAAAAAAGGAAAAGGGATTGCATGCACTTGTACAGGTGTGAACAATCAAGAGAGACTGAATATAAATAGAGTAGAAGGGGCGTGTAATTTAGATGCTCTTTTGAACTGGATGTGAAGACGAGAGTACAGAGAGGAATAACGGTGAGTGGGCACTAGATAGAAGTCTAACACACCCCGGTTGGGACTTTAATTTAACCACGGTTGGGACTTTGACTCTGATTAAATTATAGACTGTGGGTGTTTTTTTCTGAAGTTGCATGATGAACTTCCAAGTTCTTGAAAGATTTAAAAGCTGAACATTTTTAGGGGAATGTCTGGTCATGTACAGCATCGTCCCCTCTCGGGTTACATCACGCCCAAGACTGCATAACAGTAGTTGTTGCATTTCCTAGTTATAACTTACTTACCAATTAATAGACTGGAGATAGACTCGATTTGAGAATCCCCCTCATAGATTTGGATTTGATGAATCACTTAATTTAATCATTTTAGCAACTTGGATAAAACTTTTAAATCCAATGTTCTAAGTGTGACCATGAATCACATCTGATTTATTCACAGACCCGTATCAAGGGGAACACAAGAATATTATAAATAATTCTTTGTGACCAGTGACGGTTGAAATGGATTTTTGAAAAAACCTAAGCTATATGATTGCGCTACAGGGGAGGATGTCCTTTGAAGTTAGTTTTTTAAATAGTTTACAAATAAACAGAACTTAGAACTCAAAATTAGTTCAAAGGGTAAATCGGTTCGCATTTGTATTTCTCCAAAGGACATTACTCATTTTATAAAACTTTCGCCTTATCTTGTGGGTTTATGAAAAACATCTATATTTCTCACTAGGTCATTACTAATTTCTCTTTATCTTGCAGGTTAACGACAAACATTTAGTTTAAATATGCTGGTATGGGTTAAAACTTAGCAAAACAACTATACAATAATGATGACCATATAGGGATCATCGTTTCCATTACATTGTCGTTCTGTGTTCATTTGCTTTAGAGAATATTTATTACGCAAAGATATTTGATTGAATAAAGATTGAGGAGAGAAGACTGATGAGGAAATAACAAGTAGAATGACCCATTAGGTAAATATACACCTTGTCATAACTTCTAGTCAATTAGATAGGAAAGAATCAAATTCCGAAAAGAATGTTTTTAATGTGAAGTACAAGTATGATATCGAGAAATGTATACAAGGATTTATTTTATATTATTGTTTAATTAATTTTTTGAAATAAGGTTTTCTGTATATGAAATGTCTTTAAAGAATTTCTCTGCATCTATTTGTATATGTAAGAGGAGTGTAATTTCTATGTGTGATGAATATTAGGTTTTATCAATTTGTCAAATTGATGTTATTTTGTTAAGATTTACTGTGATGAATTATTGATATATGATTTTTGTGTCATACAGCCCTGAAGAAGCGCAAGTGTGCGCGAAACACATGTTGGCTGTTTGCTATATTGACTGAGGCATCAAGGCTGTATTTCTGTATTTATTCAGTCACCAAACAAAAGAATAAAGAAAGAGATAAAAGAAACAAAGTGAGATTTTTCATTGTTGTTTTCTTGTGGTAGTATCTCAGTATTGTGATTTATGTATTGTATTACCGTACTGGTGGGGGCCAGTAACTGAGACATGTAGTGCCGGGCAATAGTCCTGGGGGCAATGTTGTTAATATATGCGGGGGCCCCCGCAGCCCCGGGGACCGCCATCTCGCTGGGGCTTCTTTTAAAAAAGTGCAAGGGGGAGGCTGCTGCCCCCCCACGCTGCTCCGGGATACGCCACCTCACCTGGGATTCTTTATTATGGGGCGGGAGCCTTGCTGGCCCCCCCAAGCCCCGGGGACCGCCACCTCCCCAGGGCTCCAAGACAATTAAAGAAGTATGGGGGGCTCCTGCCCCCCCCACACTGCCCCAGGGACCACCACCTACCCAGGGCACAAATTATGCTAATGCGGGGGTCTGTAGCGGACCCCCGGCCCGGGGACCACCACCTCCCCGGGGCTACATACATGTTGGGAGACGGGCTGCGCGGCCCCCCCTCCTGGAGCCCTCCATGGCCTTGGGGACCACCAACCCCCCGGGCTGGCTCCAGCAATGTCCCGGGGTGCCCACCCCTGGGACATTGCAGTTTGCAATGACAGGGCGGGAGCAGTGCTCCCGCCCTGTCATTGCAAACTCTGTTTCGCTTCATGGAAACGAGAGCAGGAAAACTGCTCTCGCTTCCATGAAGCGAAGCAGATTGCTTTTGGACAAGGGGTGCTGCATGTTAGCAGCTCCCCTTTATCAAAAGCAATGCCGGCTCCTGCAGAAGGTGGGGAGCTGGCAGGGACCGCGGGGGCATTGGGGCTCCCCCACGGTCCCCAACGTGTGGCCAGGCACCGGCGGTTGGGGTCCATGGGTCCAAAAGTGGCCATGGGAAGGGGGGCAACGTGGCCCCCCTCCCAAAAATAAAATAAATAAACGAGGCAATGCCCCAGGAAATGGGGTCCCTGGGGCAGATATCGAATCATGGAAATAGGGCTTTTTTTTCTTTCAATTTTGGAGTCGCGACCCCATCGCGGCTCTCAGAGCGGCCCCCCGTGTAACATTGAGTTGGGTTCGCGGATCCATCTCAAATAAATAATTTAACAGTATATAATTTAGAAGGTAGTGTTGCATTTGTGAACTTGCTTTACAGAGGTAGTGTGATTGAACTTAATAATAAGATTAAATTTGATAGAGTTAGTGAAAATATATAAAATTAAAAATTAAAAGTTAAACCTGAAAAGTGTATTGTGTTGTAGTACATTGAATTCCTGCTGTTGCAAATTCACGACAAAGAAGAGTATGTATGTGTAAAAAAAAAAATAGATTTACTATTGTGTGATAGGGTGGCTCTAAAAAGAGCCTTCGTTTTCATTATGAGTTTGTTGTAGCTACATGTAAGTGTGGATGCACAGCTTTAGGTTGTTGAGAAAGACTCTGTTCCCTTGATCTGTGAAGTGTACATCATCATTTCTGTAGATGTCATACATATCAAAACATAGATTGTTGTTATAGATGGAGCCCATCCTATGGTCTCTGAGGTAAGCAGAAACAGCTTTCTTGACATTCTTTCTAGCTCTTTCAATCTGTGGACAGAATTTATTTGACCACTTCCATTTTTATCTTTGGCATATATTAGAGTATACAAAGACAGTTTGAGGCAAAAGCAACATCAATTGTGCAAAGGTGTCCTTCATTAGCATTTCCAGACCTACCCCAGTCAATGTGCCTAGGTCATTGCCACCACAGTGCACAATCATGAGGTCAGGGGTTTGGAGATGCAAAAAGGTTTTAACCAAAGGCATCAATTGGTGCCACTCTAATCCTCTCTGTGCATTCCATTTAATATCCACACTTTGCAAAGTTAGTTAGGAATTAGCATTTTAAAAAACCTTTGAAATTCACTGAAAAACTATAGGTTTCAGGGATGTTATAGTTAGAAATTAGCATTTAAAAAACCTTAGAAATTCACTCAAAAAACCATAGGTTTCAGGGACGTTATAGTTAGTAATTAGCATATAAAAAACCCTAGAAATTCACTCCAAAACCATAGGTTTCAGGGATGTTATAGTTAGTAATTAGCATTTAAAAAATCTTAGAAATCACTGAAAAGACCACAGGTTTCAGGGACATTATAGTTAGTTGGACATTTCACTCGTACAAAACCAGAGAAATTCGGCCGCTATAGTCAGTTCAGCTAACTATAACTCGCGCCCCCGTAATGCACTGCTGATGACATCACATATTACATCACTCATGACATGGTCAGTGACATCACTGATGACATCCCTCATGACATCACTCATGACATCTCAAATGACATCACTGATGACATCATCCAGTGACTGAGTGTTTCAAAAAAGTTTAAATATGTTTTATATATATATATATATGCCAAGGTGTATTGAAGAATGAGTGGGTGTATGTGACTGAATGGATGATTTACTAGTTGCATGACTGACTGTATAAGTGAGTGATTAAACGTGTCTTACTAATACATGGGTGACTGACTAATATGTATGAATGATTGTATTAGTCTGTCAGTTGGTGTGTAAGTGGCTGCTTGGGTTGGTGAGTAGCTACATGAGTGTCTATATGGGTTATTGGTTGGTTGTCTGAGTACCTGAATGGGTGCCTGAGTGTCTGTGTGGTTGGGTGGGGTGTATGTGACTACCTGCATGGATGTGTGAGTGGGTGATTCACTGGGTGTATGGGTTCAAGAGTGCATCTGCGAGGGGCTGTATGGGTGGGTGAGCATGCGTATGGCAGTCTTGGTGAGTGAATAGATGTCTCAGTGGTACATGTGTGAGTAACCACATATGTGAAAGGCAGTATATGTGAGTGTTGGAGTATATAAATGATTATATGTGAGAGTGAGTGATTGTGAGAGTGGCTGTATGGATGAGTGTGTGCTTGTGTCAGTGATTGTATAAGAGAGTAAGTATGTGTTAGTATCTGTATAATAAGTGAGGTGGTGTGTGTAGAACTGTGTAGGTGAGTAAATGGGAGTCTGATTGATTCTTTGCATGACTGAGTAGCTGTGCTTGTAACTCTATGGGTAATTGGCGGTGTGTGAGTGTCTGTATGGGTGTATGAGTGCATATGATAGTGGCTGTATTGATGAGTGACTACATGCATGAGTGACTGTATGGATGACTGAGTGGATGTGTGTGTAGACCTAGGAATCAGTTAGTGGGTATGTAGTAACTGGTATTGGTGTGTCCATGGTTTCAAGAATGGCAGTCTGTATTTTAGAATGGGTGTATCAAAGGTTATATTAGGCTGTGAGGAGGTGCATCAGATTATCATGTGGATGATGTCATCAGTGATGTCATTTGAGATGTCATCAGTGATGTCATCAGTGATGTCACTGACCATGTCATGAGTGATGTAATATGTGATGTCATCAGCAGTGCATAGCGGGGGCACAAGATATAGTTAGCTGAACTAACTATAACGGACGAATTTCTCTGGTTTTTTACGAGTGAAATGTCCAACTAACTATAACGTCCCTGAAACCTGTGTTTTTTTCAGTGAATTTCCAAGGTTTTTTAAATGCTAATTTCTAACTACAATGTCCTTGAAACCTATGGTTTTTTGAGTGAATTTCAAAGGTTTTTTAAATGCTAATTTCTAACTATAACATCCCTTAAACCCATGGTTTTTGAGTGAATTTCAAAGGTCTTTTAAATGCTAATTTCTAACTATAACGTCCCTGAAACCTATGGTTTTTTCAGTGAATTTCAAAGGTTTTTTAAATGCTAATTTCTAACTATAACGTCGCTGAAACCTGTTTTTTTTCAGTGAATTTCAAAGGTTTTTTAAATGCTAATTTCCAATTATGATGTCCAAATAATACTTTTTCTAAATTTTTAAACTTTTATAAAAATAATGTGATGTTTTCTCCTTTCTAAAATATGCTTTTTCCTTTTTAAAAAAAAAAGTGGATTCGTGTATTGATCGTGTACCAGTCACGGTGGTTACGCGAATCCCAAGAATTTTGCCGCCATATTGGTTAAGTCGTGTACGATGCGCGTTCAGTATGCGATGGGTGCGCGGTTCTCGGCCCCGCATAACGTCACGTACATATTTCCGGGGGTCACGCCAGGTGCGCAAATCCATTGCAAATCTTTAAGTTTTAAAAGTATATGTATATAACTTTATTATATATAATATACCAAGAGAATATTTAACATAATTGTAAATATCAAATATTTGTAACTGCAATAAAGATATATTATTGTTAAATATATTTTCCCGGAATCACGAACCCATGTGACTTCAAAAGAAAGCATTTAATTGGTTAAGAAGCTTTTTATTCTAGAAGTTACAGCACCCCACCCAAATTTCTCATTCCTCCAACAACATTGCCAGGAGACACACCTTTTATGTTTACTGCTCTTGTTGCATTTTTTGGGTGTTTTTTTGGAAACAACTAGGAGAATGTCATCTTCAAATCCACCAGATCACATCCTTGGTGAAGAAGATGACTAGGAGGAACCAAGAAAAATAAGAAAGGAGAGTATCGTCTGGGCCTTCTTTACCTTTCCACCTGGAGAAAAGAAGGTCAACGTGAGGAAGGTGACCTGCACTGTTTGTGAACTAATTATATCTCGGGGCTCCGAGAAAAAATACTCGTGCGGTACTTCGTCGATGTTGAAGCACCTCCAAACCATGCACCCTCGTCGGCCAGCATGAGAACTACATCAACAGGAGCTGGAACAACAAGACCAGCATGGTGATCACGACGCAGGACCTAGCACCTCAGCTGGTACATCAAGTTCAAGCAGAGGACCTGATATTATACCAGAGTTTGCTGGTCTAGAACAAAGATGTATTAAATGCAAGCAACTTATTTGTTATGGTGAGCAGTCTGTTGACGCAATTGTTTTCGCAGCAAAAAGCCACTGTTGCTCATTTTTTTTTGCAATGATTTTTAATTGCAAAAGGTTAGACAAAAGTTTTCTCAGTTTTTCTCTGTTTGTTCATTTAAAAAAATAAAAATACAAAAAGAGTTAAAAACACACACAAAAATTATAAAACAAAAAAAAGCAAAAAATTGGTTCTTGTTAGAACCGCCTATTTGGTTAAAAAAAGACAAAGTTCTATGTGTTGTATGAATTGCAGCAAGTGTAATATATGGAAAAGTACATGGGTAGTGCATGTGTGATTGCATGAGTGCATGTGTACTACCTGCGTAATTGGAGAAGTGCATGGGTAGTGCTTGGGTTATTGCATGAGTGCAGATATAATATCTGGGTGATTGAATAAGTGCATGGGTAATGCCTGGGTGCATGGAAGAGTGCATGGGTAGTGCCTGAGTGCATGTAGGACTGCATGGGTAATGCCTGGGTGATTGGAGGAGTGCATGAGTAGTACCTGGGTGATTGCATGAGTGCAGGGATAGTGCCTGGATGATTGGAACACTGCATGGGTAGTGTCTGGGTTAATGCATGAGTGCATAGGTTGTGCTTGGGTGATTGCATGAGTGTAGGGGTAGTGCCTGGGTGATTGGAGAAGTACATATGTAGTGCCTGAGTGATTGAAGGAGTGTATGGGTAATGCCTGGGTGATTGTATGAGTGCAGGGGTAATGTTTGGGTGATTGGAGGAGTGCATGGGTAATGTCTGGGTAATTGGACGAGTGCATGGGTACTGCCTGAGTGATTGAAGGAGTGCATGGGTAATGCTTGAGTGATTGCATGAGTGCAGGGGTAATGTTTAGGTGATTGGAGGAGTGCATGGGTAATGCCTGGGTGCATGGAAGAGTACATGGGTAGTGCCTGAGCGCATGTAGGACTGCATGGGTAGTTCCTGGGTGATTGGAGGAGGGCATAAGTAGAACCTGGGTGATTGCATGAGTGCAGGGGTAGTGCCTAGATGGTTGGAAGACTGCATGGAAAGTGTCTGGGTTATTGCATGAGTGCATAGGTTGTGCTTGGGTGATTGCATGAGTGTACGGGTAGTGTCTGGGTGATTGGAAGACTGCATCGGTAGCGCTTGAGTGATTGCATAAGTGCAGCAGAAGTGCGTGAGTACATGTATGAGTGCATGGGTAGTGCATGAGTGATTGCATGGGTAGTGCCTGGGTGATTGGAGGAGTGCATGGGTAGTGCTTGGGTTATTGTATGAGTGCATAGGTAGTGCCTGGGTGATTGCATGAGTGCATAGGTAGTGCCTGGATGATTGGAAGACTGCCTGGGCACTGCCTGAGAGATTGAAGGAGTGCATGGGTAATGCGCGGGTGATTGCATGAATGGAGGGGTAATGTCTGGATGAATGGAGGAGTGCATGGGTAGTGTCTGAGTGATTAGACGAGTGCATAGGTAGTGCTTTAGTGATTTTATAAGTGCATGGGTAGTGGATGGCCGATTGGAGGAGTGCATGGATACTGCCTGGATGATTGAAGGAGTGCAAGGGTAGTGCATGGGTTATTCCATGAGTGCATAGGTAGTGCCTGGGTGATTGAAGGAGTGCATGGGTAGTGCCTGTGTGATTGCATGAGTGCTGGGGTAATGTCTGGGTCATTGAAAGAGTGGATAGGTAATGCCTAAGTGATTGTATGAGTGCATGGGTAATGTGTAGTTAATTGAAGGAGTGCATGAGAAATGTGTGACTGATTGCATGAGTGCAAAAGTAATGTCTTTGTCATTGCATGACTGTACTGGTAGTGTCTGGGTGATTTCAAAAGTGTATAGGTAGTGTCTGGGTGATTTTTTAAGTGCATGAGTTCTGGCTGGATGATTGGAGGAGTGCATGAGTAATGCCTGTGTGATTGCATGAGTGCATGGGTAATGCCTGGGTGCATGGAAGAGTGCATTGGTAGTGCCTGGGTGCATGTAGGACTGCATGGGTAGTTCCTGGGTGATTGGAGAAGTGCATGAGTAGTACCAGGGTGATTGCATGAGTGCAGGAGTAGTGCCTGGATGATTCTAAGACTGCATGGGTAGTGCTTGGATGATTGCATGAGTGTTTCAGAAGTGCCTGAGCGCATGTATGACTGCATGGGCACTACCTGAGTGATTGAAGGAGTGCATGGGTAATGCCTGGGTGATTGCATGAATGCAGGGGTAATGTCTGGGTGAATGGAGGAGTGCATGGGTAGTGCCTGAGTGATTAGACGAGTGCATAGGTAGTGCCTCTGTGATTTTATAAGTGCATGGATAGTGGCTGGCCAATTGGAGGAGTGCATGGATAGTGCATGGATGAGTGGAGGAGTGCAAGGGTAGTGCCTGGGTTATTCCATGAGTGCATAGGTAGTGCCTGGGTGATTGCATGACTGCAGGGGTAGTGTCTGAGTGATTGAAGGAGTGCATGGGTAATGCCTGTGTGATTGCATGAGTGCAGGGGTAATGTCTGGGTGATTGAAAGAGTGCATGGGTAATTCCTGGGTGCATGGAAGAGTGCATTGGTAGTGCCTGGGTGCATGTAGGACTGCATGGGTAGTTCCTGGGTGATTGGAGAAGTGCATGAGTAGTACCAGGGTGATTGCATGAGTGCAGGAGTAGTGCCTGGATGATTGGAAGACTGCATGGGTAGTGCTTGGATGATTGCATGAGTGTTGCAGAAGTGCCTGAGCGCATGTATGACTGCATGGGCACTACCTGAGTGATTGAAGGAGTGCATGGGTAATGCCTGGGTGATTGCATGAATGCAGGGGTAATGTCTGGGTGAATGGAGGAGTGCATGGGTAGTGCCTGAGTGATTAGATGAGTGCATAGGTAGTGCCTCTGTGATTTTATAAGTGCATGGATAGTGGCTGGCCAATTGGAGGAGTGCATGGATAGTGCCTGGATGAGTGGAGGAGTGCAAGGGTAGTGCCTGGGTTATTCCATGAGTGCATAGGTAGTGCCTGGGTGATTGCATGACTGCAGGGGTAGTGTCTGAGTGATTGAAGGAGTGCATGGGTAATGCCTGTGTGATTGCATGAGTGCAGGGGTAATGTCTGGGTGATTGAAGGAGTGCATGGGTAATTCCTGGGTACATGGAAGAGTGCATTGGTAGTGCCTGAGTGCATGTAGGACTGTATGGGTAGTTCCTGGGTGATTGGAGGAGTACATGAGTAGTACTAGGGTGATTGCATGAGTGCATGAGTAGTGCCTGGATGATTGGAAGACTGCATGGGTAGTGCTTGGATGATTGCATGAGTGTAGCAGAAGTGCCTGAGCGCATGTATGACTGCATGGGCACTGCCTGAGTGATTGTAGGAGTGCATGGGTAATGCCTGGGTGATTGCATGAATGCAGGGGTAATGTCTGGGTGATTGAAGGAGTGCATGGGTAATGCCTGAGTGCATGGAAGAGTGCATGGGTAGTGCCTGTGTGATTGCATGAGTGCATAGGTAGTGCCAGGATGATTTTATAAATGCACAGGTACTGCCTGAGTGATTGAAGGAGTTCATGGGTAATGCCTGGGTGATTGTATGAGTGCAGGGGTAATGTCAGGGTTATTGGAAGAGTGCATGTGTAATGCCTAAGTGATTGCATGAGTGCAGGGGTATTGTCTGTGGCATTGCAGTAGTGCATGGCTTATACCTAAGTGACTGCATGAGTGCAGGCGTAATGTCTGGGGGATTAGAGGAATGCATAGTTAAGACCTTGGTAATTGAATGAGTGTAGGGGTAATGTTTTGTTGATTGCAAGAGTGTAGGGGTAGGGCCTGGGTGATTGGAGGAGTGCATAGGTAGTACCTGAGTGATTTTAAAACTTGAAGGGTTCTGGCTGGGTGATTGGAGGAGTACAGGAGTAGTAACTGGGTGATTGGAGGACTGTATAAATAGAGCTTGGGTGATTTTATAAGTGTATGTGTACTGCCTGAATGAATAGAGCATTGTATAGATACTGCCTGATTGATTGAAAGAGTGCAAGGGTAGTGTCTAGGTGATTGCATCAGTGCAGGGATAATGTTTAGGGTATTAGAGAAGTGTATAGGTACTACCTGGGTGATTAGAAGAATGTACAGATAATGTCTAGCTTATTGCATGAGTGTACAGATAGTACCTGGGTGATTGGAAAAGTACATAGGTAGTGTCTGGGTGATCTTATAACTGTATGAATACAGGCTAGGTGGTTGGAGAAATACATGGATAGTGCATGGGTGATGGCAGGAGTGTGGAAATAGTGCCTAATGGTATAGATCAGTGCATGGGTAGTATTTGAAAGAATGGATGACTGCAATAAAAGTGACTGTAAACATTACTTCATATTATTATGCTTATTACATTATTTCATCTTACCTTCTTTATTAAAGTAGATACCAAACTCATTGAAACTATTTTACAGTAGTTTTATAATAAACTGAATTTAAAATCTTTTCAAGTTTTAGTATTACTTTCTGTAAAAAAAGAAGAAAAACTGTTATTGCATATAATATTATAGTTTTAAGAACACAACATAATTTTAGAATTACATAACATATTCTGTTTCCCTTTTTTGCTGATCTCAGATTCTACTGAATTTCACAATACCCAGTAATTTCAATGTAGATCATCATATAACAGCGGGGAAAAAAATACAATCAATGAGATTGTTAAAAAAAAACAAATCTGCGTTGAAAATATTTACAAGTTCAACTATCTGTTTACCTATCTACAGTTTCTAAATTACATTCTTCAACTACAATAAATCATTTATTTCTCTGAAGTACATTTCTGAAATATACATTCTCATTTACATCGCGTATCATATAAAGTTCAAATATATAAACTATATCTTTCAAACACAATTTTGCAAATGCAATAAGAATTAGCACAAACAGTAATCCAAACAGTAATTCTTCACATCTTCCCAATAGGCCGAATAATGTTTCCAAATCAATTTGCATTGAAAATAAACTCATTAATTTGTGTTTACATCTTCCCAATAGGCCGAATGATGTTTTCAAAACTTTGGCATTAAAAACATCAGATATGAATCTGGTAATTCGAAAAGCAACCTACATTTGAATTCCAAATGGGCATCATTGCAATGTGTCCATCCTTTATTGCACTTTAAATACACAGTATAGTGTCCAGATGATGTAGTAGGTCTATCATGGAAAATAATAGCCACAGCTTTAAAAGTTCTTCCTGAAATTGATAGTTGACTTGCCACAACGTTTTTAATTTTGGTTTCCAATTTTCTTCCATTTGCTCTACAACGTTGTAGCATTAAAATGACATATTTTCCAAATCTTTCTATGTATAACATTGACAACATTTCTGATTTACAATGAGAGCATTTCATATCTTGTTTAGCTGATTTTACTAATTTGTTAAAAGACACTGATTTGCAATCTGGTATTGTCATATATATGAATCGTTCAGTGTGTATTTCAGTGGTAGAAGAAAATGAACACTCTTCACATTTATGATCCCATCTGTAACTTAGTCCAAACAAATTTTCAATTTCTATTCCTTCATCTTCCAATACTGCAAGCATAAACATAAGACATTCTTGCGCATCTTGTTGTATATTGAGTGTAATTTGTGAAGAACCAGTACATATATCCAAAAGATGCCGAATACCAGAAGCAGTATGGATTTTACTTCTATCAGTTACCAACTTTTGAAAAATATAATGTAGTAAAGAACAGAATCTTTTTTCTCGATTTTTCCATAATTTCATGATGAAGATCTTCTAGATAAAAGACAACATTTACAATTACATTAGCATAGCAGTTGAAACCTGAACTATTTTCTAACTGATATCCTACAATATCATCAACAGTGTCCATTTTCATTTTCTTTGCAGCTTCACCACTCTCTTGAATTGTTTTCTTTTTTTGAATCTCACTAGAATGTTTGTCATATTTCCGTTTTGGACATAGTACACGTTTCTCATATACGGAATATTCACCTAAGTTAGGAGCATAAAGTCTTCTTAACCGATTATACTCTTTTATACAATTTGCATCAGCACTAATCTTTTTCTTATCAGAATCAATCAAATACAAACCAGATAATGTTCTTACTCGAGACAATGCAACGTATGCCATGCCCTCTTTAAAGACTGTACTTCCAATATTTACCAAAGCACTGTCTACACTTAAACCTTGAGATTTATGAATGGTCACTGCATATGCTGAAGAAAGAGGAAACTGTTTTCTACGA
Source organism: Calotriton arnoldi (assembly GCA_963921515.1). Classification (NCBI taxonomy): domain Eukaryota; kingdom Metazoa; phylum Chordata; class Amphibia; order Caudata; family Salamandridae; genus Calotriton; species Calotriton arnoldi. Next base: position 160,816 of record CAWUFW010018976.1, read on the forward strand.
ACATACAAGTTTTTTACAAGCAAAAAACGAACAGCACAACGTCCAATCTGTTTTACCTCTTCAATCTGATCAAATTTCATCTTCAAAAATTCAATTCCACCTCTGTTCTGATAATTAACAAAAACAACAACTTTTCCCATTGCTCCATTTACTAAGCCTTTTTCTACATCCAAATATGCCGTAAAATTATCCGACAGTTTTCGCATACATATAAAGTCTTTTCTAAACCTGCAGTCTTAGACACAGACTTTTCCAAAGAATCCAATTTTGACTGTAATTTCTCTGAGAGAAGAATAGTAACTCCTTCATGTTCCATTTTATCAATGGCTTCCATTTTCACTATTGGTTGTTTTTCCAGTTTCAAAAGTTCTTGATTGAATGTAGAACACTCTTGCAGTGTTGGCATTCGGCAAACTATAGAGTTCTTTTCTCCAATTTTTTTGTACATTATTTCAGGTGCAATGTTTTCATTTGGAAACAAGTTGGTTAGTAGCCGACTTTGTAAAGCTTCTTTACCATGTTTTGTCAAAACACCAATTCTTATATCTTGTATGTATGTATGTATTTGGTATTTGTTAAGCGCGTATATCACCCGCAGGTCTCTTGAAGAATATTTCCATGATGTTCATCACTTGCTTGTCGCAAATTCTTAATAAGTTCTTTATATTCAAAATGAGACCAAATGTTTACATTTCCAATACTTCCCAAAGATTTCCTAGTGTCTTCATGGACAAGTGTTTTAAAAACTGGTTGTCCTTTCACAGGAGTAAGTTGTAGTAGATCACCGAATACAATTACATGTTTTCCTCCAAATAAAACATCATAATCTGTTTTTAAGATCTGTTGCATTCTTAAATGTACAAAGGCAAGCATTAAGTTTGAGACCATGCTCACCTCAACAATGATCAGAAGTTTAATTTTCTTTAGTACTCTTAAGACTTCATAACAAGCTTCTCCAGATAGCTTGTGATATTCCAACTTATTTTCATGTTCAACTGGTAGCATGAGTAATCGATGTAATGCAATCCGTTTAATGTTATGTGCTGCTAACCCAGTTGGAGCGGTTACAACACAAGATAAATGTGATTCAGTAGTTTTCTGTAGATAACTGGTCAAAACTTTAATTAAGAAACTTTTTCCTGCTCCAGCTTGACCACTGATATACATTTGAATAGGTTTAAATAATGTGCAGTTGCATTCTTTTTTTTCATGCAGTAAACCATGCTGTATCTGTTGTGTCACTTGCTGATATATTTCTTTTTGTTCAACATTTAGTTGTTCTTCCAAGTTTCCCAAATCAATAATGTCCTGTTGTGCTTGTTGCATTGCTGTTTCTACTTCATTCATGGCTGTTGCTGCTTCATTTTCAAGAATTGGTTGTCCTAATGGATCTTGACATAGTGGAGCAGAACTTTGACTATCTTGAGAACTGTCTCTAGCTATTTCAGCTGCAATAGTAGTTTCTTGTTCAATCTCTTCATTTAACATTTGTAGATAATTTGGAAAAATTGTGCATTGAATGCTATCTTTACATGCATCAAAAGAATCTTCATAGCAGTCAAAATCTCCAAGTAATTCCATGTCACTACGCCAAGGCTTGAAAAGTTGCAGAAGTGCTAAATAGAAAAATTCCCTTTTATCTGGAGTTTCGCAACTGAGTTTCCGGAGCTTAATAAGATTTCCTTTGGCATGTTTTACCAAACATCCATCACATCCAATTACTGCATATTTTTCTTCATTTATATTTTCTGTAACATTTCTCTTAAAGCTATAATGTTGCAGTACTTCATAGAGACATAAGTTTTCCAGATGTGGACTTCTTTTAGGATAGTACGTATCCAACATATTCGTTTTAACAATATCTGTACTTTCTGGTTCATTCAATGCTAAGTATTCAATTTCTTGTACAGATTTCAATACTCGATTTCATGTTGCAGAAGACCTAGACTTACCCAAATGATTCCTCTTGACTTTGAATATAAACTTGCAGAGGTCAACTGATCCGAACATTCGTAGGATCCAATCTCTCGATGGGAAAGCATATTCAAACTAAAGCTGTACAATTTGTTACTAAGGGTCTTCTCTTGTGAAATGTCTTCCCACATTTCTTTCAACTCCGTCTTTTCAGATTTGGTTATATATGACGTGACATAGTGAGCAACAGCAATTGAATTATCTGCAACATACTGAATATCCATATTTGCATTCCACATTGTCAAAATCACTGGATTATAGTCATTAATATACTTTGATTCTTCAGTTCTTCTTATGTTGTAAGTATTCTTCGGAGATTTTTGAGTTATAGTATGCCTTACTGCTGACATGAAACTGTTGACTCTTCCTTTTGAAATTACTGGACGTGGGAATCCAAAACGACATTTTGTATAAAATCTTCCCTTTGACTCGTATTTCCGTCGACAATATTTTCCACATCGATGACTTTGAAACCGTAAAACTTGCTGTCTCAAGTTGTTTTCTCCTCCTTTTGGAATGGCACAGGTAACATATTTTTCAATGAAAGACAAAACACTTTCATCAGTATCAGTTCCAAATTTTGGTGCATTCTTGATCCATAACAGCATGTGAATATGAGGTGCACCTCTGGCTTGGTACTCCTTTCTCCAAAAGAAATCAATAACTTCTCCAAGAGGTGGATTATTTTTATTTCAGATAAAAGATATTATAGCTTGAAACCTATGATTAAAATATCTGCACACATTTACAGGATCCAAGGAACACAGTTCTCCAGCTGTCTTTAATTCAATGTTTTTTACATTTGAATTTGCTTGTCGTAGAAATTCAAGTAAATCGTCCCTTGCGTACTCAGCACAGCTAAGCGTAACAAACCACGTAGGGGTTCCTAAGTTCCTTAACATACATATCTCTGTGACGACAATACCAATACTCATTAGTACCATGTTGACACGCCATCAAGTTAATTAACTGAGATTCTAAATGATCGTCTCTTTGTTGAACTTTGTCCAAAAATTCCTTTGCAGAAAAATGTGTAAGATGAACTCCTGTTTTTAATATGTGGTTCACTGCATATGAAAGTCCAGACAAGTCACTTTTGAACAGAAGATGAAATAAATATGGAATATACTGTCGAAATCTTGGATCTTCTGAGTACAATCTTGTTGTACGATATTCTGAAGCTGGAATCTGTACGGGTCGTTCATCATATCGTCCACCTTTTCCAGTGGGGAACAGCTGTGGAAAACAACGAGCTTCCAAACTTTTTTCCCATACACTCATGGGAGTTCCCTTCACTTTCTTCATTTGGAATAATTCAATAGTGTTTCCTATCACTTCTTTTGAATGTGGAGGATGTATTCTAAAATGTTCATAAATTTCTTCAGTTCACTTTTTCTATTCGGTCAGTGAAATTTCTATTTCATCTTCTAAAGATATTATTTCTTCTTCCACATATACATGTTTATAATAAATATTAGTTTTCTACAAGATATAATGTAGCCTTTTGAAGTTTGGTGACATCTACTAACTCTTGCCATATTCTCCGACTCTTTGTTGGTACACCATTAACTATAATACCTACAGGTTCACTTTCCTCTCTCTCTACACCAACAGTTTCAATATTTTTCTTAAAATCTAAAGGTAGGTACACAACTCTTCCTTTGAGACCTCTTTGTAAATCTGTTGGAGGAAGTTTACCTGTTTTAGGCTCCATACGAACAATAGCCTGAAACGGGTGCACAGATTGAATAAGAATGGACTCATATGTATTTAAATCTGCCAGTTCTGGAGGTATAGCTACCAACTCTAAGTTGTTATATTCAGCTCTAGCTGGCATTTTATTCTCTTCAAATATATTGTAACAATATTTACAAATACGTTGATCAGTACCCAACTCAAAACGACCTTCCACCAACAAATAAGCACCAAATTGCTCCCACTTATCATTATTTTCCTTTTCACTTTTTAAATATACATCAACATTCCTAGTTTGACTTTTATAGTGAGTACGTCGACAACAAATACAAACATAGTTTGGTTTTTCACATGAAAGTATTTTAAACTTTGTAATTTCTCCTACAAACTTCTCAGTACTAATATCTTCCAACTGTCTTTCAACACCTACACTTATCAAGCTCTCACTTTCTCTACACTCCTCTTGAGGACCAAAGAAACAAAACTGTATATCATCACAAACTTTTTTTACATCCGATACTGTACCATGCAAAAGAGCTGTGTTCATTTCAGTTAAACATAATGCAGGACTTTTTACGTAGTACAATCTCCTTACTAACTTCCGCATTTCTGAGTGATGTACTGCTAACATTCTTAAATGATGAAAAGTACTTTGACACACTTTTCTAGAAAGACAAGCCAGAGAATGACCCTGCAACTGAGTATATTTTCTCTCAGGATCTAATTCCTGCAACATCTTAATCTTCTGTTTAACACTTTTTTTGGCATATTCTGGTAAGAAAACTCGTAATATATATATAGATTCCTGTCTAATACTACAAATACTACTACAATCCCACTTATACATTGGAGCTTTTGTACGTCTCCCTTGAACTTCTTCAGCTATTATTTCTTCAACATCTCTAGGAACCATCTTTTCCTTTTCAATTGCACAACCATTTTTGATTTCATAACAACGACCACTGGTATCAACTGCATGAACTAAATTATTTTGGTGAAAATAGCTTTCTTTATTAAAGAAAAGCTCAGTACTAGAAGTGTGCTTCCATTCACCAGAAAAAGGTTTGCAAAAGTTACTTCTTTTAATCAGTCTTTTTCTTTTGCTTTTCTCCTTCATAAACTGCATTGTTTTATACAATGTTTTCATTCTCTTCAATACTAATATCAATAATTTTCGTTTCAATTCAAAAGCAGTATCTACTACACTTTCAATCTGTTGCTTTTTTATATGCTACAGATCTTTTTTTTATACTTTTTACAATCTTTAATTACATTTTAAATGACTCGATTACGGAACATACGTACATGTATGTCCTTAAATTGTTTCTGTCTTTTTGTCACATGTACTTCTTTTCCATTGTGTTTCTTTATTTGCTTCTCCTTTGTTCTAAAAATGTCTTTCCTCCTTTGGTTTGAATTTTGATCTTTCAATCTCTCCACAAATTTTTTAATAAACAGTTTAGTTCTCTTACCAGAAGCCACTTTATCCTCAGCATCCTTTTAGTGTTTTTCTACTGCACTCGTTTTAGTTTTTATTAAGTACTTCTGTTTCCTTTGTTCTCATCTCTTTTCATGTTTTCTTCCCATCTTTTATTTCTAATCCAAATAAAATATCTTCCTAAAAAACAAACAACAGTTTAATTATTTTAGAACATTAATTAAAATTTCAAAATTAATAACATTTCAATTTTGAAAATACCAACTAAGCGCAAAATTACAATTACATTTCTATTGCATTTATAACTCATAAGAAACAATAGATGCACAGAAAAAGGCAAGACAAGTGCAGAAAGAGACAAGAGAAGTACAGAAAGAGGGAACAGGGATGTAGAAAGAGGGAAGAGAGGTGCAGAAACAAGGAAGAGGGCTGCCGAAACAAGCAAGATAGGTGCAAAAGAGACCAGAGGGGTGCAGAAAGAAGCACGTGAGGTGCAGAAAGAAGTAAGAGAAGTGCAGAAAGAAGCAACAAACATGCATAATGAGACAACAGTGGTGCAGAAAGAGGCAACAGGAGTGCAGAAAGAAGCAAGAGAGGTGCAGAAAGAAGCAAGAGAAGTACAGAACAAAGCAACAAAGGTGCAGAAAAAGGCAAGAAAAAATAGAAAATTGCAAGAGTTGCAGAAACAGGCAAAAGAAGTGCAGTTAGAGAGAACAGGGGTGCACAAAGAAGCAAGAGAGGTGTAGAAAAAGTAAAAAAGGATACAAAAAGAGGCAACAGAAGTGCAGAAAGAGGGAAGAGAGTTGCAAAAACAGACAACTGGGGTAAGACAGAAGTGGGGTGCAGAGAGAGGCAAAAGAAGTACTGAAAGAGGGTAGAAGGGTGTAGAAAGATCCAAGATCAGTGCAGAAAGAAACAACTGGCGTGCAGAAAGAGGCAACAGAGGTACCAAAAGAGGGAAGAAGGGTAAAAAAAAGCAAGAGGGGTGCAGAAAGAAGCAAGAGAGGTGGAGAAAGAAGCACTTGTGGGCTGCAGCTTCACTATTCAACAACTACTCAGAGTATTGGGCCTACCAAATACAAAGAAGCAAGTTTTTCAGTATGTCTGTTAAAAGACTCACAATATTCCAGAAAGCATGCATGCATGGTATGTACCTTTTAAAAGTGCTATCATATGTCAAAGAAACATACAAATGGATTGGAAGTGGGCAGTGGTTGAGAAAATACATGACTAGATGGGTAGTGTCTGACGGAATAGTTCACAGCAACAGCACTGCGTGGGTGATTACATGAGAGCAGCAGTACTGAATGAGTGATTAGATCAGTGCAGGGGAAATGCCTTAGACAAACCATGAGTGCAAAAGTAAAGCATGGTTTAAAACATGAGTGTATGAGTAGTGGTTGAAAGAATAAAAAAGTGCATGGGTACTGCCTGAGTGATTCTATGACTACAGTGCTATTAACTGGATGATGGTATGACTGTATGGGAAGCACCTGAGAAAAAATGAGAGTGTAAGGGTAATGCTTGGGCCATTCTATGAGTGCATTAGTAGTATTAGAGTGAGTAGATAAGAGCATGGGTAGTGCCTGGATGAATCTTTGAGTGGGATAGTAGTGGCTGGGTGATTGCACAAATCTATAGTTAATGTCTGAGGGATTACATGGCATACATGTGGCTGTGCCTTTCCCTAGTGCCATCATATATAAACGAAAGATCAGATAGATGTATACCAAAGTTTTATACCTCTACCATCTCTTTGACATAACACATTAGAGAATACATATGCACGCAGACACATACCTCACTCATAAGACTAAAAGTCCCTCAAAACTTGACAGACTGCACTTCTCATTTTAAAGAGACACCTAAAATTATGCGATATACTTGAAGTGTACATGTTCATCGACCAATACAAGCTAACCAAATTACTAATCCCTCTGCTAACATGTCTTAAACCTTACTTTTGGGCTGCAGTTTCACTATTTAGCTACTACTCAGAGTGTTGGGCCTAGCCAAATACAAAGCAGCAACTTGTCTGTTAATAGACTCACAATATTCCAGAAGCATGCATGCATGTGTCTGTACCTTATAGAAGTGGCATCATATATAAAAGAAACATACAAACAGATAGGTGGTGCGTAGTGCTTGACATAATGAATGACTAGATGAGTACCACCTGAGTAAATAGTTCAGTGCAACAGTACTGCCTGGGAGATTGCATGAGAACTGTAGTACTGAGTGGGTATTTAGATCAGTGCAGGGGAAATACCTTAGACAAACCATGAGAGCAAGGCTAACGCATGGTTAAAGACGAGTGTATGAGTAGTATTTGAAAGAGCAAAAAAAGTGCATTGGTACTGCTTGAGTGATTCCATGACTGCACTGGGAGTAACTGGATAATTGTATGACTGTATGGGAAGCACCTGAGAAAATATGAGAGTGTAAGGGTAATGCTTGGGCCATTCTATGAGTGCATCAGTAGTATCAGAGTGAGTAGATAAGAGCATGGGTAGTGCCTGACTGAATCTTTGAGTGGGGTAGTAGAGGCTAGGTGATTGCACAAATCTATGGTTAAAGTCTGAGGGATTACATGGCATACATGTGTCTGTGCCTTTCCCTAGTGGCATCATATATAAAAGAAACATACAGATATATGTATACCAAAGTTTTATACCTCTACCATCTCTTTGAGATAACACATCAGAGAATACATATGCATGCAGACACATACCTCACTCATAAGACTAAAAAGTCCCTCAAAACTTGACAGACTGTGCTTCTCATTTTAAAGAGACACCTAAAATTATGCGGCATACTTGAAGTGTACATCTTCATAAACCAATACAAGCTCACTTTTTAAACTTACACATTTTATGTGGTTTAACAGTGCTCGTGTACCTTGCTTTTAATAGGGTTTGCTTGCATTGCGCTTGGAGGTTGAGGGAGATTGGGGGGCTGTGTACCGCAAGTTGGTTTTATTGCTCCTGACTCTGCCAAGGGTACTCTCACCCTGGCCCGCCGCGGCTGGTGCCGTTTGTGCGGAGGGCGCTGCGACGTACCCTCGGCTCATTGGTCTTCCCTCAGGCCTTCCACTTCCGGTGCAGAGTGTGTGGTGCTGCTGGAGCGGTCTAGTGCTCCCAGCACACACACTACTTAATCACATGATCAAGCGGGCGCACAGCGGATGCGCGCAGTGGGCGCGCCGCAGTCAAGCCCGTCTGCGCCCGTCCGCACCAGGACGGCGCCAGGGGCCAGGACCCTTGGATCTTCCACTAGGTATACCGGTTTCTATTCCCAAGAGGAACTAGTGGTCCTTAGAGGTGATGTGGGCACTGACTGCCTTCACTCTTTGGCGGTCGATAGCGGATTAAGGAGCTGCATGAATTGTAACTTCTCGCTGACTGTAGTCGCTGGAGAAAGGGTAAGAGGGAAGGCACTGAGAACAGCTAAAGACCCCTTACTCTGTCTTTCCTTAAATTGTAGGTCCTTAAGTAAACACAGACAAGAAATCCACGACCTACTTGTGGACCAAAAACCGGCTGGGCTATTTCTAGTGGAAACTTGGCTCAACGAGCAATCTGCTCCGGATATTTTGGAAGCGTTGCCAGAAGGCTATGCTATCCTCAGGGTCGATAGAGCCGGACAGAAGGGGGGAGGCCTCGCTGTGATATTTAGGAAAGAATATCAGTTAAGGATGTCCAAATTGATGATGTCTAGCTGCGAAGCAGCCTTTTTTAATATGGCTATCAATAGTGTTAGCTCTATTACAGGGACACTTATCTATAGACCCCCTGGTCCAGCTAGAGCGTTTATTGATGACTTAGTGGAGATTGGGCCCCCCTATACTATCCGCTACCCTAATTTCATTCTTCTGGGGGATTTGAATCTTCATTTGGAACGCAAAGAAAGTAGAGAAACCGGGGAGTTGGTTCAAGGTCTACAGGCGATGGGTCTAAAACAATTGGTCCACACCCCTACGCACATTAGGGGCCATACTCTGGACAATATCTTCACTAACAGTGCTCAGGTTGAAGCACTGTTACCTGTGCCTGTAGTCTGGTCCGACCATTCTATTCTCCCTTTTAGGATTGTGGATCCTAGGAAGGCCCACTGTAATCAGGGAAAGCGTTCTGAGCCCATAATGGTCCGGAAATGGGCAGCGTTAACCCATGACACCTTTGGGGATAAGCTGGCTTCAAGCATTCCAGATTTAGGGGCCGAAATCCAGATAGCTGAGAACCAAGTATCTTTATGAATTGAGGAGGCAGTGGACTCCATTATACCTCTGAAACCCTGTAAAAGTGCCCGTACTACCCCTTCTGCGAAGTGGTTCTCAGAGGAACTGGCACTATTGAAAACTGACTGTAAACGCCATGAACGCCTGTGGAGGGGGAACTACCTAAATGAAAATAGGTTGAACTACTTGACAGCTCTCAAGTCTTACCATCAACAAATTAGGAGAGTACGTAGGGAGTTTTACACTGAGCAAATTGAACTAGCTAAAAATTCCACTAAGAATATTTTTAATGTAGTGAAACAACTGTCCTCTTTAGAACGTGTTACAACCACATTGCCGGCTTCTACTGATCATTGCAATAAGGTTGCAGATTTCTTCTTGGGTAAGATAGAAAAAATATATGCTACCTTCCCTGAAAATAGCAGGAATTATACTTCTGCTCCAGTTAGAGAAGATCCCAGGATCGAGGATAGGTTTGTTTTTCGCCCTCCTGAAGAAAGTGATGTCCTCAAACTTATGGAAGCAGTCAAATCCGGGTCGCCCTTGGATCCGATCCCCCCCGAAATTTTTATTCTGAGGAAAAAAAGTAATTGTACCGGTTCTTACCAAACGTTTGAATATGTCCTTTACTTTGGGGCGGGTTCCTAGCAATTGGAAACATGCTATGGTGGTTCCATTGCTAAAGAAACCTTCTCTTGACCCTGCCTGCCCAGAAAACTTAAGACCTATATCCTTGCTCCCTTATGTTGCTAAAATTGCGGAGAAACATTTAAATAGCCAATTGTCTTCGTTTTTGGAAGATAGAGTTCTTCATGAAACCCAGTCTGGCTTTCGGCCGTATCATAGCACTGAGTCAGCTCTGCTTCTAGCTTTGGAGGCCCTGAAAACCGCAGCCGATGAGGGAAGAACAACTGCACTGATCCTTCTGGATCTGAGTGCTGCGTTTGACACGGTCTCCCACGGACTTCTGATGGAACGGCTGGGGGAGGCCGGGGTCGGTGGTGGTACATGGAAGTGGATTAAACATTTTCTGCAGAACAGATCCTTCCAGGTTTTCCAACATCCTTTTAAATCCAGGGTTTGCCCCCTGTCTCAAGGGGTGCCACAGGGTTCGGCCCTTAGCCCTACCTTATTTAATATCTACATGCGCCCCTTGGCAGATATTGTGCTGAAACATGGGGTAAAACTGGTGTCATATGCCGATGACACTCAGTTGATTGTTACCCTGGAGCAAAAAGGGGCAGGAATGGCATCTGATTTTAAGGTCTGCTTAGGCGAGCTTGCTAACTGGATGAAGCTTAGCTGCCTGCAGCTAAATGCGGGTAAGACAGAGGTGATGGTAGTTGGCAAGCAGCCCTCTCTATGGTCACATCTGTGGTGGCCGGAGGAGTGGGGACCTACTCCGACCCCTAAGGCCAAGGTCAAGAATTTGGGAGTATGGTTCGATGACACTATCTCCTTTTCAGCGCAGATATCAGCTGTGGCAGGAGCCTGCTTTGGCATTCTTAAAATGCTGCGCAAATTCCTTGACTTACTCCCACTTGACGCTAAAAGAACCATTGTACAGGCCCTTGTTACGTCCCGTCTAGATTATTGTAACATTCTTTACTTAGGGGTAACGGAAAGAAACGTGAATATTTTGCAGAAAGTTCAGAATGCGGCAGCGCGGCTAATTCTGAATATTCGAGGCGGGCCTCGGTGGGGGAGGCCCTGAAGAAATTACACTGGCTCCCTATACAGGCCAGAGTTATCTTTAAGGCCTTGTGTTTTGGCCACAGGATCTTCAATGAGAAAGGGCCAAGATTTCTGCACCCCCTTCTCACCGCATATAGACCTGTTCGCAACCTGAGGTCTTTGGGCATGGCAAAGATGACTGTGCCTAAGGTGCGGAAGGTACGGGTTGGTGGGAGCTCATTTGGCTTCCTTGCGGCGAAGGCCTGGAATGATCTACCGGTGGATTTAAGGACGTGCCCATTGGAGATTCTGTTCCGGAAAAAATTAAAAACCTGGCTCTTCCAGCACCCCTCGGGGGGCCGTAAGTAGGCCTTTTCTTTCACCTTTTAGGGCTATAGGCTAGAGTGGGGGAGGTAGTTACAGGCCAGATGCTGCGGTCTTGTTGGTGTTCTAGTGCGGGGACACTCCGTTGGAGTAACCAGGCACTCTACAAGCTGAATAATAATAATAACCAAATCACTAATCCCTCTGCTAGCATATCTTAAACCTTACTTTCGGGCTGCAGTTTCACTATTTAGCTACTACTCAGAGTGTTGGGCCTAGCAAAATACAAAGCAGCAATTTTTTCGAAATGTCTGTTAATAGACTCACAATATTCCAGAGAGCATGCATGCATGTGTCTGTACCTTTTAAAAGTGGCATCATATATGAAAGAAACATACAAACAGATGGGTAGTGCTTGAGATAATGGATGACTAGATGAGTACCACCTGAGTAAATAGTTCAGTGCAATAGTACTGCCTGGGTGATTGCATGAGAACAGTAGTACTGAATGGGTGATTAGATCCGTGCAGGGGAAATACCTTAGACAAAGCATGAGTGCAAAGCTAACAGATGGTTAAAGACAAGAGTGTATGAGTAATGCTTGAAAGAATAAAAACATGCATAGGTACTGCCTGGGTGATTCTATGACTGCAGTAGTAGTAACTGGATGATTCTATGAGTGTACGGCAAGTACCCGAGAGAAAATATGAGTGTAAGGGTAATGCTTGGCCTATTCTATGAGTGCATAAGTACTATCTGACTAAGTAGATGAGAGCACGGATAGTGCCTGACTGAATCTTTGAGTGGGATAGTAGTGCCTTGGTGATTGCTCGAATCTATGGTTAATGTCTGAGGGATTACATGGTATGCATGTGTCTGTGCCGTTTCCTAGTGGCATCATATATAAAAGAAACATACAGATACATGTATACCAGACTTTTATACCTCTACCATCTGTTTAGGCATAACACGTGAGAGAATAGATGTGCACACTGACACATACCTCAGTCATAAGACTAAAAACTCCCTTAAACTTGACAAACTGCACTTCCCATTTTAAAGAGACACCTAAAATTATACGGCATATTTAAAGTATACATCTCCACAGACCAATACAACCTAAGTTAATCACTAATCCCTCTGCCAAGATGTCTTAAACCTGGGGCGTGGCTTGAGCGCCGACGGGAATGGCAGCAGGCTGATCTCGCTCCGGATCGAGATCACGCTAATTAAGAAGGGCTGCCGATGGAGTCGCTTCACGGCGGTTTTTGAAGCCAGATGCGGACGTCGGAGTGTCCGCTGAGTACAAGGACACATTTTTCTTGCTTCACGGATCCCGCAATCACCCGCAATTCGGCTCGGAAATGTGGCGCGCTTCCTGAGAGGATCGCGGCCGCCATTTTGTGTATATTGCGGCTCCGCATTAATTTGGCAGTTGGCATCATGCAGGTACGCCGTTTTTTCCGCATTCTATGAGCTGGACTGTTGCCCATCACTTTTCATGCCTCCACCTCCAAGTATCCTGCAAGCTAACTTTAATATGAGGTGTGTTTCATCAATTAAACACTGCGTCCGCCATTTTGAGTGCCCTTAACCTCCTTTACTCTGGTGAAGGCTTTCTCCTCACAATGTTTCTTTTTTCTTTTTCTGAGGAGGTTGTATGACTAATTAACACTTTTCAACTGGTTTTCTAATTACCACTACCAAGCCAAATGGTAGGTTATTGCTTCCGCTTCTACAACAATTTTTCTGACTAAAATATTCCTAGGTTGTGACTGACCTTTATGTAGTTTGTTATATGCCAGGAATTTATGTTCCGCCATAGTGGGGTCGTGCAAAATAAGTAGATTCATAAAAGGTTCTCTTTTCTCCTTTTGTGCTGCATATTTCTGATGGTCTCAGTGCTTCAATAATTTTCTACATATGGAGCCTTCTTCCTTGACTGGTCAGAAATTAATTTCAACAAATATGTCTTCCTCTCGCAAAGACTCCAACCTGGCCGCTCTACCTAAAAGACAGAAGAAAGAACCTAACTCGCCTACCAAGTCGCCACTACCCATTACAATGGAAGACCTTATGGAGGAGATTAAGTTATTGAAACCATTTGTCATTGACACTAATGCTACCCTTCAGAGGTTAGATGAGAAGTGGTCTAATTTGGACTCAAGAGTGTCTGAGATGGAACAGAGGATCAGTGATACTCAGGATTTGATACCTCAAGTAGCGGCCATGTCCAAAGAGATTGCTCTCCTCAAGATTCAAACAGAAGACTTAGAAAATCGCAATAGGCGCAATAATCTTCGAATTTATGGTATTCCTGAAGGTGAAGAAGGGTCCGACATGCTGGCCTTCCTAAAATTACACATTCCCAAGATTGTTGGTCTCAAGGACGGCACTAATCTCAATCTACAGCGTGCCCATTGCATCGGCCCCAAAGTTGCAGATTCATCTTCGTCATCGCCTGTACATCGTCCTCGAGGGATAATTGTTTTGTTTTTGGAATACACCGAGTTGTTAATGGTCCTTTCAGCAGCAAAGTTGAGGAAGCAGATGTTGTGGTCCGGTCAAAACGTTTTCTTCTCTCAAGACGTAGCCCGCGCTACTGCTGCGCTTCGCAAAGACTTCCTTTCTTTTCGCCCGGCGCTTCGATCCATGAACGCCAGATATGGACTAGTTCACCCCTGTTTTTTAAAAGTTACTTATAAGGAGAGATCTTATTCCTTTGATCGCCCTGAAGATCTGCAACAATTTATATCTCGCCATAAAGGGGATGATATGGAATTTGGAGGGTCTTGAAGTATACTGTTGTTCTGTTATGTGTCTGTTTTTCTGAGAACAATATTTCCATTTTAATGTTCTGAAGAGTTTTCTACTTTATGTTGTTGTAGTTTAGGATCTGTTGTTGCTGGTCTCTTTTGATTATTATGGTCTGTGGCCTTTTTTTCAGCTTTTATTTTACATTGTGTTTCTTTTTTTTCATTGTCTTTCATTATAGCTGCTCCTCCTCTTGTTTTGATTCTTCTCCCAGATGTTTCCCTCCTCCCTGCCCCTTCAACCTGACCCTAGGATTCATTGATGTCTATTATGTCTGGTAAGTGTTGTGTATCCTATTGTTATCTCGGTCGTAGTTGTCCGCTAACTTTATTCCATTCCATTTCATGTTATTGGTCTCCCTTGATTGGTTATTCTCTTGATGGATCTCGATGCTGGTATCGATTTTGTCATCTGTCTTCTCTCGCAGCTCCCTGCCTCCACATGTTAATTTCTTCAACATGGATATCTATTCCGTCGCTCTTGACTGAATTCTCTCGGCTGCTAGTCAACTCTTCTTTTTCTATCACTTGCTTCTTGTACTTTTTTTTTTTTTCCTCTTCTCTTTTTTTTCCTTTTTTTCTTTTTATTTTCTCTTTCTTACGTTCTGGTCTTATTTCTTTATTTTTACATATTTTTCTCATATCCCCTTTCTCTCTTTTCCTCATATTTCTCCTGATTTTTCTCCCCTATCACCTTCTTCTTCTTGTTCATCTATCTTCACTATATTGCATTTATCTATATTTTTATGTCCAATTGTTCATTTTTAAATGCATTCATGGTTTTGTTCTTGGTTTCCTTTATATTGATTATATAATCTGGCTGAATTGTTTATTACTATTAATATTAGTACTAACTAATTTGACTGGTAATGACTGATAATGTTCGGATTATCTCATGGAATGTAAAAGGTCTGCGTAATCCTGTTAAAAAGCAACGGGTACTTACCCATTTATCTAGACTCCAATGCAAAATTGCTATGTTACAAGAAACCCATCTTACTACTAGTGATGTTAATTCCCTTAAAAAGCAATGGGTAGGTCATGTTTATTGCTCTCCCTCTAAAGACAGGAAAAATGGTGTTGTAATACTTTTTCACAAATCCTTATCCCTTACGATAGAAAAAGAAGAAAAGGATGAGGAGGGTCGTTGGCTCCTTCTTCATACTACTATTAATGGTTCCCAGGTTTCCTTACTCAACATCTACGGCCCCACAGGCATCGACTCACAATTCTGGCTATCCATGTCCCATACTTTACATGCATGTACGAGCCCCAACCTTATAGTGGGTGGTGATTGTAACCAAGTCATGGATCCCTTCACAGACAGGAAATCCTCCTCTAAGTATATCCCTAATAAAATGCAAAAAACCTTTGCTAGGACCATTTCTGTAAGGGGTCTGGTGGATGCATGGAGAATATTCAATCCTGACAGTTTAGAATACACATTTTATTCACCTACTCATAACTCTACTTCTAGAATTGATTACATATTTTTAAGCCCACACTTTCTTTCAAACCTCATACATGCAGAGATTGGCCCTATTCTTATTTCTGATCATTCTCCCGTCCTGATTAGTTTGGATCTTCCTTCTTCATCTCCCAAATCTCGCCGTTGGCGTTTTAACAACTATCTTCTTAAAGATCCCACCTTTCTCAGCCGCTTTAAAGATTTTGTCTCTGAATTCTTTCATCTTAATTCTACTCCGGATATGCCTTTTCATATTATCTGGGATTCTTTTAAAGCTACAGCTAGAGGATTTATTATAGATTATGTAGCTACAAAACAGAAACAGTTTCGCAACGAATCAGTCTCTTTACTTTCTTCTATTAAAAAATTAGAACATGCGTATTATTCATCCAAAAATGCTGATTCCCTTAAATCTTTGATTCAAGCAAAACTCGATTTTAACAAGAAATCCACCGAAGAGGCTTCGGGGACATTGTTAAAAATAAACTCTAAATTTTATGGTGGTCGTAACCGAGCTGGTAAGTTGCTGGCGAATTATTTGAAGGTGAAATCTCAAAGATCTAGAGTTGTTAAGATTATCGACGATCATGAAGTTCCTCGTTTCAAGGATGAAGAAATATTAACTTGCTTTACAGATTTCTATAAGACCCTATATACCCCTGAATCTTCCCCTTCTGACGCTAATTTGGACTTCTTTTTTGATTCATTACCTCCTCGCTCTTCCTCTCTTCCGGACTGCTCTATGTTAGAAGGGGATATTTCTTTATCTGAGATTAAATCTGCTTTGTCCATGCTACCTAAGGATAAGGCTCCTGGTCCTGACGGTCTTACTGCAGAGTTTTACTCTTCCTTCTCGTCTGTTCTTCTGCCCCATATTTTATCTCTTTTTCAATATTTTGCTTTAAATGGAGAGGCTAGAGGTTCTTTTCTTGAAGCTATGATCTGTCTCATTCCCAAAAAAGATAAAGATCCTTCCCGTTGTGCTAATTACCGTCCAATATCTTTGATTAATCTTGATTGTAAGCTATTTGCCAAGATTTTAGCCCTCCGCATTAATCAAGTCCTTCCGGACTTGATTGGTTTTGAACAAACAGGGTTTGTTAAGGGAAGGATTATTTCTGATAATTCCAGAACTTTTCTCAATATAATTCATCTTGCCTCTAAAAGTTCCTCTCCTATAGCCGCTGTAGCCTTGGATGTGGAAAAAGCTTTTGACCGTGTTCACTGGCTATTTATGATGCGAGCCCTCAAATGGCACGGTTTTGGCCCTTCTATTCTTTCCTTTATTAAATTGTTATATTCCTCTCCGATTACCTCAGTTTTCGTTAATGGATCTCAATCCCCTTATTTCCCTTTACAAAGAGGTACTCGTCAGGGATGCCCTCTTTCCCCATTACTCTTCATCCTTTCTCTTGAGCCATTTCTTCACTCTTTACGACACTCCCCCACTTTTCGAGGTTTCATACACAAATCTGTTGAAATTAAATTTACTGCTTACGCGGATGACATTATGTTATATGTCTCCGATCCCTCTACTTCTCTGCCTGCTTTTACCGATCTTCTCTCCTCTTATGCGGCTCTGTCAGGATATAAATTGAACTTTTCCAAATCTGAAGTGCTCCCTTTAAATAAATATTGTCTAAAAAGTATGTTTGAGGGTATTGATTTTAAATGGAATACCAACAATATTACTTGCTTAGGGATTAAATACTCTTCTACTTTTGCAAAAACGATTCAGGTCAATTTGGAAGAGGTTTTATCTAAAGTTAAGAGTATGGTGGACAGATGGTCTCCCCTCTTTTTGTCATGGTGGGGTAGATTAGACACCATCAAAATGATGATTCTTCCAGTTATTAATTTTTACTTATCTATGTTACCTGTTAAAATACCTTTAAAATTTTTTAAAACCCTAAATAGCATTCTAAGTAAATTTCTTTGGAATGGTCGGAAAGCTCGTATTTCTTTGGCCCTTCTTTCTGCTCCTAAAGATCGGGGCGGTGTCCAGTTTCCTAACTTTCGACAGTATCATTCCTCCTTTTAATACGCCAAATGTTACCATATATATCAGCTGTGGAAGAACCTATTACCTCAACATGGCACAGATTAGAGAAATCTTTGATCTCTCCTTTCCCCTTTTCTCTTTTAACTGGTTTTACTCATTCTCCTCGATCTTTTAATTGTCCAATGATTTCCAAATTTATTTCAACTTTTCATCCTATTAATTGTAAATCTCAAAGTTCTTTACAGATATTTTTGGATTCACCTCTTTGGCATAATAAAAGTATTAAACTGTCTAATCGTACTATTTTTTGGAAGACATGGGCTGCCAAAGGGATCTTTCAGGTTAAACAATTAATTTGGGATTCTCGATGCCTCTCCTTACAAGAAGTTCAATCCACTTTTGACTTATCTGCATCCTCTCTATCAAGATATGAATCTTTACGTTTGCTCTTAACGGAACAGCTTTCCCTACTTCGTGGATCGTCTCTTTCCTCTCAAGATCCTCTGTTAGAACCTTTACCCACTTCTTCTTTCATTAAAGCTTCCCATATCTACAAATATTTACATTTTTCTACCCCTAGCCGTTCTAAAAGTAAAGTTGAACTCATATGGGAATCTGATTTACAGCGTACTCTTTCTGTGCATACTTGGAACTCCATCTGGACACGTATACATCACACCTCCTGTAATTCTAGTACCACTCAGACTCTTTATTATTTTTACCATAGACTATTCCTAACTCCTTTATCAATCTCCGAATATAGCTCCAATTTATCCCCGAATTGTTGGGTATGCCCCTCTATTCCCGGTTCTTTCATGCACTCCTTTTTTCTTTGCCCTAATATAGCTCGATTTTGGACTAGTGTATGTGAGTCAATTTCCTCTATTTGTACTATTAACTTCCCTTTTGATATATTTTCCATATTTTTGGGAAGTAACTCTGTAGTTTGGTTTGGATCACGCAAGGTGGGCATATTTGTGGATTTGTTAATAGCTATTGCTTTTCAGGTCATTACTTCTAATAGGAAAGACGCCTCCAAGGTTTCCTTCTCTGCCTGGTGGAACCTTCTATGTTATCACCACAGATTGGACCGAGCTTCTGCCAGAACCTCTCAGCAACTTATTCGTAAAGAAGCACTCTGGTCTCCACTTACAAATTACGTATCGGCAGCGGCATTGCGTAATCAAGACACTTCCTCTGTTTATCAACCACCATGAGTATTTTACTCCTTTCTTCTTTTATTTTATTGTCTTTTATTATACTATTTATACAGTCATTATTCTGATTTTGGAAACCAATGTGTTTATTTTAAGACTTATTTCTTAATATAATGTTGGATGAATGATAATAATATACCTCCAGTTTCTTTTCTCTTTTTCTCTTTCTTTTTCTTTCTTTTCTTTTCCTTTTCCTTCTTTTCTTTCTTCTTTATCTTTCCTATTTTTTCTATTTCTATTTTCCTTTCTCTTTATTTAGACTCTTCCTTCCTCTGAAAATTAAAAAACGTAAAATGCTACTTGCTTTTAGGTACATATTTCTCTTATTGCTTTCCCCTTTTGGCACATCTCTCTTTTATGATAGTTTTATTGGATTGGTTATTCAGCCAGATTATATATTTAGCTGATTATTTAATGTTTCTTGTTTCATATGCATTGATACTTATTGTACCCATGTTTCTAAGTACTTTAATAAAGCTCTTAAACTAAAAAAAAGATGTCTTAAACCTCAGTTTTGCACTGCAGGTTCACTATTCAGTAATAATAATAATAATAATAATAATCTTTATTCAGCATATAAAAATATTACCATAAAAGATACATTATTTATGACAAATACCAACATCACACAAACAATCTTTAACTACAGTAACTACTCAAAGTGTTGAACCTAAACAAATACAAAGCAGCAACCTTTTCAATCTATCTGTTAAAAGTCTCACAATATTCCAGAAAACACGCATACATGTGTGTGTACCTTTTAAAAGTGGTATCATATATCAAAGAAACATACAAATAGAAGGGTAGTGGGTAGTGCGTGAGAGAATGCACAACTTGATGAGTAGTGCCTCAGTGAAAAGATAAGTACAAGAGTACTGCCTGGATAATTTCAGAAAGCCAACACTAATCATTCTACCATGTTACTATCTACAAACTATTTTAAAACTCTTCATTACAATAATACAAAGTACAATCAAGAGCTGTACATTTCATAACATATTCCATACATCACATTTGTCTTACAATTTCAACACTTGTCTTTTTTTTTTTTTTTTTTTTAAAGTAAAAATATCACTAGAAAATATAAAGCAGTGCTGAATAATATATAATACACCTTACAAATTGGTTACTCACGTTTGAGGTTGTATTACAGAATACCAAATATCAGAAACTCCTAACAGATTTCCTTTTTCATACAAGAAATGTAATGCACCTCTCTCGGAAAGGTGAAACCAGAAATAGCAAACTTTCCCTCTCTTTTTGCACTCAAATAAATGTAAGTATCAAATCACATTGCTTCCATCATTATTTCAAATTCTAAAACACATTTCTATTGGTTGCACATGTTAACCCTTTCTAATTGTCTTCAAAAGGTGCCCAAACTGCTTCTGTAATTTTCTGGAGTTGTGAATCCACCACGGTGGAGCCACGAATCCATACAGGAGTTCAAAAACCTATTTTCAATAATACTACTATATATTTTGAGCAACACACTACTTCTCCACATACTACTCTCTTAGAAAACCTTAAATTACTAACTTTTCACTTATATTTAAGTATCCTTTTCACATTTCAACTCCACAGTTAAGTTTCAACCCTTCCCCCATTCAACTTAATGCCAGTTTCCATAGTAACAGGTCATGCAACTTTCAACTGTACTTGGAGGTCACAAGTTCACCGTAGTTACAAGTTCAGCACACAAGCTTACTAATGCAAACAGCAGGTGTGGTTGACTTTTGCAAGGTATTACCTTATGATATCTACTGTACCTTTGAAACATTTTCTAATAACGATTCAGAAACATGATACCTCAGCAAAGTAACATGCATCCTATTTTTGAGTGCACAATCTTGATGAACAGCCAATCATTTATCAACTTTTTAAAAAACAACATGTTCTCCACCATTTTTGATACCTCTCATTCTACCAACTGACTACCTCAGCTACAGACATCTTTTCATTCCTTCCAGACATCCCTTCAAGATGCTCACAGTGTGGGATTGTAGGGCACAGCTATGTTTTCTGGTGCAAAAGGTATGCTGAACGCAGAGATATTGCCAAAGACCTAGGTTTGCAAAATGTGGACATTAAATGGTTTGCACAGAGAGGATTAAAGTGGCACCAATTGATGCCTTTGGTTAAAACCTTTTTCCATCTCCAACCCCCTGACCTCATGATTGTGCACTGTGGTGGCAATGACCTAGGCACATTGACTGGAGTAGGTCTGGAAATGCTAATGAAGGATACCTTTGCACAGTTGAGGTTGCTTTTGCCTCAAACTGTCTTTGTATTCTCTAATATATGCCAAAGACAGAAATGGAAGTGGTCAAATCAATTCTGTCCACAGTTTGAGAAAGCTAGAAAGTATGTCAATAAAGCTGTCTATTCATACCTCAGAGATCATAGAATGGGGTCCATCTCCAACAACAATCTACATTTCGATATGAACGACATCTACAGAAGTGATGTAGTGCACTTCACAGATCAAGGAAACAGAGTTTTCCTCAACAACCGAAAGCTGTGCATCCGCACTCACATGTAGTTACAACAAACTCATTATGAAAACAAGGGCTCTTTTTAGAGCCACCCTATAACCCTACAGTTAGTATTACCTTTAAAAAACATACATATTCTTTTTTTAATTTTGCTTGAAGTCGCGACCCCATCACGTTTACACTGGGGGGCAGCGCGTGACGTGATGGAGCCGCGACTCCAAGCACGCAAAAAAAAAATGCCCCCATTCTTAATACTTAAATTCTGCCTCTGGGACCCCATCCCCCGAGGCCCAGCCATTTCATATTTATTTAAAAAAGAAAATTACATCCCCTAAGGGCTTTTTTTGCCCCGGGGACCCCATCCCCCGAGTAATGCCCTCAAGTTGGGGACCGTGGGGAGCCCCAATGCCCCCACGGTCCCTGCCAGCACCCCGCCTCCTGCGGGAGCCAGCAGTGCTTTTGGACAAGGGAAGCTGCTGACATGCAGCTCCCCTTGCCCAAAAGCAATTCTGCTTTGCTTCTTGGAAGCGAGAGCAGGTTTCCTGCTCTCGCTTCCAAGAAGCAAAGCTGTGTTTGCTATGGCAGGGCGGGAGCTGTGCTCCCACCCTGCCATAGCAAACGGCAATGTCCCGGGATTGGGCACCCCTGGACATTGCAGGAGCCGGCCCAGGGTGTTGGCGGTCCCCAGGGCCATCGAGGGCTCCAGGAGGGGGGCCGCACGGCCTCCCTCCCAACTATTTAAAGCCCCGGGGAGGTGGTGGTCCCTGGGGCAGTGGGGGGACTCGAGCCCCCCCATACTTTTGTTTTAGAAGTAGCCCCGGGGAGGTGGCGGTGACCGGGGCTGCGGGGGGCCGCGTGCCCCCCGCATTTCAATCATGTAGCCCCGGGGAGGAGGTGGTCCCTGGGGCTTGGGGGGGCCTGCGAGGCCCCAAACCAAAATTAATGATAGCCCTGGGGAGGTGGAGGTCCCTGGGGCTTGGGGGGCCTGCAAGGCCCCCCCACCTTAAAATAACAATGCCCGAGGAGGTGGGGGTCCCCGGGGCTGCATGGGGGCCGCGTGCCCCTCGCATATCGTTAACTAAGCCCCGGGGAGGTGGCAGTCCCCGAGGCTGCGGGGGCCCCCACGGGCCCCAGCTAATTAATTGCGCTTTGCCCCCGGGACCTGGCCCACCCTGGGGCTTATAGAAAATGAAGAGCAGGAGCCCGCACTATGTTTTTAAAAAAAAAAATTAGGCCGGATTCACGCACCCAGCACAAATTCGGCCGATTTTTTTTAAATAAAATGCTTTTTTTGGCCCTGGGGGTCCTTGTGGGACCCCCTGAGCAGGCCTAGGTGGTCAGGGTGTTTGTACCCTGCCCCCTTTTCTTGTTTTTTATCATTTTTAAAACTGTTTTCGAGTCACAAGATGGCTGCCAACACATTCTGGTTTGGAGTCTTGGCAGCCAATCGGAATGAAGCTCGTGCTCGGGAGGGTTCGCGAATCCTCCTCGGTGCTCAGATATATACATTTTTATTTTTTGAATTTCTCAGCAACTACAGAACGGATTTACACCATTTAGAGCAAAGAATGCACTCTGGAACAACAGCTACCTCTCTGCCAAATTTGATGTAATTCCGTTCAGCTGTTTGGGCTGTAGCCGCGACAAAGGTTCCTATGGAAATTAACATGGGGAAAGCGTGTTTTATGACCCCCCTTTTTTCTCAGCCCCCACTTGATGAATCACCTTGAAACTTTCAAGACAGGAGCTGAGCAGAGCGCCCCATTAGTTTGGAAAATTTCGCGAAGATTCGTCAAACGGCGCCAAAGATATTGGCAAATCAAAAAACGCTTTGCCTATGGAAACTAGGTCCTAACTATAACTACCTACTGGCGAGAAAAAAGGGGCATCCCAAAACGCGTTTTCCCCATGTAATTTTCTATAGGAAACTTTAGACAAAGCTACACGGAATTACACCACATTTGGCAAAAAGGTAGCCCTTGGTTCAGAAAGAGTCCTTTTTGTTAAATGGTGAAAATCCGTTCAGTAGTTCCTGAGAAATTAAAGAAAGAAAAAGTTTCGATATCTATGGCCGCTGTGGATTCGCGAACCCTCCCGACCACGAGCTTCATTCTAATTGGTTGACAACACTCCAAACAAGGAAGTGTTGGCAGCCATCTTGTGACTCGGTAACTGAGTCACAAGAACTCAGAAAAAAAAACATGAAAAACAAGAAAAGGGGGCAGGGTAGAAACACCCTGACCCCCTAGGCCTGCTCAGAGGGTCCCACAGGGACCCCCAGGGCCAAAAAAAGCATTTTTTTTTTTAAACGGCAGAATTCGCGCTGGGTGCGCGAATCCTGCCAATAAAATTTTAAAAAACGAAGTGCGGGCTCCCGCGCTTCGTTGTATTTAGCCCACAGGTGGGCCAGGTCCCGGGGGCATGAGCAATTATGTTGCGGGGACCACCACCTCCCCGGGGCTTCATTTATGATTTGCGGGGGGGCACTCAGCCCCAAACCAGCTCCGGGACCACCACCTCCCCGGGGCTTTCAATTATTATTATTTTATTTTTTTTAAAACATGTGTGGGGGGGCATGCCCCGGGGACCGCCACCTCCCTGGGGCTTTCTCTTTTAAAAAAAAAAAAACATGTGTGGGGGGCTCGAGCCCCCCCACATGCCCCGGGGACCACCACCTCCCCGGGGCACTCGGTATTTAAATTTGGGGGTCCGTTACAGAGCCCCGGGGACCACCACCTCCCCGGGGCTTTGAAACTGAAGGGAGGGGGGCCGCGCAGCCCCCCTCCTGGAGCCCTTGATGGCCCTGGGGACCGCCACACCCCAGGGCCGGCTCCTGCAGTGTCCTCGGGTGCCCACCCTTGGACACTGCTGTTTGCTATGACAGGGCGGGAGCCGTGCGGCTCCCGCCCTGTCATAGCAAACACTGGTTTGGATTTTGAAAGCGAGAGCATGGAAACCTGCTCTCGCTTTCAAAATCAAAACCAGATTGCTTTTCCACAAGGGGAGCTGCATGTCAGCAGCTCCCCGTGTGGAAAAGCAATGCCGGCTCCCGCAGGACACGGGGAGCTGGCAGGGACCGTAAGGGCATTGGGGCTACCCCAAGGTCCCCATCACAGAGGACAGGCCCCGAGGGATGGGGTCCCCGGGGCCAAAAGTGGCCTGGGAGGGGGGCCACGTGGCCCCCCTCCCATGTAATAAAACATTTTTTTAAAAGGAAAGGCCGGTCCTGGGGGATGGGGTCCCCGGGGCCAATAGAGGGCTCAGAAGGGGGGCCATGCAACCCACCTCCTTAAAAAATACAAAAAAAATAAAAAATTGTGGCCATGGCCTGGGGGATGGGGTCCCCGGGGCCGAAATTGGCCTCTGGAGGGGGGCCGCGCGGCCCCCTTCCCAGTTTTTTTTTTTTTTTTTTAAGTGCAAAAACGGGTCAGGCCCTGGGGGATGGGGTCTCCAGGGCCCAAAATATTGAAAAAAAAGGGGGACCACACAGACCCCTTCGACAAAAAAAAAAAAAAAAGGGGCATCGCTCCGGAGGCCCCGCCCCTCCCTGCAGCACTCAGCAAACGCACCCCCTGGCGTGTTGTAAGTTGGGGAATTAATTCCCCTTGAATAGTGGGGGTCCCTGGGGGCCAACTAGCCCACCAGGTACCTCCAGTATGTGCCACAGGGCTGCGTTGCAGAGAGGTGGTGTGAGGCCATGCCCCTTTTTACTCCTCTCTGCAACGCAGCTCTGTGGCACTTACTGGAGGTACCTGGTGGGCTAGTTTGCCCCCAGGGACCCTCAGGATTCAAGGGGACTTAATCTATCAAGTACAACGTGCCAGGGGGCGCGTTTGCACAGTGGTGCAGGGAGGGGGCGGGGCCTGATATGGCAAGTGTGCAAACACACCCCTGGCGCGTTGTAACTTGGGGGATTAAGTCCCCTTCAATCCTGAGGGTCTCTCGGGGCCAACTAGCCCACCAGGTACCTCCAGTAAGCGCCACAGAGCTGCGTTGCATATAGGTGTAAAAAGGGGCATGGCCTCGGACCACCTCTCTGCAACGCAGCCTTGTGCCGCTTCCTGGAGGTACCTGGTGGGCTAGTTGGCCCCCAGGGACCCTCAGGATTCAAGGGGACTTAATCCCCCAACTTACAACGTGCTAGGGGGCACGTTTGCACAGTGGTGCAGGGAGGGGGCGGGGCCTGATATAAGAAGTTAGCAATCCTGCTATGTGGGACTTACTGGTGGTAATAAAAGGGATAGTTGGCCCCCAAGGTTGACGTTGGGGCTAACTACTCCTCTTGTTACCTCCAGTAAATCCCACACAGTGGGATTGCTAAGAGGTGTTTCGGAGGCCATGCTCACCTTTCTCCACCACTCTGGAAACGCAACTGGTATGTTATAGTTAGAAATTAGCATTTAAAAAACCTTTGAAATTCACTGAAAAAACCATAGGTTTCAGGGACGTTACAGTTAGAAATTAGCATTTAAAAAACCTTTGAAATTCACTGAAAAAACCATAGGTTTCAGGCACGTTATAGTTAGAAATTAGCATTTAAAAAACCTTAGAAATTCACTGAAAAAACCATAGGTTTCAGGGACGTTATGAAAAAGTTGCAAACAACGGCGGACACAATAACCGCACTTCCTACTATATTCCCTTAGTGATAAAAACTATATCCTGATAAGTGTGCACACAACAACTCCAGCACCTGCCGTCAATGGGTGCCCGCTGCTGGGCAGAGAGAGAAACCAAAAAAGGTTGGAGTGGTGCACTACTAAGTAAAAACAGTCCTTCAATAAGTCATTTAGTCTCGATATCTTTTCTCAGTAGATCCTTTATTTTTCATATACATCCAACAATGAAAGATATACACCAGCCAACGCGTTTCGTTCATAAGAAATGAACTTCTTCAGGGCATAAATTGCAGTAGAAAAGTAGGGGGAACGACAGTACCAAATATCCCCTGCTGGTCTGTGAAGTTCTAGACGTAAGCTCTATCCGAATCTTGAAGTCGTGTCAAAAAATAACTAAAACAGATCTACACAAATTGATGTGTCTGTGTAGGCCTCCTTGATAAGGGCCAACACTCAAACGATCTGAGAAAGCTGGAAGCTTCCGTCGGCTCTGTACGAGGGACGTTATAGTTAGTTGGACATTTCTCTTGTAAAAACCATAGAAATTCCCCGTTATAGTTAGTTCAGCTTACTATAACTCGCGCACCCGCAATGCACTGCTGATGACGTCATATATTACATCAATCATGACATGGTCAGTGACATCACTGATGACATCTCAAATGACATCACTGATGACATCATCCAGTGACTGTGTTTTTCTTTAAAGTTTAAATATGTATTATATATATGCCAAGGTGTATTGAAGAATGAGTGGGTGTATAAGTCTCTGGATGGAGGATTTAGTACGTGCGTGACTGACTATTTAAGTGAGTGATTACATGTGTCTTACTGAATGCATGGGTTAGTGACTAAACTGTGTGAATGTCTGTATCAGTCTGTCTGTTGTTGTATAAGCTGCTGCATGGGTTGGTCAGTAGCTACATGAGTGTCTATATGGGTTATCAATAGGTTGCCTGAGTATTTGTATGGGTGCCTGAGTGTGTGTGTGTGGGTGGGTGGGAGTTGTGTGACTCTGTGCATAGATGTTTGAGTGGTTGATTCACTGTGTGTATGGGTTCAAGAGTGCATGTGGAAACAGCTGTACTGGGTGGATGAGTGTGTGTATGGGTGTGTTGGTGAGTGAATGGATGTCTCAATGGTACATGTCCAAGTAACTACATATGTAAAAGGCAGTGCATGTGAGAGTTGAAGTATATAAATGACTATACGTTAGAGTCAGTTATTGTGAGAGTGGCAGTATGGATGAGTGTGTACTTGTATCAGTGATTCTATAAGAGAGTAAGTATGCGTTTGTTTCTCTTTGAATAAGTGATGTGGTGTGATGTATAGGTGAGTAAATGGGAGTGTGATTGATTCCTTGCATGACTGACTACGTGTGTGAGTAACTCTGGATGAGAGGTGGTGTGTGAGTGTCTGTATAGGTGTACGAGTGCATATGATAGTGTTGTAACGATGAGTGACTGCATGTATGAGTGACTGTATGGGTGAATGAGTGGATGAGTGTGTACACCTAGGAATAGGTGAGTGCGTATGTAGTAACTGGTATTGGTGTGTCTATGTTTCGAAAATGGTAGTCTGTATTTTACAGTGGGTGTATCAAAGGTTATATTAGAGTGTGAGGAGGTACATCAGATTTTCATGTGGATGATGTCATCAGTGATGTCATTTGAGATGTCATTTGAGATGTCATCAGTGATGTCATCAGTGATGTCATCAGTGATGTCACTGACCATGTCATGATTGATGTAATATGTGACGTCATCAGCAGTGCATTGCGGGTGCGCGAGTTATAGTTAGCTGAACTAAGTATAACGGGGGAATTTCTATGGTTTTTTACAAGAGAAATATCCAACTAACTATAAGGTCCCTGAAACCTATGGTTTTTTCATTGAATATATATATATATATATATATATATATATATATATATATATATATATATATATATATATATATATATATATATATATTATCTACTGGCGGTCGCCAGTAGATAGTTATAGTTACAACCTATTATCCATAGGAAATCCGCGACATTCTATTTGAAATAACTCTCTTGCCGGTTGACGTATCTTCGCAAAATTTTCAAACTTTGTGGGGCGCTCCGGTCCGCTCCTACCCTGAAAGTCTCGGGGGATTCGTCAGCGGGGGCCGAGAAAAAGGGGGTCCCAAAACGCGTTTTCCCCATGCAATTTTCCATAGGAAACTTTAGACACGGCTACAGCCCGAACTGCTGAACGGAATTACACCAAATTTGGCAAAGAGGTAGTTCTTGGTTCAGAAAGAACCCTTTTTGTTAAATGGTGTAAATCCGTTTAGTAGTTGCTGAGAAAATCAAAAGTAAAAAGATAGATATATCTAGGGCCGCGGATCCTCCCGAGCACGAGCTTTATGTTAATTGGCTGTCAACACTCCAAATCAGGAAGTGTTGGCAGCCATTTGTCCCTCGGTAGAACCGAGGGACAGAAACAAGTGCGCAAAGCGCACAAAAGGAGCAGGGTAGAAACACCTGACCCCTAGGTCTGCTCAGGGGTCCCACAAGGACCCCCTGGGCAAAAGATTTTTTTAAATCGGCAGGATGCGCTCAGGGAGCGCGAATCCTTCCGGAAAAAAAAATCGAGCGCGGTCTCCCGCGCTTCGATGTTAGTTGGCCCCGGGTGGGCCAAGTCCTGGGGGCATGCTGGGGGGGGTAATTTTATGTGTGGGGGCCTCTAAGGGCCCCCAAGCCCGGGGACCACCACCCCCGGGGCTTTATGTATAATGGTGCGGGAGGGCTCTGAGCCCTCCCGCAGCCCCGGGACCACCACCTCCCCGGGGCTTCTTTTTTAAATTAAAAACCTGTGTGGGGGCTCCAGCCCCACACGCCCGGGGACCACCACCTCCCGGGGCACTAAGAAAAATTAAAATGGGGGTCCGTTTTGGACCCCCAAGCCCCGAGGACCACCACCTCCCGGGGCTTTCAAAATGTAGGGAGGGGGCCGCGGGGCCCCCCTCCTGGAGCCTGTGGTGGCCCTGGGGACCGCCACCCCCAGGGCCGGCTCCTGCAGTGTGCCTACCCCGGGACACTGCTGTTTGCAATGACAGGACGGGAGCCTCGCGGCTCCCGTCCTGTCATTGCAAACTTGCTTTGGATATTGGAAGAGAGAGAGCAGGAAACCTGCTCTCTCTTCCAATATCCAAAGCCGATCGCTTTCCACATGGGGAGCTGCATCTTAGCAGCTCCCCATGTGTAAGCAATGCCGGCTCCCGTAGGACACGGGGAGCCGGCGGGACTGTGGGGGCTTGGGGACCCCCCACAGTCCCCAACGAAGGCCAGGCCCCGGGGATGGGGTCCCCGGGGCCATAAGTGGCCACGGAGGGGGCCACGCAGCCCCCTCCCCAAAGTAAAAAAATGGACAAAAATTAAAAAAAAGTGCAAGGCCGGCCCGGGGGATGGGGTCCCCGGGGCCTTAAATGGCCTGAGGAGGGGGCCAGGCAGCCCCCTCCAAATAAAAAAAAGAGGCCATGCCCGGGGGATGGGGTCCCCGGGGCCAATACAGGCCCAGGGAAGGGGGCCACGCGGCCCCCTTCCCGTTTTTTTTTTTATTTTAATTAAAAGGGGTAAGGCCCTGGGGGATGGGGTCCCCAGGGCCTAAAAATAGGAAAAAGGAAGGGGGCCACACAGCCCCCCTTCAGGAAAAAAAAAAAACGATCGGGCCCGTAGGCCCCGCCCCCTTCCTTCACCACTCTGCAAACGCGCCCCTGGCGCGTTTGCAGAGGAGAACAATTCCCCTTGAATACTGGGGGTCCCTGGGGCCAACTAGCCCACCAGGAACCTCTAGTATGCGCCAGGGGCTGCCTTGCAGAGAGGTGTACAGAGGCCACGCCCCTTTTACACCTCTCTGCAACGCAGCTCTATGGCGCTTTTGGAGGTATATGGTGGGCTAGTTGCACCCCAGGGACCCTCAGGATTCAAGGGGAGTTAATCCCCCGACTTAAAACGCGCCACGGGTCGCGTTTGCACAGTGGTGAAGGGGAGGGCGGGGCTTCAGGTGACATGTGTGCAAACAGGCCCCGTGGCGCGTTTTAAGATGGGGAATTAAATCCTCTTCAATCCTGAGGGTCCCTGGGGCCAACTAGCCCAACAGGTACGTCCAGAAAGCGCCACAGAGCTGCGTTGCAGAGAGGTGTAAAAGGGGTGTGGCCTCTGTACATGTCTCTGCAACGCAGCCCCTGGCGCATACTGGAGGTTCCTGGTGGGCTAGTTGGCCCGTAGGGACCCTCATGATTCAAGTGGACTTAATCCCCCAACTTAAAACGCGCCACGGGGCGCGTTTGCACAGATGTCACCTCAGGCCCCGCCCCTCCCTTCACCATTGTGCAAATATTCCTCTAAAATCAGCCGAAATACGAATTCTGATTTACTCACCTGTTATCAGGAGAGACCTCAGTGCTGCATCTTTCAGCCCAGTACTGGTCCTGAAAAGTAATTTTAACCGTACTTACCAGTAACTTGAATTTCCTTCCATAGGATGTCATTGACTGGTTTCGCTTGGAAATGTCTTCTAAGTGTTGAGTTTTGGAACTATACAAATATTCCTCTAAAATCAGCCGAAATCCGAATTCTGATTTACTCACCTGTTATCAGGAGAGACCTCAGTGCTGCATCTTTCAGCCCAGTACTGATCCTGAAAAGTAATTTTAAACGTACTTACCAGTAACTTGAATTTCCTTCCATAGGCTAACATTGACTGGTTTCACTTGGAAATTCTTCTAAGTGTGGAGTTTTGGAACTTTAAAATATTCCTCTAAAATCAGCCGAAATACGAATTCCGATTTACTCACCTGTTATCAGGAGAGACCTCAGTGCTGCATCTTTCAGCCCAGTACTGATCCTCAAAAGTAATTTTAACCGTACTTACCGGTAACTTGAATTTCCTTCATAGGCTAACATTGAGTGGTTTCAATTGGAAATTCTTCTAAGTGTGGAGTTTTGGAACTTTAAAATATTCCTCTAAAATCAGCCGAAATACGAATTCCGATTTACTCACCTGTTATCAGGAGAGACCTCAGTGCTGCATCTTTCAGCCCAGTACTGATCCTCAAAAGTAATTTTAACTGTACTTACCAGTAACTTGAATTTCCTTCCATAGGATATCATTGCCTGCCTTTTGCTGAAAAAGTTTCTAAGTGTTGATTTTTGAAACATACAAATATTCCTCTAAAATCAGCCGAAATCCGAATTCTGATTTACTCACCTGTTATCAGGAGAGACCTCAGTGCTGCATCTTTCAGCCCAGTACTGGTCCTGAAAAGTAATTTTAACCGTACTTACCAGTAACTTGAATTTCCTTCCATAGGCTAACATTGACTGGTTTCACTTGGAAATTCTTCTAAGTGTGGAGTTTTGGAACTTTAAAATATTCCTCTAAAATCAGCCGAAATACGAATTCCGATTTACTCACCTGTTATCAGGAGAGACCTCAGTGCTGCATCTTTCAGCCCAGTACTGATCCTCAAAAGTAATTTTAACCGTACTTACCAGTAACTTGAATTTCCTTCCATAGGATATCATTGCCTGCTTTTTGCTGAAAAAGTTTCTAAGTGTTGATTTTTGAAACATACAAATATTCCTCTAAAATCAGCCGAAATCCGAATTCTGATTTACTCACCTGTTATCAGGAGAGACCTCAGTGCTGCATCTTTCAGCCCAGTACTGATCCTCAAAAGTAATTTTAACCGTACTTACCGGTAACTTGAATTTCCTTCATAGGCTAACATTGACTGGTTTCACTTGGAAATTCTTCTAAGTGTGGAGTTTTGGAACTTTAAAATATTCCTCTAAAATCAGCCGAAATACGAATTCCGATTTACTCACCTGTTATCAGGAGAGACCTCAGTGCTGCATCTTTCAGCCCAGTACTGATCCTCAAAAGTAATTTTAACCGTACTTACCGGTAACTTGAATTTCCTTCATAGGCTAACATTGACTGGTTTCACTTGGAAATTCTTCTAAGTGTGGAGTTTTGGAACTTTAAAATATTCCTCTAAAATCAGCCGAAATACGAATTCCGATTTACTCACCTGTTATCAGGAGAGACCTCAGTGCTGCATCTTTCAGCCCAGTACTGATCCTGAAAAGTAATTTTAACCGTACTTACCGGTAACTTGAATTTCCTTCATAGGCTAACATTGAGTGGTTTCAATTGGAAATTCTTCTAAGTGTGGAGTTTTGGAACTTTAAAATATTCCTCTAAAATCAGCCGAAATACGAATTCCGATTTACTCACCTGTTATCAGGAGAGACCTCAGTGCTGCATCTTTCAGCCCAGTACTGATCCTCAAAAGTAATTTTAACCGTACTTACCAGTAACTTGAATTTCCTTCCATAGGATATCATTGCCTGCTTTTTGCTGAAAAAGTTTCTAAGTGTTGATTTTTGAAACATACAAATATTCCTCTAAAATCAGCCGAAATCCGAATTCTGATTTACTCACCTGTTATCAGGAGAGACCTCAGTGCTGCATCTTTCAGCCCAGTACTGGTCCTGAAAAGTAATTTTAACCGTACTTACCAGTAACTTGAATTTCCTTCCATAGGCTAACATTGACTGGTTTCACTTGGAAATTCTTCTAAGTGTGGAGTTTTGGAACTTTAAAATATTCCTCTAAAATCAGCCGAAATACGAATTCCGATTTACTCACCTGTTATCAGGAGAGACCTCAGTGCTGCATCTTTCAGCCCAGTACTGATCCTCAAAAGTAATTTTAACCGTACTTACCGGTAACTTGAATTTCCTTCATAGGCTAACATTGACTGGTTTCACTTGGAAATTCTTCTAAGTGTGGAGTTTTGGAACTTTAAAATATTCCTCTAAAATCAGCCGAAATACAAATTCCGATTTACTCACCTGTTATCAGGAGAGACCTCAGTGCTGCATCTTTCAGCCCAGTACTGATCCTCAAAAGTAATTTTAACCATACTTACCAGTAACTTGAATTTCCTTCCATAGGATATCATTGCCTGCTTTTTGCTGAAAAAGTTTCAAAGTGTTGATTTTTGAAACATACAAATATTGCTCTAAAATCAGCCGAAATCCGAATTCTGATTTACTCACCTGTTATCAGGAGAGACCTCAGTGCTGCATCTTTCAGCCCAGTACTGATCCTCAAAAGTAATTTTAACCGTACTTACCGGTAACTTGAATTTCCTTCATAGGCTAACATTGACTGGTTTCACTTGGAAATTCTTCTAAGTGTGGAGTTTTGGAACTTTAAAATATTCCTCTAAAATCAGCCGAAATACGAATTCCGATTTACTCACCTGTTATCAGGAGAGACCTCAGTGCTGCATCTTTCAGCCCAGTACTGATCCTCAAAAGTAATTTTAACCGTACTTACCGGTAACTTGAATTTCCTTCATAGGCTAACATTGACTGGTTTCACTTGGAAATTCTTCTATGTGTGGAGTTTTGGAACTTTAAAATATTCCTCTAAAATCAGCCGAAATACGAATTCCGATTTACTCACCTGTTATCAGGAGAGACCTCAGTGCTGCATCTTTCAGCCCAGTACTGATCCTGAAAAGTAATTTTAACCGTACTTACCGGTAACTTGAATTTCCTTCATAGGCTAACATTGAGTGGTTTCAATTGGAAATTCTTCTAAGTGTGGAGTTTTGGAACTTTAAAATATTCCTCTAAAATCAGCCGAAATACGAATTCCGATTTACTCACCTGTTATCAGGAGAGACCTCAGTGCTGCATCTTTCAGCCCAGTACTGATCCTCAAAAGTAATTTTAACCGTACTTACCAGTAACTTGAATTTCCTTCCATAGGATATCATTGCCTGCTTTTTGCTGAAAAAGTTTCTAAGTGTTGATTTTTGAAACATACAAATATTCCTCTAAAATCAGCCGAAATCCGAATTCTGATTTACTCACCTGTTATCAGGAGAGACCTCAGTGCTGCATCTTTCAGCCCAGTACTGGTCCTGAAAAGTAATTTTAACCGTACTTACCAGTAACTTGAATTTCCTTCCATAGGCTAACATTGACTGGTTTCACTTGGAAATTCTTCTAAGTGTGGAGTTTTGGAACTTTAAAATATTCCTCTAAAAACAGCCGAAATACGAATTCTGATTTACTCACCTGTTATCAGGAGAGACCTCAGTGCTGCATCTTTCAGCCCAGTACTGATCCTCAAAAGTAATTTTAACCGTACTTACCGGTAACTTGAATTTCCTTCATAGGCTAACATTGACTGGTTTCACTTGGAAATTCTTCTAAGTGTGGAGTTTTGGAACTTTAAAATATTCCTCTAAAATCAGCCGAAATACGAATTCCGATTTACTCACCTGTTATCAGGAGAGACCTCAGTGCTGCATCTTTCAGCCCAGTACTGATCCTCAAAAGTAATTTTAACCGTACTTACCGGTAACTTGAATTTCCTTCATAGGCTAACATTGACTGGTTTCACTTGGAAATTCTTCTAAGTGTGGAGTTTTGGAACTTTAAAATATTCCTCTAAAATCAGCCGAAATACGAATTCCGATTTACTCACCTGTTATCAGGAGAGACCTCAGTGCTGCATCTTTCAGCCCAGTACTGATCCTGAAAAGTAATTTTAACCGTACTTACCGGTAACTTGAATTTCCTTCATAGGCTAACATTGACTGGTTTCACTTGGAAATTCTTCTAAGTGTGGAGTTTTGGAACTTTAAAATATTCCTCTAAAATCAGCCGAAATACGAATTCCGATTTACTCACCTGTTATCAGGAGAGACCTCAGTGCTGCATCTTTCAGCCCAGTACTGATCCTCAAAAGTAATTTTAACCGTACTTACCAGTAACTTGAATTTCCTTCCATAGGATATCATTGCCTGCTTTTTGCTGAAAAAGTTTCTAAGTGTTGATTTTTGAAACATACAAATATTCCTCTAAAATCAGCCGAAATCCGAATTCTGATTTACTCACCTGTTATCAGGAGAGACCTCAGTGCTGCATCTTTCAGCCCAGTACTGGTCCTGAAAAGTAATTTTAACCGTACTTACCAGTAACTTGAATTTCCTTCCATAGGCTAACATTGACTGGTTTCACTTGGAAATTCTTCTAAGTGTGGAGTTTTGGAACTTTAAAATATTCCTCTAAAATCAGCCGAAATACGAATTCCGATTTACTCACCTGTTATCAGGAGAGACCTCAGTGCTGCATCTTTCAGCCCAGTACTGATCCTCAAAAGTAATTTTAACCGTACTTACCAGTAACTTGAATTTCCTTCCATAGGATATCATTGCCTGCTTTTTGCTGAAAAGTTTCTAAGTGTTGATTTTTGAAACATACAAATATTCCTCTAAAATCAGCCGAAATCCGAATTCTGATTTACTCACCTGTTATCAGGAGAGACCTCAGTGCTGCATCTTTCAGCCCAGTACTGGTCCTGAAAAGTAATTTTAACCGTACTTACCAGTAACTTGAATTTCCTTCCATAGGCTAACATTGACTGGTTTCACTTGGAAATTCTTCTAAGTGTGGAGTTTTGGAACTTTAAAATATTCCTCTAAAATCAGCCGAAATACGAATTCCGATTTACTCACCTGTTATCAGGAGAGACCTCAGTGCTGCATCTTTCAGCCCAGTACTGATCCTCAAAAGTAATTTTAACCGTACTTACCAGTAACTTGAATTTCCTTCCATAGGATATCATTGCCTGCTTTTGCTGAAAAAGTTTCTAAGTGTTGATTTTTGAAACATACAAATATTCCTCTAAAATCAGCCGAAATCCGAATTCTGATTTACTCACCTGTTATCAGGAGAGACCTCAGTGCTGCATCTTTCAGCCCAGTACTGATCCTGAAAAGTAATTTTAACCGTACTTACCAGTAACTTGAATTTCCTTCCATAGGCTAATATTGACTGGTTTCACTTGGAAATTCTTCTAAGTGTGGAGTTTTGGAACTTTAAAATATTCCTCTAAAATCAGCCGAAATACGAATTCTGATTTACTCACCTGTTATCAGGAGAGACCTCAGTGCTGCATCTTTCAGCCCAGTACTGATCCTCAAAAGTAATTTTAACCGTACTTACCGGTAACTTGAATTTCCTTCATAGGCTAACATTGACTGGTTTCACTTGGAAATTCTTCTAAGTGTGGAGTTTTGGAACTTTAAAATATTCCTCTAAAATCAGCCGAAATACGAATTCCGATTTACTCACCTGTTATCAGGAGAGACCTCAGTGCTGCATCTTTCAGCCCAGTACTGATCCTCAAAAGTAATTTTAACCGTACTTACCGGTAACTTGAATTTCCTTCATAGGCTAACATTGACTGGTTTCACTTGGAAATTCTTCTAAGTGTGGAGTTTTGGAACTTTAAAATATTCCTCTAAAATCAGCCGAAATACGAATTCCGATTTACTCACCTGTTATCAGGAGAGACCTCAGTGCTGCATCTTTCAGCCCAGTACTGATCCTCAAAAGTAATTTTAACCGTACTTACCGGTAACTTGAATTTCCTTCATAGGCTAACATTGACTGGTTTCACTTGGAAATTCTTCTAAGTGTGGAGTTTTGGAACTTTAAAATATTCCTCTAAAATCAGCCGAAATACAAATTCCGATTTACTCACCTGTTA
Source organism: Calotriton arnoldi (assembly GCA_963921515.1). Lineage (NCBI taxonomy): Eukaryota > Metazoa > Chordata > Amphibia > Caudata > Salamandridae > Calotriton > Calotriton arnoldi. The sequence goes on from CAWUFW010018976.1 coordinate 197,385, forward strand.
TCAGGAGAGACCTCAGTGCTGCATCTTTCAGCCCAGTACTGATCCTCAAAAGTAATTTTAACCGTACTTACCAGTAACTTGAATTTCCTTCCATAGGATATCATTGCCTGCTTTTTGCTGAAAAAGTCTTCAAAGTGTTGATTTTTGAAACATACAAATATTCCTCTAAAATCAGCCGAAATCCGAATTCTGATTTACTCACCTGTTATCAGGAGAGACCTCAGTGCTGCATCTTTCAGCCCAGTACTGATCCTCAAAAGTAATTTTAACCGTACTTACCGGTAACTTGAATTTCCTTCATAGGCTAACATTGACTGGTTTCACTTGGAAATTCTTCTAAGTGTGGAGTTTTGGAACTTTAAAATATTCCTCTAAAATCAGCCGAAATACGAATTCCGATTTACTCACCTGTTATCAGGAGAGACCTCAGTGCTGCATCTTTCAGCCCAGTACTGATCCTCAAAAGTAATTTTAACCGTACTTACCGGTAACTTGAATTTCCTTCATAGGCTAACATTGACTGGTTTCACTTGGAAATTCTTCTATGTGTGGAGTTTTGGAACTTTAAAATATTCCTCTAAAATCAGCCGAAATACGAATTCCGATTTACTCACCTGTTATCAGGAGAGACCTCAGTGCTGCATCTTTCAGCCCAGTACTGATCCTGAAAAGTAATTTTAACCGTACTTACCGGTAACTTGAATTTCCTTCATAGGCTAACATTGAGTGGTTTCAATTGGAAATTCTTCTAAGTGTGGAGTTTTGGAACTTTAAAATATTCCTCTAAAATCAGCCGAAATACGAATTCCGATTTACTCACCTGTTATCAGGAGAGACCTCAGTGCTGCATCTTTCAGCCCAGTACTGATCCTCAAAAGTAATTTTAACCGTACTTACCAGTAACTTGAATTTCCTTCCATAGGATATCATTGCCTGCTTTTTGCTGAAAAAGTTTCTAAGTGTTGATTTTTGAAACATACAAATATTCCTCTAAAATCAGCCGAAATCCGAATTCTGATTTACTCACCTGTTATCAGGAGAGACCTCAGTGCTGCATCTTTCAGCCCAGTACTGGTCCTGAAAAGTAATTTTAACCGTACTTACCAGTAACTTGAATTTCCTTCCATAGGCTAACATTGACTGGTTTCACTTGGAAATTCTTCTAAGTGTGGAGTTTTGGAACTTTAAAATATTCCTCTAAAAACAGCCGAAATACGAATTCTGATTTACTCACCTGTTATCAGGAGAGACCTCAGTGCTGCATCTTTCAGCCCAGTACTGATCCTCAAAAGTAATTTTAACCGTACTTACCGGTAACTTGAATTTCCTTCATAGGCTAACATTGACTGGTTTCACTTGGAAATTCTTCTAAGTGTGGAGTTTTGGAACTTTAAAATATTCCTCTAAAATCAGCCGAAATACGAATTCCGATTTACTCACCTGTTATCAGGAGAGACCTCAGTGCTGCATCTTTCAGCCCAGTACTGATCCTCAAAAGTAATTTTAACCGTACTTACCGGTAACTTGAATTTCCTTCATAGGCTAACATTGACTGGTTTCACTTGGAAATTCTTCTAAGTGTGGAGTTTTGGAACTTTAAAATATTCCTCTAAAATCAGCCGAAATACGAATTCCGATTTACTCACCTGTTATCAGGAGAGACCTCAGTGCTGCATCTTTCAGCCCAGTACTGATCCTCAAAAGTAATTTTAACCGTACTTACCGGTAACTTGAATTTCCTTCATAGGCTAACATTGACTGGTTTCACTTGGAAATTCTTCTAAGTGTGGAGTTTTGGAACTTTAAAATATTCCTCTAAAATCAGCCGAAATACGAATTCCGATTTACTCACCTGTTATCAGGAGAGACCTCAGTGCTGCATCTTTCAGCCCAGTACTGATCCTCAAAAGTAATTTTAACCGTACTTACCAGTAACTTGAATTTCCTTCCATAGGATATCATTGCCTGCTTTTTGCTGAAAAAGTTTCTAAGTGTTGATTTTTGAAACATACAAATATTCCTCTAAAATCAGCCGAAATCCGAATTCTGATTTACTCACCTGTTATCAGGAGAGACCTCAGTGCTGCATCTTTCAGCCCAGTACTGGTCCTGAAAAGTAATTTTAACCGTACTTACCAGTAACTTGAATTTCCTTCCATAGGCTAACATTGACTGGTTTCACTTGGAAATTCTTCTAAGTGTGGAGTTTTGGAACTTTAAAATATTCCTCTAAAATCAGCCGAAATACGAATTCCGATTTACTCACCTGTTATCAGGAGAGACCTCAGTGCTGCATCTTTCAGCCCAGTACTGATCCTCAAAAGTAATTTTAACCGTACTTACCAGTAACTTGAATTTCCTTCCATAGGATATCATTGCCTGCTTTTTGCTGAAAAAGTTTCTAAGTGTTGATTTTTGAAACATACAAATATTCCTCTAAAATCAGCCGAAATCCGAATTCTGATTTACTCACCTGTTATCAGGAGAGACCTCAGTGCTGCATCTTTCAGCCCAGTACTGGTCCTGAAAAGTAATTTTAACCGTACTTACCAGTAACTTGAATTTCCTTCCATAGGCTAACATTGACTGGTTTCACTTGGAAATTCTTCTAAGTGTGGAGTTTTGAAACTTTAAAATATTCCTCTAAAATCAGCCGAAATACAAATTCCGATTTACTCACCTGTTATCAGGAGAGACCTCAGTGCTGCATCTTTCAGCCCAGTACTGATCCTCAAAAGTAATTTTAACCGTACTTACCAGTAACTTGAATTTCCTTCCATAGGATATCATTGCCTGCTTTTTGCTGAAAAAGTTTCTAAGTGTTGATTTTTGAAACATACAAATATTCCTCTAAAATCAGCCGAAATCCGAATTCTGATTTACTCACCTGTTATCAGGAGAGACCTCAGTGCTGCATCTTTCAGCCCAGTACTGGTCCTGAAAAGTAATTTTAACCGTACTTACCAGTAACTTGAATTTCCTTCCATAGGCTAATATTGACTGGTTTCACTTGGAAATTCTTCTAAGTGTGGAGTTTTGGAACTTTAAAATATTCCTCTAAAAACAGCCGAAATACGAATTCTGATTTACTCACCTGTTATCAGGAGAGACCTCAGTGCTGCATCTTTCAGCCCAGTACTGATCCTCAAAAGTAATTTTAACCGTACTTACCGGTAACTTGAATTTCCTTCATAGGCTAACATTGACTGGTTTCACTTGGAAATTCTTCTAAGTGTGGAGTTTTGGAACTTTAAAATATTCCTCTAAAATCAGCCGAAATACGAATTCCGATTTACTCACCTGTTATCAGGAGAGACCTCAGTGCTGCATCTTTCAGCCCAGTACTGATCCTCAAAAGTAATTTTAACCGTACTTACCGGTAACTTGAATTTCCTTCATAGGCTAACATTGACTGGTTTCACTTGGAAATTCTTCTAAGTGTGGAGTTTTGGAACTTTAAAATATTCCTCTAAAATCAGCCGAAATACGAATTCCGATTTACTCACCTGTTATCAGGAGAGACCTCAGTGCTGCATCTTTCAGCCCAGTACTGATCCTGAAAAGTAATTTTAACCGTACTTACCGGTAACTTGAATTTCCTTCATAGGCTAACATTGACTGGTTTCACTTGGAAATTCTTCTAAGTGTGGAGTTTTGGAACTTTAAAATATTCCTCTAAAATCAGCCGAAATACAAATTCCCATTTACTCACCTGTTATCAGGAGAGACCTCAGTGCTGCATCTTTCAGCCCAGTACTGATCCTCAAAAGTAATTTTAACCGTACTTACCAGTAACTTGAATTTCCTTCCATAGGATATCATTGCCTGCTTTTTGCTGAAAAAGTTTCTAAGTGTTGATTTTTGAAACATACAAATATTCCTCTAAAATCAGCCGAAATCCGAATTCTGATTTACTCACCTGTTATCAGGAGAGACCTCAGTGCTGCATCTTTCAGCCCAGTACTGGTCCTGAAAAGTAATTTTAACCGTACTTACCAGTAACTTGAATTTCCTTCCATAGGCTAACATTGACTGGTTTCACTTGGAAATTCTTCTAAGTGTGGAGTTTTGGAACTTTAAAATATTCCTCTAAAATCAGCCGAAATACGAATTCCGATTTACTCACCTGTTATCAGGAGAGACCTCAGTGCTGCATCTTTCAGCCCAGTACTGATCCTCAAAAGTAATTTTAACCGTACTTACCAGTAACTTGAATTTCCTTCCATAGGATATCATTGCCTGCTTTTTGCTGAAAAAGTTTCTAAGTGTTGATTTTTGAAACATACAAATATTCCTCTAAAATCAGCCGAAATCCGAATTCTGATTTACTCACCTGTTATCAGGAGAGACCTCAGTGCTGCATCTTTCAGCCCAGTACTGGTCCTGAAAAGTAATTTTAACCGTACTTACCAGTAACTTGAATTTCCTTCCATAGGCTAACATTGACTGGTTTCACTTGGAAATTCTTCTAAGTGTGGAGTTTTGGAACTTTAAAATATTCCTCTAAAATCAGCCGAAATACAAATTCCGATTTACTCACCTGTTATCAGGAGAGACCTCAGTGCTGCATCTTTCAGCCCAGTACTGATCCTCAAAAGTAATTTTAACCGTACTTACCAGTAACTTGAATTTCCTTCCATAGGATATCATTGCCTGCTTTTTGCTGAAAAGTTTCTAAGTGTTGATTTTTGAAACATACAAATATTCCTCTAAAATCAGCCGAAATCCGAATTCTGATTTACTCACCTGTTATCAGGAGAGACCTCAGTGCTGCATCTTTCAGCCCAGTACTGATCCTCAAAAGTAATTTTAACCGTACTTACCGGTAACTTGAATTTCCTTCATAGGCTAACATTGACTGGTTTCACTTGGAAATTCTTCTAAGTGTGGAGTTTTGGAACTTTAAAATATTCCTCTAAA
>CAWUFW010018977.1:0-202276 GCA_963921515.1 Calotriton arnoldi
AGTGGAGAAGTGTGGCTCAGTGGTTAGAGCGGCAGACCCTGATGCAGAGATCTGGCCCGGGACCAGGGTTCAATTCCCGCCTCGGCGGGTCTTGGGCTCAATTTCCTCGGACCTGATAATTCTCGCCTCGGTGCCTATTCTAATCATGGGTCCCACTCTGCAACTCTGGGCAATAGCTTGCTTAATCTCCACAACGGCCCCAACAGCGCTGGGATGCCTGGCTTCACCCTGGGGGTGCCCAGGAGTGGACATTTCACAGGGAAAAGCCAGGAAGGGTTCCACAGCGGTATGCGTACTGCGCCTGGACACCCCTTAAATCGCTTTTACTACACCCAGGAGCATCTCTGCAAATTTGGTCTACGAGATGAGGCAGGTTTCCTCGGTCAGCCTTCTTTCTAGGCTACATCAAGGAGATAGCTACATCACATAGTAAAGTCACAGCCGTTGCCCTATTATTGGCAAAGTGTCTGGTTGCTTGTAGGTGGAATAGAGGGAGAGCACCCAAATATAAACACTGGTTTGTGGATCAAGTCTACTGTCAAGAGCAATTAGAATTGTACGCTGAGCTGCTACCCCATGCATCTAGACAGTAAAGAGTCAGAATATTGAGTAGGAAATGTTGACTTGCACTAATATCGAGTGCAAAATATCGAGATACATAAAAATCGACTGCAAGAATTTCGTGGTCAAGAATATCGAGTTTCAGGTAAGAAATATCGTTTTCTAAAATATCGAAGTAATTAATATCGTTTGCAAAAATATAGTTGTAAAAAATATCGTTTTTTTAGTTAGTGTTTTGTATTTTAGCATGTATTTTAAATGTATGTGCTCTATTTTTTTGTCTAAGTATTGCATTTGTTTTTTAATATATGTGTTACATTTTTAAAAGTTATTAATTTTATTTCAATTAAATTTTGCGTTTTTGTTCCGTAGCGGGTTGTGGGTTTATAGGGGAATAGAGTGGGAAGTAATTTAATTATAATAAATTGAATATTAATTTTTATTTATTAGTATTTATTTATTTTTGATTTTATAGTGTTAATTGTGGGAATTCATTTATAATTAATTAATTAATAATTGGCTGTTAATTTTTATTGATTAATTAATTGGTAAATATGTTAATTGTGTCATTTTTTTAGGAGCGGGTTGTGGGTTTATAGGGGAATAGGGTGGGAAGTAATTTCATTATAATGAATGTATTAATATTTGTTATTAATTAATATTAATTTATTTCATATTTTATATTGTTAATTGTGGGAATTAATTTATTATTAATTATTTATTAATTGGTTGTTAATTATTATTAATTAATTGGTAATTATGTTAATTGTGTTATTTTTTTAGGAGCGGGTTGTTGTGGGTTGATAGGGGAGTAGGGTGGGAAGTAATTAAATGTTAATACATTTATTAATATGTTTAATATAATATTTAAATAATTTTATATTATAGTGTTAATTGTGTGAATTAATTTATTAATAATTATTTATATTTTGCTTGTTAATTGTTATTAATTAATTATTTAATTGTTAATTAATTATGTTAATTGTGTCATGTTTTACGAAATTGGTGGTGGTATTTATAGGGGAATTTGGTGGGAGATAATTTATTTATAATTAATTAATTATTTATTAATTAATGCTAATTAATTAATTAAATTTTAAATATGCCAATTGTGTAATAATTTTGAGTTGTGGGGTTTATAGTGGTAAATGGTGGGAAGTAATTTTTTTAAAATTAATTAATGATTTGTTGATAATTGATATTAATTGATTAATGAAAAATGAGTTATGGAAATTGTGTAAATATTTTTAGGTGTGTGGTTTGGTGTTTTTTGGGGTAGAGGGTGGAAAGTAATTTAGTTTAAATTAATTAATCATTACTTGGTCATTAATATTCATTTATTAATTGATAAATATTTTTGGTAATTGTTTTGTTTTTATTTTGTTTGGGTAGTTAGGCTCAATAGCTGTAACGTTTGGTTTGTATATTAATTTTTACATTTTAAAATGTGTTTTATAATTATTAATATTTGTTAAATTGATAATTAATTGTGTCAATTATAGAGGTACACCTTTTTGTTTAATTTAGATGTGTGTTGTAAATTGTGTGGTGTTATAGGGTAGGAAAATAAATATTACATTTATGTAATTTTTAATTTTTTGATTAAGATAAATTTCTATTACAAAATATTTATTTGTTTGTAAATTGTTTGTTAAATTTAAAACATTAATATTTTTATGTCAATTTTAGATTTTTGCTACATTAAAATATTTTCATATGTTTTGTTAATTTTTATATTTTTATATATGTTTTGTTTTGGGTTTTTTATTATATTTTGTATGGTAGTTGATATTTTGTTTGTTTTTAAATTTGAATTTTGTTCTTTGGGAATAGTAATTTATACCCCTACGCTATCCAACACTTTCCCTACTGTTGCACTTGCTGGAGTTGGAATAGTAAATTTCACCCCTCCGCTATCCAACACTTTCCCTACTGTTGCACTTGCAGGAGTGGGAATAGTATTTTTCTCCCCTCCGCTATCCAACACTTTCCCTACTGTTGCACTCATTGGAGTGGGAATAGTAAATTAATACCCTCCGCTATCCAACAGTTTCCCTACTGTTGCACTCATTGGGGTGGGAATAGTAATTTGTACTCCTCCGCTATCCAACACTTTCCCTACTGTTGCACTCCCTGAAGTGGTAATAGTAATTTTATCCCCTTTTCTATCCAACACTTTCCCTACTGTTGCACTCATTGAAGTGGGAATAGTAAATTATTAACCTCCGCTATCCAACACTTTCCCTACTGTTGCACTCACTGGAGTTGGAATAGTAATTATTACCCCTATGCTATCCAACACTTTCCCTACTGTTGCACTTGCTGGAGTGGGAATAGTAATTTTTATCCCTCCGCTATCCAACACTTTCCCTACTGTTGCACTCATTGGAGTGGGAATAGTAAATTATTCCCCTCCGCTATCCAACACTTTCCCTACTGTTGCACTCGCTGGAGTGGGAATAGTAAATTATTCCCCTCCGCTATCCAACACTTTCCCTACTGTTGCACTCGCTGGAGTGGGAATAGTAATTTTTCACCCTCCGCTATCCCACACTTTCCCTACTGTTGCACTCATTAGAGTGGGAATAGTAAATTATTCCCCTCCGCTATCCAACACTTTCCCTACTGTTGCAATCGCTGGAGTGGGGAATAGTAAATTATTCCCCTCCGCTATCCAACACTTTCCCTACTGTTGCACTCGCTGGAGTGGGAATAGTAATTTTTTACCCTTCGCTATCCAACACTTTCCCTACTGTTGCACTCATTAGAGTGGGAATAGTAAATTATTCCCCTCCACTATTCAACACTTTCCGTACTGTTGCACTCGCTGGAGTGGGAATAGTAATTTTTTACCCTCCGCTATCCAACACTTTCCCTACTGTTGCACTAAATGTAGTTTAAAATGTAGGTTTAAAAAATATTACATATTTTAATATTTTAATTTATATTATAAATATATTTTTTTATGTTACAGGTGTATGTATATATATATTTATCTTTATTTTTTAATATATTTCTAACATTTTATAATTAATTAAAATTATTATTTATTAATTATTTTTAAGTAACTATATATATATTACATTTTATCTATGTATGTTTAATTTATTTTTAAATTACATTTATTACTTATAATTGTTAACATTTACAATAGATCTAAATATTTTTTTAAGTAAAATGTATTATTTAATTTATTTTACATTATTTATAATACATATATAAAAAACGATATTTTGTACTTTGATATTTTTAACAACGATATTTTTTTCGATATTTTTGTACTTACCATTATGAAGATAGGAGGTCGATATGTTTGACACCGATATGAACTTTTCAGATATAAATTGTGGACCATTATCCATTAGCATCTCTGCAGGACAACCCTCTCTGTTGAAAATGTCCTCACAAAACACAATCACATTGGTTGTCTTCACCTCCCTCATAAATGCCAACTTCGCCCATTTTGAGAAATAGTCCATCATCACCACTGTAAACCTCTCACTCACCTCTAAACATTCAAGCGGACCACATATATCTCTTGCAACCCTTTCCCATGCACATTTGGGCAAGGCCCCTGGGCATATAGTTGTTTTTTGCAAAACATGCAACTTGTCACTACAGGTGCAAGGTATGCAATCCAGAGAAAATCTTTCTATCTGCCTGTCTATGCTCTGCCACCAAAAGTTCACCCAGGCTTTTCTTTTCATTGTCGACATTCCCATGACCCTTCTGTAGCAATCTCAACAATCTTTCCCGCAGGTTGATCGGCACCACTAATCTTTCACTCCTCCTCACAATACCATCAACAACTGACATCTCCTCCCACACACTTTTGAACACTTCTAACTCTCCTGACGTTTTTCATCCCTGAACACGTGGTAACACCTCTATCAATCTCATCAATATAAGATCCTCTAAAATTGCCTTCTTTGATTTGTCTTCTTCTATATCTCCGCACATGTCCGAAACCTCAGCTAGCATCCCTTCCTCCTCCTCAATCCCAGTGACATCCTCCAAAGGCAATCTTGACAAACAATCTGCATTAATGTTCCTCATGCTCGGCACATATTTTACTGAAAACATATATTCCTGGAGGCGGTATAGCCATTTGGCTATGTGTGGCATAGCTTTACCAGTCCCCACCATGAAAAACAGGTCTACCATCGGCCTACGATCTGTATGAAGTTTGAAATTCACACCCCACAGAAAGATTCTGAAATGTTGTACCTCCCACCAGCACTCCAGCGTCTCTTTTTCTACCATGGAATATGTGCTTTCTGCTCCTCTCAGGGTGTGTGACGTAAATGCAACTACTCTTTCTCTTCCTTCATGCACCTGCTCCAACATGGCCCCAAGCCCATAATTATTGGCAACTGTCATGATAATCGCATCATCATTAGGGTGGAATGGCTTCAAGGTAACTGCTCTCACTATGGAATCCTTCACCAAATCAAATGCCTGTTGGCACTCTGCAGACCATTGAAACTTCACACCTTTCTTCATTAACACACACAACACATGAACCCTTTCTGTGAAATGGTGGACAAACTTAGCGTAATACTCTGCGAGACTGAGAAACAACCTTAACTGTTCTTTATCTCGTGGAGGAGGAACGCTTTCAATCCCTTCCACCAATCTGAGTTTGGGTTTAACCCCTTCATGAGTCAATGTATGTCCCAAGTACTGCACCTCCTCCAAGCCAAATTTGCACTTTTCCAGACTAATTGTAAGTCCTGCCTTCTCCAACCTTTGCAACACTTCTTTTAAGGTCTCATCATGTAATTTCCTGCTTTCTCCCCATTACTAACATGTTGTCCTGGAACACCAGTATATTTGACATGTGTAAATACGTTAAACCCAAGATGCCCACAGCAACGGAAGCGCACTCAACTTCAAAAGCACCTGCTGGTTTATTTAAAAGGAAAACAAGCTGCAGCATTTCTGTGACATTTTTCTCCGACGCATTTCGAGGCTTCTGCCTCTTAATCATGGAGTTTCAGCATGCTCTCCGCAGATGACTCTCACAGCCTGCTCATTTAAATATCCTCAGTGGGCCTAATTAATTACGTAAGTCCGTGAATGCAGGCTGGGACTTGTAGTCAAGATAAGAGTCCTTTTACACCCTCCAGTGGGCTCTGCTTCGTGCATGAAATTAAATACCTTGTTACCCTCTGGTGGGCCATAGTGCTGAGCAAGTTTGATTTCTCCGCTTCTGAAGTGCTGTAACACAGCTTTTAATGGGAATACGCACATTGAACCTACTAAAGGGATTAACCATTCTCACATTGGGGACTCAATGTCCCATCATGCATCAAGTAAGATCGTACTGGACAAATTGCCCACTGGGGGCTAGTAATGACATAAATGATGCCGGAAATTGAACAATGTGAGCTATCACTGTGGTGTTCCATCAGCCCTTGAAGAAGAGACTTGTAGTCTTGAAACGCGTCTGCAAATGGAAGTGAAGTTGGAGCAGGAAGATCGGCTGCATCAGAATCAGAACGCTGTCGAGTGCCTCTCAAATGCTTTTGGGCACTTTGGTTTAAAATATTTACACACGGCGGCCCGGCCGTGGAAAGAGCACCATCTCCAACAGGCAGAGGCTGTGGTGTTGAACGCATCGATACCGTTGCAGCACAGCGTTCAATATGCTAATTAAGCCGATCTTAATGCCCCGATACCTACTGAGGAGAAAAATAAGCTTTTAATGGGAATACGCACATTGAACTTACTAAAGGGATTAACCATTCTCACATTGGGGACTCAATGTCCCATCATGCATCAAGTAAGATCGTTCTGGACAAATTTCCCACTGGGGGCTAGTAATGACATAAATGACGCCGGAAATTGAACAATGTGAGCTATCACTGTGGTGTTCCAGCAGCCCTTGAAGAAGAGACTTGTAGTCTTGAAACACGTCGGCAAATGGAAGTGAAGTTGGAGCAGGAAGATCGGCTGCATCAGAATCAGAACGCTGTCGAATGCCTCTCAAATGCTTTTGGGCACTTTGGTTTAAAATATTTACACACGGCGGCCCGGCCGTGGAGAGAGCACCATCGCCAACAGGCAGAGGCTGTGGTGTTGAACGCATCGATACCGTTGCAGCACAGCGTTCAATATGCTAATTAAGCCGATCCTAATGCCCCGATACCTACTGAGGAGAAAAATAAGCTTTTAATGGGAATTCGCACATTGAACCTACTAAAGGGATTAACCATTCTCACATTGGGGACTCAATGTCCCGTCATGCATCAAGTAAGATCGTACTGGACAAATTGCCCACTGGGGGCTAGTAATGACATAAATGACGCCGGAAATTGAACAATGTGAGCTATCACTGTGGTGTTCCAGCAGCCCTTGAAGAAGAGACTTGTAGTCTTGAAACGCGTCGGCAAATGGAAGTGAAGTTGGAGCAGGAAGATCGGCTGCATCAGAATCAGAACGCTGTCGAGTGCCTCTCAAATGCTTTTGGGGACTTGGGTTTAAAATATATATATATAGGCGTCATGTCGCATTCGAGCTTCCAATTGGTGGGTGTGCAATATGAAAATGGCGAAGTGGGTTCAGCGTTTGCACAAACTGTCTCCGTTCAAGCCTCTGAAGAGAAGCATATGGAGCTTCGAAACGCATCAGGCAATTCCATTACGGAACAGCTTCTACAAGCGGATCCTCGTCCCTGCCTATCATAAACAAAGCTGCTGATCGAGTGCTACTCACCAGGTGGACAACCTTTGGAGCAGAATGTAATACGCGGCCGCCCTGCCGCGGAGTGTGCACCACCCCGTAATGTTATGGGGGCCACCCGACATGGTAACTATCATGTCGGCTATGTGGGCCAGCAGCCGCAAACAGGATTGAGGACGAGTCCACTTGCAGGGTCCATACAGGACAAGATTTGTGTGCGATCCGGACCACATTTCCCACAATGCACATCTCATTCGAGCTTCCCATTGGTGGGTGTGCAATATGAAAATGGCGAAGTGGGTTCAGCGTTTGCACACCATGGGGCCGATTCCGATCTCGGCCGGTAGGGCTCCGAATCGGATTCGGCTTAACCGGATCCGATTCAAAGCCCTATTTCCCGACCGATTCGTACGCGCGTCCGGGCGAGCGAGTACGATGCGAAATCGCCGACCGACTCGTCCGGGCGTCCCGACCGCTCCGACCGACTCGTTCCCGGGTCTAACCGCACCGACCGACTCGCTCGGACTCGACTCGCACCGCGCAATGGAGACGTTCCCCGGCCGGGTAAGTACGATGCGCGCCGCGAGCAGTCCGACCGACACGCGCCGTCCGGCTCGAAAGAGCAGTTGGAGCCGTACTTAGGGGGTCCGTGTCGGACCCCCCTGTATGCGTAGCCGCGTGAGTCGCACACAGGGGGGACCCATGGGTCCCCCCTACCTGTGCGTGTACGGCACGAGTCGCTTCGCCGCGTACACGCTGTAGGGGGCGCCCTTGTCCGCCTCGCACTCATTGAGTCAATGGGAGCCCGCGTACGCGTTGTACGACAGGCTCCCATTGACTTCAATGGGAGTCCGACCGAATCGAGTCCGATGGCATACGTGCGCATCATACTCGTTCGGTCGGGCTGCACGGGTCCGATTCGGTCGGAAATCTCTCCGGGTCCGGCTCGGTCGGAGAGATTTCCGGCCCGAATCGGAATCGGCCCCACTGTCTCCGTTCAAGCCTCTGAAGAGAAGCATATGGAGCTTCAAAACGCGTCAGGCAATTCCATTACGGAGCAGCTTCTACAAGCGGATCCTCGTCCCTGCCTATCATAAACAAAGCTGCTGATCGAGTGCTACTCACCAGGTGGACAACCTTTGGAGCAGAATGTAATACGCGGCCGTCCTGCCGCGGAGAGTGCACCACCCCGTAATGTTATGGGGGCCACCCGACATGGTAACTATCATGTCGGCTATGTGGGCCAGCAGCCGCAAACAGGATTGAGGACGAGTCCACTTGCAGGGTCCATACAGGACAAGATTTGTGTGCTATCTGGACCACATTTCCCACAATGCACAGTCTCATTCTAGCTTCCCATTGGTGGGTGTGAAATATGAAAATGGCGAAGTGGGTTCAGCGTTTGCACACACTGTCTCCGTTCAAGCCTCTGAAGAGAAGCATATGGAGCTTCGAAACGCGTCAGGCAATTCCATTACGGAGCAGCTTCTACAAGCGGATCCTCGTCCCTGCCTATCAAAAACAAAGCTGCTGATCGAGTGCTACTCACCAGGTGGACAACCTTTGGAGCAGAATATATATATATACATATATACATATATATATATATATATTCAGCCATTATAGTTAGCTCAGCTAACTATAACTTGCGCCCCGCAATGCACTGCTTATGACCTCACATATTACATCATTCATGACATGGCCAGTGACATCACTCATCATGTCCCCTACCCTTTTCTTCAACTACTATCATGTTCCAGATAAGACTTGGTTGCACATATGTTTCACTAATTTATGAGCACGTTTTGTACAGTTGTTGCATGATTTTGCTACTCCAGTACTCTTGATCTCAGTGCATGTTTAGGGTCAGAGCTTGGTTTATGCCACATGGTTACCCATTAGGTCACTTCGGCCCATAGGCCACTTCGACTCCACTCCAGGGCACCCCTCTCTGGCCACTATGCCTGTGGCGTGCCATTCCCCCGTATTTTCCTCCACCATTTGTCCGTACACCATTTGCCTTATTGCTTGTTGGGGGCCATGGATTTTTATTTTCATCTTCATTCTCATGCAAATGCTATCACCGTGATAGCTATTCCCTGCTGTCAGACCCTGTTCACTCCAGGGCACCCTGCCCTTTCCACACATTCCAACTACTTTTCTCTCTCTGTCTACTCACACATTTCTCGCTCTCCTCTGCCCCACCCCCACTTTGACGCCCTCACTGCTACTGGTGCTGCTTGACCATACTCTTGCCCCCTCAGCCTCTTTGCATCCCTGTGTTGCCAGTGCCGATTCCAAGTCCTTGCTGCCTTTTCTCCCATTATTTGCACCCCATGACACACTTGGACTCTATTAACCACAATGCCTTGCTCCTACCCATTACTGTCCGTCCCACGCACACTGTTTCACGAGCCAGTATACACATACTACGGATGGCTCCACATTTGGGTCTTAGAGGCTAGGTATGTTTCCTACTCGCCATCCACATATGATTTAGTACACTTCCTCCTGTACAACATTAAGTTTTTACTTTATTTTGATTGTTGGTACCTTCATGTACTTTTACCACAGCACATAAGCCAGGTTTCCTTTACCCTGCATGGATTATGTAATGTTTACACAGACATTTCAAAATGCACAAGGTACCTAAGCTGCAGCACATGAGTAAATGTGTTTACAGCTTATTTTATTATATTGTGTTTACTTTTTACTTTTGATTATTCCATTTGTATTCTGTTGTGACACATTTGGAGAGCAAGGGGGCTTCTCAAAACGTTGCTCAGCACTTCCATGTCATTTTGATTTATTCCACTGTTTATGTCTATTTGAATATAACACATCAGCAAATTTAAGCACTGTGATTGGCCGACAATGTATATGTGCTCAAGGCCACTGTGTTGGCTGAAACGTGTCTTGTTTTCGTCAGTAAAGCGTTTTTTAAATGCACTCTGAGTGAGTGTCTTCTTGAGGTTTTCTGATTTCCCATACTACTGTTCCAGCCGGTGGGCTCATCCGGCACCAGCGCTCCACCCCTCACGGGCCCTAGGTCTAAACATAATTCACTGAAAAAAACAAAGGTTACTGGGATGTTATAGTTAGGGTCAGATTTCACTCCAACAAAACCAGTGAAATTCAGCAGTTGTAGTTAACTATAACATGCCTCTGCAATGCACTGCTTATGACCTCACATATTACATCACTCAGGACATGGTCAGTGACATCACTGATGACATCTCAAATGACATCACTGATGACATCATTCACAGACCCACTCACATCACCATACAACCTCTTGTACACCCACTCATGCACCAATGGGACTTCATCCCCGAACCTGGGGCACGTCAGGAGTAGAGGTGGGCGGAGCTCGCATAGTGGTACTCCGAAGAATTTCACAGAGTTACTGGAAAACTCAGTGACATTCTGCTGATTTCCATGGCATGGTGGCGTGCCCCTCTGCCCCTCCCCCACCCCCTTATCCCCGCTAAAGCCTCGGCCTCCTGCCCCCCCTCAAATTAAAGCCCTGGCCACCCACACCCGCTAAATCCCCGGCCCCCCACTCCCCCTCCTGCGTAATAAGGCCGAAAAGAGTAAAGAGTAGACTAAGAGACTTACCTTCCTCCCAAATCGGTGTCCTGCTCCTGCTGCTGGGCCTGGCTCCACTCGGCTCTGCTGCTCCGGTTGAATTCCTGGAAGAAGGCATGCCTGACCCTATCATGGTATTTGGAGGTAACAGGAGGGGTAGTTGGCCCCCAAGGACCTTCTTGGGGGCCAAATACCCCTCCTATTTCCTCCAGTAAGTCCCATATAGCAGGATTGCTGAGATCTGATAGCAGGCCATGCCTCCTTTCTCCACCACTCTGCAAACACACCACCTGGCACACTACTATTTGGGGGGTGAAGTTCCCTTGGACGTTGAGGGTCCTTGGGGGACAACTAACTTTCCTGTTACCTCCAGCAAGTCCCACATAATGGGTTTGCTGACAGGTTTTCAGTGGCCACCCCTCTTTCTCCTCCACTCTGCAAACGTGCCTTCTAGCGCACTAATGCTTGGAGGCCTCAGGAGGCAAGGGGACCTCATCGCCCCTCCAGCAGTGAGCTGAGAGGTGCATTTGCAGAGTGGTGGAGGAAGGGGTGTGGTCTGAGACCACCTCTTAGCAATCCCACTGTGTGGGGCTTACAGGAAGTAACACGTAGGCTAATACAAAAAGGGAAGGGGGCCACGCGTCTCAGTGAATGTATGGGTGAGTGACTAATTTGTGTGAATGTCTGTCTCAGTCTGTCAGTTGGTTTGTTTGTGGCTGTATGGGTTGGTGAGTAGGTACGAGTGGCTGTATGGGTTATTGATTGGCTGTCTGAGTACCTGTATGGGTGTATGAGTGTCTGTGCATTGCAGAGGCACGAGTTATAGTTAGCTCAGCTAACTATAACTGCTGAATTTGTCTGCTTTTGAACGAGTGAAATGTCAGCCTAACTATAACGTCCTTGTAACCTTTGTTTTTTTCACTGAATTTCTAAGGTTTTTCAAATTCTATTTCCCAACTATAACGTCCATGTAACTTATAATTTTTTATTGACATTTTAAGGTTTTTAAATTGTATTTTCTATCTAAAATGGCCCATTAAGAGATATTTTTATAAGCTTGTATTTTCTTCAGTAGATTAATAAGTGTTGTTTTTTTCCTTTACATTTTTTATATTCACGACAACGTCACGATCTTCGCGGACACGTTGTGAAAACAGAAAACAAAAGCAGACATTCAATGACCACCAACACAACCAAAAATAATATGTAAAAAAATCCATTGTGAACATTGCCCTACACATATTACTATATACATACTTCTTTCAAATTAAACTCATATTTTTGGACTAAGTTTCTTTAGAAACCATCTTTCAGACCTGTTTTCAGTTTTCACGGTTATTCAGGACGTCGCAATGTCAGCGTTAACCGCGACGGTCGCGGCTTTTCCATAAAGTGAAAACACATATATGCACACATATTACAGTATTTTACACACTAGGGGCCCATTACGATACCCGGCGTAAATAAATCCGCCAGGCATGGAAGCGGCAAAAATCCGCCCGCACACACCGCCTGAACACCGACCACGCCATTATGAGTACACAAACCGAAAACCGCCATCGGCGGAAAAATCACACAAAATACCGCCCGCCATCATCCGATTCGGAGTCAAACCGCCCGCCACGGACGGAAACACGCACGACAACACAAAACCGCCCGCCCACACGGCCGACACACCGCACGTGAAATTACGATCGCACCGCCATGAGCGCGGAAAAACAACAAATATACCGCCCGCCAGCGCAAACAACGCCGATGAGAATCGACACGGCAGAAGCCATGGCGCCCACGTACCTGCACAGAAACCATCCGCACACAAAACCAAT
The DNA here is from genome assembly GCA_963921515.1 of Calotriton arnoldi. NCBI lineage: Eukaryota > Metazoa > Chordata > Amphibia > Caudata > Salamandridae > Calotriton > Calotriton arnoldi. Next base: position 12,660 of record CAWUFW010018977.1, read on the forward strand.
AGCACACAACATGGCCAACAAGTCCACACAGCAAGGCACGCACAAATACACAAGCACAGTACATATCCCGAAAACACCCCCCGGACAAACAAAAAATACAAAGGCCAGAACCCCAGACACAACACACCTGAAAACAACAGACCATGAGGACACACCCACATAGGTGAGTACAAAAGCAGCACTCCCACAGACCACAACCCCTTGCTACATTGCAAACCAGAGAGGAGAGGAGAGGACACAGTGACACAGCAAGGACAGCAGCACACCACAGAAACGCACACATCACAACCACCACCACCACCACCAAACACCGGCACCACAAACCCCCTGCACATTACACAACACACACCGCACCAGCACCACAAACACCATGGCACCACAAAGGATGCCCAAGTTCACGCCCATGGAGCTGACGGTCATGGTCGACGAGATCATCAAGGTGTACCCACAAATCTATGGGAACATGGTCCAGCACACACCACTAGCCACCAGAAACAGAATGTGGACCCGGATCGTAGACCAGGTCAATGCAGTCGGGACCCTGCCCAGGAACAGAACCGAGATAAACAAACGTTGGAATGACGTAAAGAGCCTGGTCAAGAAGAAGGAGGGCAAAAACAGAGAGCTGGCTGCCGTCACTGGCGGAGGGAATCCCGCGCTCTTTAAGACCTTCAAAGCGTGGGAGGAGAAGGTGCGAGTCGTAATCCATCCGGAGATCCTCGCCGGATTAGCAGGGGGAGTGGAGGCTGGTAAGTACAAACTAATGTATACCAGCACACCGCTATGTACTCACATGCGCAACTACCATGCCACAGCTCCCAGGGACAAACACCCCCATGTCCAGCACACAATACACAACACATCACACACACATGCAACAGACACTACCACACACAGCCCAAACCGAACAACTGTAAGATGCGTGGGGACATGTGTACACTAAGCCAGCCACGTAACCACCAACAGGTCCCCAAATATGCCAGAAGCGCCACAACGAGCACCCACCACACCCATGTGTCCGCCACAGCTGCACTAACCGACAAGTAACAGGTAAGTGGCAGGAACACAAAGTGCAGTGGGTGGGACGGTGGACAGCCCAAGTACAACACACACCAGGCCCCAGTCCCACAGCACAGCAAGGAGGAGCATCCCCCACACCCCACAGCCACGTGTCAGCCACCGCAGTGCACAACGACAGCCGAAAGGCAGACATCACGGTCCACAGCAATCGGTGTCAGTGGGTGTACAGCCACCCCCACGACCCACTACACCCCCCACCCCCACAGACCTGCAACATGGAGCACCCCCGCTCAGAGCCATGTGGCATCCAGTACAGTGCACGCACGAACAACTTGCAGGTGGGAAACTGGACAGGGCTGGATTACTGGAGGCATGAGGACCATAACACCACCAACACATGGGACATGTCACGTAGCACACGGACACGCAGCACCGCCCACCGTCACGAACAAGTGAACAATGTGCACACGGACATGAACAGCAGACTCACACCCCACATGACCCATCACAGACATAGCAACACCCAAGGAGCCACGTCTGCATGCACAAGCCACACTGAATATAGTCCCACACGGCAGCCACTGTGCAACTCATCACACACAACCGAAACACCATTGAAGTCCTGTCCATGTAGCCCCTACTGCCTGTCAACCCCACACCCCACAACTACGCCTATGTAAGACAAACAACACTAGACGCAACAGAGCGGAACAACAGAAATGCACACGAACACCACTGAACCCATCAAACTCACAGACACACCATGCACATACAACATACCATCCATCCCATCCGTCAGCCCCAGTCTCATGAAAGGCATGTCATCCGCACAGCTGCCACACATACAGCAGTCACGCTAAGACACATGCCCATGACCAACCATGTGCCAGAAGTCAATTAAGCGCACGACACACTGTGAGCAACAACACACAACATGGGCCACACCCCCCGAGCACTGCAGTGATGCACATGGCACAGGGCAGCACGCACACCAAGGAGATGGGACAACTGCAATACGTTGGCTGGCACACAACTATCACTCACTCATAACGATGCGTCCAATGCCATGTCCAGTAACCACAACAGACAGCAAATATGCAGGGCATGTCAGGCATGCACACACCTCAGACCATGCACTGTCATGCTGCCACAACACATGTCACGTTCGGCACCCATGGCTCACAGCATGTACCCCAAAAGCATATCCCCTCCCAAATGCGAATCTGGGGCATGGCCCCCATGTTGCCATATGCGTTCCTAAGCGTTCCATTTGAACCCCAAAAGCATATTCCATCCCAAATGCGAATCAGGGGCATGGCCCCCATGTTGCCATATGCGTTCCTAAGCGTTCCATTTGAACCCCAAAAGCATATTCCATCCCAAATGCGAATCTGGGGCATGGCCCCCATGTTGCCATATGCGTTCCTAAGCGTTCCATTTGAACCCCAAAAGCATATTCCATCCCAAATGCGAATCTGGGGCATGGCCCCCATGTTGCCATATGCGTTCCTAAGCGTTCCATTTGAACCCCAAAAGCATATTCCATCCCAAATGCGAATCTGGGGCATGGCCCCCATGTTGCCATATGCGTTCCTAAGCGTTCCATTTGAACCCCAAAAGCATATTCCATCCCAAATGCGAATCTGGGGCATGGCCCCCATGTTGCCATATGCGTTCCTAAGCGTTCCATTTGAACCCCAAAAGCAAAGTACAAACCAGACCCAGGATGGGCCAGGAGCCCGCATACACCAGAGTCACAATGAGTAGGGGCAAAGCAACACACCCATCGGCATGGCCAATCCGTCCCATGCCACATGTGCACAGCACACAGTCCCATTGCCTAGCACACACAACTACAGATGCCACAGCCACACACTCGCCTCCGGGAAACCCATGTACGAGATTGCACGAACTGCCAATGTCAGACGACTAATACATACTTCGCCAGGTGCAACACAATAACAAATCTCATTCTCTCCACAGGTGACGAACTGCTGGACGCTGGGGATGGAGACAGCAGCCAGCACAGCCAGCCTACAAGCCCCCAACGAGGACACACGGATCTGGAGGATCTGTCCACCTCTTCGGACACGGACCACCAAGCTGGCCCATCTGGCGTGGCAGGGCCCAGCCGCTCCCCAGGACCCCTCCTACCCACCAACTCATCATCCAGGGATGCTGAACAGTCCCAGTCCCCTGCTGCCACTGTCGTTGCGGCCACACCCACGGTCATTGCGGCCACTACCACTGCCGCAACCGCCACCATCGCCGCACCGACCACCACCGCCTCCACCACCACCACGTCTTCGCTGGCACCAGCCCCAGCGCAGGTGGTGGCCCGGCCGACTGGATCCACCCTGGGAGCCACAGCGAGGACCGTGGTGAGCAATGTGGCTAGTGGGCAGGCCGGTGGCAGCAGGACTGGTAGGAGGAGCAGGGTCAGGGAAACGCCAGCCTCCCCTGGGAGCCATGCCCTGCCTCAAATGGCCAGAGTCCTTGGGGCCTATGAAGAGGCCCAAGGACAATGGGCCAGGTCTGCTACTGACACGCGGGAGGTGCTGGGGGTGCTGAGGTCCATGGACGCCCATATGGGCCAATTCGTGTCCCGTATGGACCAACTCGTGGACCTCATGGGCCAGCTGGTGGTGGCGGTGGGGTCACAGGCAAGGCCAGCAACACCACCTCCGCCACCACCTGCTAGGGCGCAGGGTCGGCCAGCAGTGTCCACTTCCCCTGCGTCCACAGCCAGTGAGCACACCTCACCCACCACCAGCAGGTCGCCACCACACACCCCCCTCCCAAACGTGGAAGGGGCCGTCCGAAGAGGAAACAGATCTCCCGGGAGGACTTCGCACGCTCCAGTCGCAAGTGAGGCAGCCAGCCAGCCTTCCGCCAGCCTTCCTTGACCAGCCACTGCATTGACTTGCTCTACGATCCCACTCCACACAGCCATCTGGATGGCATGTGTGTGTTGGACTATGGACATAGAACCAGTGGGTACACCCTGATCATCACGCAGCCATGACCGACAGCTCATTGTCACTGCACGCACCACTTTTGTCATCACCTTACACACAATCACATGTCACAGTTTGTAATAAATGCACCTTTTTCACTAACTGCTGTTTGTGCCCTGTGTTTTATTTGTACGGAATACATCGGCCACCTTGGGCGGAAGGGCACCTGATGCGTGGCATGGCAATGGAATCCGGAGGGCCTGTAGGGACCTAGGGGTGGGAGACAGAACAGGAGCACATTCAATGAGTGTGTCACACACCCATCACACAGTACATGTCAACAACTACAAGCAATGTACACACATCGCACAGAGCAATAGGGCACAATGCCACAGTCACCAACAGTGGCATACTACCCTGGCCATGGAGCGTTGACACACTGCACGCAGTGAACATACGGCCACCCTGACACAGCACACACACACCTGCATAGATACAGACACATCATCCGTCGTACATGGACACTCACCGTCAAGTGAAGTAGCGGGCGATGAGCTGCTGGCGCACATTCCCAGCTTCCTCCTCTCCGCTGTCCACCTCACTCGAGCTGTCCTGGTCTGCGGGCTGGGGCCCTGGTTGATCTCCGTCATCCACAATGAGGGGGATCTGCTTCCGAATGGCCAGATTGTGCAGCATGCAGCACGCCACCACTACCTGGCACACCTTCTGTGGGGAGTACGCCAGTGCACCCCCGGTGCGGTCCAGGCACCTGAACCTGGACTTGAGGAGGCCAAAGGTACGCTCGACCACACGTCTGATCCTCCCATGTGCCTCATTGTATCGATCGTCTGCTGGGGTGCGAGGATTCCTCAATGGACTGAGCAGCCATGCCCCATTCGGATACGCAGAGTCACCTGGGTGTGAGGGACACAGAGAACCGTTGCTATTCCAACTGGACAGGGGACAGCATCGCACAACCAGCACGCTACACCACTCCACATACTCACCGACAATACAGCCACGATCCTGTTGCAGATTGGCCATCAGTCGTGGCAAGATGCTGTTGCGCATTATGTGTGCGTCATGTGCCGAGCCTGGAAACTTGGCACACACGTGGGTGATCACCATGTCCGCAAGGCACACCACTTGCACATTCAGGGAGTGCGTGTGCTTCCTGTTGCGGTACAGGTGCTCAGTGGCCTGTGGTGGAACAAGGCCAACATGTGTGCAGTCAATGGCTCCCACGACGTGTGGGATTCTGCCAAGGGCATAGAATGCACCCTTCACTGCCGCCAATTCACGAGCCCTGGGGAATCTGATGTACCTGTTTCGGTACAGCATCATGGCTGCCAGTACATCCCTCAGCACCTTGCTGAACATGGGCTGGGACATCCCTCCTCCACTGCCCACTGTGTGCTGGAATGACCCAGTGGCGAAGAAATGCATGGCGGCCATCACCTTAGCCGTGGGGGTGACAGCAGTCGGATACACCCTGCGGGGACGGAGATGGGGCTCTAACATGGCACACAGTCGATGCAGGGTTGGCCTGTCCAGCCGAAACTTCCTGATAACCTCTGTATCGTCCATGTCCGCCAGCAATTGGTATGGGCGGTCAATGTTCGGTCTCCGCCTGGGGTAAATGGCAGAGGACACATGTCAAAGCAACACGGCACATAGCAATTTCGCATACACATCACTGACATGACTGAGCAAGCACATGAGCCACAGCCCAGCTGTCAAGCTGGGACGGCACAGCCACAATACACTTACACAGGTCTCCCAACAATGGCAATGGCAAGTGAGACATACCACTGCCATGTGCATGCACATGGGGATCTAGGCCCCAATGACTTGCGGGGCGTGCTGATGGGGACTGACTGCATATTCGTCAAGCGGCAACGCCACGGCAACATGAGTGTCTGCTGAGCATGGAACTGCTTCCGAGGCTGGATGAGTATGGCACACGACGACGACGATGTGGGCACAGGCTGAGCGGCCAAAACAAGTGGGACCTGTGGCACGAGGGGATATGAGACAGTAGTAGGTGTCAGCACTGCACCCTATGTACAGCACTGTATGGATCACACCTCCCGAAACATTGACAGGTGTCCACATTGACAGCCCCATGCCAAGACGGCTGTGTGCTTGCAGTCACACGTCACAGGTGAGTGGTTACATTGCACGTGCCAGGTGGCAGACGTACATAGTGGGAGCTGGCATGTGTGTGCATGTGTCTCCTGTTCAGGATCCACCAGATGGGCGCTGACTCTGTACTGACCATTGGACACAGCATGTTCCGTGGAAGGCTTGTGTGTGTGGGATGGTGGCACTGGATGTGCCTCCGTTGGGTGGGGGGCCATGCACAGGGCGGGTACGTCGATGATTGCGCATTGTTGGTCACGGTGGGTGCACCAACTAAGATGTGTTGCCCTGTGTTCAATTCCTATGTCCGCATGATGATGGACTGTGGATGTGGGCAGACTACACATTGGTCGATGTGCTGTCTATATGCATGTGCCTTCACACCAGGCACAGCTGCCCCTGCACATGTGACCCCTGCTGGACTCGCTGCTGGGTCTGTGGAGCTGATGCACCTTCTGCGCGTGGGGCGGGCAGCTCTCCTCACTTCCCTCATTGCGCATGTCATGTCTTTGCCGCAGGTGACATGGATCATGGAGGGCCCACATGTACGCGTGGGTAGGCTACACATGATTGTTCACTGGTCGCCACCCCCAGTCAGTGTTTCGAATGGGAAGGTTGTCGTGCTGGTGGTATGTTCGATGTGGCGGATGGGCGGGCCTAGGTGCGGGCTTACATTCCGGACATGGGGGGTAGTTGGATTGGCGACTAGTTGCAGTACACACGGGACACGTCTCTTCCTTTCCACATCTGGGTCATCCCTTGTACTAACTGACAGTGATACAGTCATCTTCGCCCCAGCCCTCATGTCCTCCCCTCGCCCCCCAATATGCATGCTCACCTGCGAGGCTAGCGCTTGCACAGGCAGCCCCAAGCTCGCACCAGAGAGGGCAAGGAGTGTATGTGTGGGTCCAGTTGCACGAGTGGGCTGTCTCAGGGTATGATGTGTGGCGGGACGCCGTCCACCTGCGTGGTGCCCCAAATGGAGACCCGGCCTGCATGGACTATGCATCACAGTCTTCGCCTTCCGGATCCGCCACCTGCGACACCCAGTGGCTGTGGCTGCCCTTGCGGCCAGGCCGCGTCCGTCTGTGGCTGATGGCCCACACATTCACTCTTTGGCCTCTCTGGGGAGGGCTCGGGGTGGTGGCGCACGCGCTTGCACTTAGTCGCAATGGCATGTGGCGTGGTTGGTATGATGGGCAATGGATGGGATGGTGCGAGCCACCTCCCGTGACGTCAGTGCTGCTCGTGCTGTGGTGCGTCCCCCCTACACTTCCATTTGACTTGTGCCATGCTAGACGTTGAGGTTCTATTGCCTGCGTGATATGACCAGGAGGAGCGCGAGGAGACCTGTCACACACCATGCTCCACTGCCATCCCGTGCCCTGTATCGCCTGTGCGGATTGACTATGTTGGGGTTACACCTGGTCGACTGGGGCTGTGTGTGCCTTGTCAAGGGGCATGGCGGGCGCACAACAGGATCCAGCTTGTCCACAGAGGGTGGGCTGAGGTGCGCCTGGTACCGCCTTGTACGTGTGCCCGGCTGCTGTGCACACACGTGTTCACTCCCCCCGACAGGTGTCCTCTCACAATGCCCAGGGAAGCGGTGGTGTACTGTTCATGACCCCTCCCAACACGGCGTGCTCCAACTTGGCATGTGCGCATCTACCCGTCGCACCCACCCACCTGAGCACTGCGTCCATACGACTTCACACGACACATGTGTGTCTTCCACAGTAGTGCTACTCATTTGCGTTGACATCCAATACCAGTGGACTACATGGTCATGTCACGACTGCCGTGTACTTCACATACTCTCATCCTCTCTCATTCGTACTTGTGAAATGAGTCAGCGGAGACAGTTTTGGTTTCAGACATTATATTGAGTCTTCTGTCCTCTGTGATGCAGTATAGTGGACACTACTGGCAGCGGAATACATGTTGAGGATATACTGAGCATGATTACAAATGGGATAGGGTGTGGGGTTACATCTGCTTGGCCAAGGCTGTGCTAATGTACATTTACGTATAGCTGCGGAGCTGCGGACTTTGACACAGACGGTATACATGTAGCCTACCAGACCGCTCGGCATCATGGGCACAGTCCATCTCAGTTCCATGTGACAGGTTTGCTGCGGTTGTTCCTCATGCACGCGTGCATGTGAGATGACATCAGGGCATGTGCTTGCGTGCATGCAGCGGCGTGCCACTTGTTGTTGCACTGTGGTGGTTACTGGACATGTCACAGTCACTGGGGTCGTGTTGTTGTTGTATGCACTTGTCGTCCATGCAAAGGTCCTGGTATGGGATTCCCGGGGCGGGGGTGGGAGGGGTGCAGCACCCACAGACTCCAGGCGACCTATTCATGTCCACTGGGCGGTGTGTGTGTCCATGTGCGCTGGATCCATGTCGTGTCCTGGTTGTTCGTGCAGTTCCGTCCATGTGGGTGCGATGCACAGAGCCCATGCCACTGCCTCCCACGATGCATGCGGTGTTCCTGGATGTGATGGGGAACAGTGTGCATGTCCCGGTCATATCCGATGTCATGGCGATGTCGTTGATGGTGTGGTTACAGTTGCCGGTCGTTTGGTATGGCTGTTGTGGTGGTGACTGGCCAGTCCGTGCGGAAGCTGAGCATGGGTGCGGGGTTGGACTTCATAGGTCACTCGGGGAACCTGCGTTGTGGTCCGACGTATTTACAGGTTGTCAGGTATGCGATGCCGTCCAGCAGGGCTTCCATGTCATTGGTGGTGTACATGTTTGTCAGCCAATGAAGCGGATGGTGGCTGTCAAGGTGTTGTTCGTAGGTTGTCCCTTGGAGGACCATGATGGGGCATGCTGGGTGACATTCGATGTAGCTGTTCTCGATGATCCGTCGTGTGGAGGCACAGTGGTTCCATTTCAGTGCGCGTGCGATGTTGGCCACATACGCCATGCCCCCATAGGCAGAGCAGGCCCTGTCGTGTGCGTCCAGAGGGAGGAGTAGTGGTAGCAGGTCCGCCTTCAGACATGCCGGGTTGGAGAGGCATATCTCGACGGGATGCTGGTAGGGACACCTCCGACAGTAGAAGACGGGCATGACGCAGCTGAACAATGTGATGCGGTAAGTCAGTCGGTAACTTACGTTCAGCAGGGACAGGAGATCGCATCCCAATGTATGTATCGTGTTGGTTTGGTACAGCTTGAGCTCTTCGGCGTAGTTGGGTAGGTGTGTTGCGGTTGCCATTTCGCAGCGGTTCGTAGAGGTGGCGTGCTCCGGCTGTGTGTGCAGTCTGCAATGTGCACGCTCCGGGGTTGCTGTGAGCTCTGTGTAGTCGTGGGGAGACAGGACTTGTGTTCTGTTGGCTTGTTTGGAGGACACGGGCCCTCTTCCCACATGCTTCTCAGACAGTTCAAGGTCGGTGCTGTGTGACTCCTTCCAATTAACTTGCATGTGGCCGACATGGGGGAGTGTTTTCTTCTTTCTTCCCCGTCCGTTGTGTGCTTCTGTGATATGCGCTATCTGCCCTGTGGTCGGTCTCCTCGGCATGCCTGTGTTGGTCTATTCTTGGACAATGGCTGTATTCACCGGCTTCTGTCGTAGGGCTGTGGTTTCGGTGTTGGAATGGAAGGTCATTCAGTGCTGTCTGCTCTCCCTTGTGTGGGCGGCAGGCTGCCTTTCCGCTCTGCGTTGGGCCTTGTGTGTGGATGTAATTCTTGGGCCACCTGTTGTCGGTCCCCGGGCTCTTTGGTGTTCCGTTTCATGTGTCTTGTTCATATGTGCAGGGTGGTATGGGTTTTTCAGTGTGGTACTGGCGTTCCTCTTCCCGAAGGGGCCCTGCTTCTCCTAGTTGGTGTTGCTGCCGCTGTGTGCTTCGCCATGTTTGTTACACTGGGGTGTGTCCTGCTGTTGCGTGACTTCACTGACATGTGTGCGTCGGTTGTGTGGCGTTGGGTGTTGTCCGTGACTTGGGCGTTGGGGACATGTCTGTGGCCGGCCTGTCACGTGTCATGTGCGTTCGGGGTGGGGCTGGTGTGTGTGCTGCTTGGTTGTGTCCCTGTGTCTGTGTGCGACGCATGCATGGCGCTGCGGTTGGCCTCTGCGTTGTGCGCATGTGTGGCGGCGTCATCGGCGCTTTGGGGCCGTGACGGGGTGGTTGGTTCCTAGTCCCAGGTGGTGTGTACACATGTGTTCTGCGATGTTAGGATTTGGCCTGTGTGTCATATGTGGATGCAATGGTGGATGTGTAGTGTGCACGCGCTGGTGGGGGGTTGTCCGCTTTTTCCGCCCTTGCACTGTGTGCGCTGTTTGCGTGCACTTGTTGTGTGTGTGCCTACCTGCGTCTCCGCGGTACGTTGCGTCCTTGGTGGTGCATCAGCAGAAGCATGGGAAGGGCCTGCAGTGCTGGATTCATGCCCGGGGTGCCGCTTCTTCGTTGTCCGTGCTCGGCGTCCGTGTTTCCGCCTCTCTTTCACGTGCGGTGTCTCTTTGCCGTGGGAGCCGTTTGTTTGCGGCATCGTAATTTATGCGCCGGGCGGGACGTGTTTCGTCGGACGCTGTGTGTCAGTTGTGCTGCGCCGCTACGTGTGCGGGCGCACTTTGATGGCGGACGGTGTTGCTGGCTTGCCGGCGGTGTTTGGCCTGCTTTTCGCATCGTAATTGGGCGGGCGTGTGGACTGCTGCGTGCCGGCGGTAACTGGTGGTTTTTGCATCCGCCAGCACGGCGGTTGTGCTTCCGCCCGCCATCGTAATGGGCCCCTAGGGGGTTTATTACTGTACACTTCAAACTCATGTTTTTCTAGTATATTTCTAGAACAACCATCTCTAAAACCTATTTTCCGTTTTTGCGGTAAGGCCAGAGATCGCGAAGATGTTGGTCATTACGTCGTGAAAGAGGAAAGCTAAAGCAGGAATTCAATAGCCACCACCACATTAAAAAATTATAACTATATAACTAATTCTAACCATCACAGTAGATAACTCACTATATAAATAACTCTATAAAAACATTTATCAAAATCTCAATATCTCTATAACAATGACTATTAATGATTCACTAATATTTTTTTTATATTTCCACCAATATTCGTGATGATGTTGATAGTCGCTATGTCCCCGCGATAATACATGGGGGCCACACTGGCGGTCGCGGCATCATCGCAAATATCACACGCCATTAAAAAAATCTATTTTGGACACATAACTTGTGTCACTAACACCCCCATTCATCACACATGGGGTCAGAGTACCTCTACTCTGACCCCTTATGTTAGCTTTTTCAGAAATTTTCAGCCCCAGGAACTGTTGCTGAGCAATAAAATGGCAGCTGCAACTTTCTGTTCAGGTTCTGTCCAGCCAATCCGAGCATTCCTGTTGGCACGTGCATTTGCGATTAATCGCAAAACCACAGCGAAATATCCACTAGGGGCCAGAGATATCACTATAATTTTAAACTTAAATTTCTCAACAACTACTGAACGGATTTACACCAAATAAGCAAAAGGCACTTCCTTGAACCAACATCTACCTTCCTGCCAACTTTGGTGTAAGTCCGTTCAGCAGTTCGGTCTGTAGCTGTGGCTAAAGATTCCTTTGGGAATTAACATTACAAACACACCCTTAATTTGCGTCCCTAATTCTCGGTCCCAACTGTACGCATCACCCCCAAACTTTCCATGACAACCAGATCCTACCTTGACACTTTTTTGGGAAAATTTCATGAAGATTGGTCAAATGACGCCAAAGTTATAGGCAAGTCAAAAAATGATTTTCCTATGGAACTAGGTCCTAACTATAACTACCTACTGACAACCGCCAGTAGGTAATATATATATATATATACACACAAAGGTGTTGTTCAATGAAGGTATGTCTCTAACCGTGATTACATGTACTGAACCCACATTATATGGCACATGGGGACATGGTGTGTCCAGATGTTACGTCCTCCACTCCACTGCAATGTAGCTAGGTGAGATTAGTGAACACAGTGGGCCATGAATTGCAGTGGAATGATTACGTGTATGATGGTGACCCAACTTTCTTAAGTTGGTGATTGGTGAACAGAGACTATGTTAAACCATTAAGTCAGTGCTTGTAATTGCTATCCTTTTCTTTACAGGTCTACAAACTAGATTTTCTAGAATCAACATATAGGTGTGGTAAACTCCTTTTTTCGGTCTGCCACTTACCATCAGATGAGGGGGAAGAGATTAAGGTTCCTACAATGGCCCTGAAGAAAGTTGAGAGATATGTAGGGCACACCAAAGGGGCTGAAATACGTTGATCAAGATGAGTGAGTGAGAGAGGAACCCTAACAATTACCTTGATGCCACTCAAGATCCTATTTTTTAACTTTGTGTTGGACAGATACCAGTGAATAAAGTAATTGCAAATCCACTGCCCTAATAAAATTTTAGTACACATTTCCCTCATTTTTAATACACACTGCCCTCACTATACTAAACCAATGCATGACTACAACCATGACAGGAGCTCAGGATAAGACCACCTTGCACTAACGGGTACCCTTGAAGGAGAGCCCCATGGTGAAGCATGTCAACCAGTGTGAGTGAGGGGATACCATCCTTTTTTCATTTTTGAAAGAATCCGGTTTCAAGAAGGTGAATGGAACATTCTAGAAATCAATTGACCGTATAGGATAGGGAAGGACACAAATTGGGGAACCATTTTTTCAGACTTAGCTTACAAGAGAACCCCCAGTCTCTTATTTGATTGCTTTTGGTTTTGCTGATAAAGGTCTTGTTGCAATGTGAACTAGGAGGGATAGCTTCTTGTAATACAACAGCAGATGTTGTTTCCATGTCTACTGTGTCCCTCTTTGACTTGGTAAATATATACTGCCTTTGACTCCAAGTATGCATATACTTATGCATTGATTACGTTCAGACAGAATACTTCCCCCAATGTCATGGGCTCAACTTCTTGGCACATATTGTACATGTGGCAAACTTTGCTGACAATTTCTTCCTTCCAGGAAGGATAGAAAAAAACGCCAGAAGATGGACTCTGGTGCAGATCTGGTGTCTTCACACTGCTCACATTCTTGATGTTTTTGATCATCCTGTACGGTAGCTGTGATACCATTGGGAACGTTATTAATGCCCATATGAACGAAAATCAACCCAAAAACTTGTCAGCTTCAATTGTTATGGATCTCCAGTGGCAAGGAGTACATCGATATGTGTTATAAGGACAGGATGTACTTCAATTTGGAATAGTATAGTCACAGGAACCAATTCAATATTTTAATGGTTTTCAAATGATTCACAGATTCTCCCCAGTACCCGAAAAATGCCCAGGAATCCCTCAAAATGGGGAACATTTTAAACCTTCCTTTAAAAACGTGAGTTTGAAGTTGTTCTTTCCATATTTCTGGCCACAAACAATAAAAACTAGTTTGTTTTCCTATAAAACTCAACTTTATAAATGTTACTGGATTTAAGACTCCAACTTTTGGAGCCGCATACCCCAGAAAAGTAGGTTCACTTTCATGCTCTCGTAAGACTACCCAACACTATAGCATTGTTTCTATGAAAGTCGCAAAAGGTCTGGTGATCCTTAAGGATCAATAAAAAAGAAATAAAAGAAGCCATCTCATTGGATAAGCAATGCACACTATTTCAAAAACAAGTTCACAGTCTCTAGAGATAAGGACCCCACCCATTCGCAAAGTACAATTTTGCCTTTGTTATTTCAGAGAGGCAGACTTGTACATTTTCAATCCTTCACCATCATGGCATTCAAGCATATTGAAGAAAGCCAGCAAGTAGTCAGTGCTTCAGGAGTACCATCAGTTGCACCACCACAAGAGGATGATGAGGTTTTGGTGCCTGCTTCCTCCTCTAAACCTCCTGCTGGCACACACCCAGTGAGGGAGTCACTGGTGTGGCAGCTCTTCACACACCCTTCAGGGTAGAAAATTGAATGACTCAAGATGACTTGTACCTTAGACAATTGAGTCTCACAGAGAGGGTATTCTGGCATGTACTAAATTGAGACAAACATACAAATGAGTATTCAAGTGCAGAGTTGCTGAGGCAGCTACGAGATGAAGGATAATCTGTGCCCCTAGAAGTACAACTGCAAAAAGAACAGATGATGCACAAAAGTACAACGGTCACAGGAGGAAGAGGATTCCAAGTTGCAGTACTTCTCCACATACTGAAATGAGTGCATGAAAGGGATTTGTTGTGGTTGAGAGGAATAAATCGGTTTCTTCACTGCCAATGGATGCCCATTTCAATAGCAGCCACAAAACTATAGAGCAGTCATTAAAAAAGAGAAGTGGGTTGGATGCCTGAGGGTGGTGTTGCTCAGCCTGGCCGTACACAGGGGCATATTATCAAGGGCAGTATCGCCACTTTAGCGGCACTTTTTGCCGATAAAGCGGCGATATTTTTATCGCCCTATTAGCAAGCTGTCGCTAACAGCTGTTAGCGACAGCTTAATTGCGATAGCGGGCGTTTTGTTGCCGCTTTGCATGTCAGCGATAATTATCGCTAATGACATGCAAAGTAGGCGTTCCCAACTAAAAGCAACTACAAACAGCCGCAAACACAACTTCCCCCTATTATCAATGCCCGCGAAGCGATAAAAAAAGTTGTGCTAACCGCGATTAACGCTGGAATTTAACACCTGCTAAAAACTTGACTTACCTATTTTCTCAATGGGAGGTGGATTGTGAGGCTAAGTCCACCATGGCCTATCATCAAGGATTCCCCTATCGCTGGTGTTTTATCGCAGGATTTCCTGCGATATTCTCGCATTTCGCCGCTATCGCTGGATTTTTTATCGGCTTGGAGATAAGCGTTGCTAATAACGCGCTATCTCGGCGATGAAATCCAGCGATAGCCGGCGATAAAAAAAACAGCGCTAAGCGCGCTTTGCGATAATTATCGCAAATCGTTGCTAATATGCCCCCTAATACCCCTTCGGTATATGGTTTTTAGGCCCTTTGTCTCACCCCCACTGTGCACAATAACAAAGCCATACTCTGTAGGGTTCGATGCCTGCCACAGGTCAGGTCCTGTGCCCCAACTTCCGCTGCAGACAGCCAAAGGATGCCTGCTGACAGGGTTCAAAGCCTGGCCTGCAAGGCCCTGGCGCCTACCACTGCAGTGTACAGCTGAAGGAAGTGTACAGTGAACTTTGGCCCTTGGCATAGGTTGGAAGCGAGGTCTGCAAACACAACTTTCGGTATATTTAGATTACAGAATTTTACAATAAATCATGGTGTGCATTCAGTCATGCTGCACATGTCCAATAGCCAATTGGTGTAAGGTGTTAGCTGTCTATTGCAAGTATAGAACAGAAACTGTTGGTATTCTCTAATACGCACAGCACATTTGTGTACATTATAATGGTTACTCATAAACGGAGGTTGAAGCGCAAAAAGCTGGTCTATGTTGAATATGAACAAAAAGCCAGAAATTC
Source organism: Calotriton arnoldi (assembly GCA_963921515.1). NCBI lineage: Eukaryota > Metazoa > Chordata > Amphibia > Caudata > Salamandridae > Calotriton > Calotriton arnoldi. Next base: position 28,215 of record CAWUFW010018977.1, read on the forward strand.
ACTGGAAAAACACGAATTAAGTTGAAATTGTAGATAGGTTTCATATAACAAAATAATGTGCACGTTTAACAAAGCTTTGAAATTCACAGTTAAAGTGCAGTTATTGCTACAAAACGAAACCACTGAAATTCGTCAGCTAGGGTTCAGTGAACTAACCCAGTACCTAACCCTCAGTGAGTAAACATGCCACAATGCATTACACTTTGCACACCAGCATCAGCATGTCAATGTTTGTTTATTTGTTGCTCAGAATAACAAACCTTATTTCACTCCTTTTGCAATCCGTACTCATTTTCCACAAGATTCTTCCGTGCAGTTTGAGATGATCCGAAAGCATTCATCAAAAAAGGTTTGTCGAATTACAGCAGCAGAGACATATAATGTGGATTTGAAATTGTTAGTACTGTCGGAAATAAATTCAGCAAACTGTTCTTTCCCCAGTGTACTGTCACACGGGTGACAGATGGCAAAGAGCTAATGGAACAGGAAGCCATCTAAGAACACAGCAAAGAAAATTATGAGAGCTACACAAGGCTCCAAGGGATCTTTCCTACTTCACCACGGGTCAATCGCCTCAGCGTCCATAAAAGGGTCTCTACCTTCCCAAGTACAATCACATGGCAGCAAAGCGCTGAGGCTGAAAGGGGCGCCTGATCCCCACAGTGCTAAAGGTCATTAAAAAGTGCTGCAGAGGCACATCTTGAAATCTGCCAGAGAAGGAAACGGGATTGTCCACAGGGATGAATTTAAGTAGTCTGTTTTCGGCAGCACTACGCAGGTCATAAAAGGCAGGTTCTCATTATGTATTAGAAGAGCAAAGGTTTGTGTTAAACATTTGAATTCAGAGCAGGTGTATGCAGTCGGTCACATTAAATTGATATTCAGAAATGCTATTTCAGACAGAAAACAACGTGGAAGGGTGTTTATAAAGAGACACACAGTAATTACTAAATTGTATTAGCGCATCTCGAAATAGGTTGCCAATGTGGATAATTTTGGGTGCAGATGTTTTCTTTGAAGCAACTGAAAATCTCAGGATTTTAGAGGATCATTGTGCAAAAGACAAAAATAACAAAATCATTCCTTAATATCCCACAATAATGTGTGCTAAAAGAAATTTTTTAACACTCATCCACACCATTTTGGGATTACACCTGTTTTATTGACTTAAACATATTTCAACACAACAATTAGCAACGGTCACGGATTAACTCAAAGTTGCCTGTCACCAAAATCCTCTAAGAGTTCCTCACGTGCGTCAAATATCCTTCCAGCACCATCCCATCAAGTATATATGTGAGTCCCTGGATTCTTTATCCTTCGTAGATGTCGTTGATAAAGAGTTGTGTCTTTTCTGTTGGAATTATTCTCATATCCTACAGATATTTTGCACACAAATACTCTTCAAATACTGAAGATAAGGTCCTAAAGAATTGCATCGAAACAGATCCAAAGATGACAGCCTTCACCTGCAGTAACTCCATAACATGTTGCTTCACCTGCAATTCCCATAGTCTATCCATTACTGTGCATTGGGAACGTTAGCATTAGCCCATAATGCTATTATCACTTGATTTGCTGCACAAAATCCAAGCATGAACTGTTTACTCCTAACTGAGTACAGGGACGATGTCTGTTTGTTAGATGGTCCACACAGCAACTATATATATCTATATATCTATATTTATTTAGCTCACAGGTTGCCCTCCTGGTTCGGGGAGCACTCTAGGAACGATAATGCCATGCAGACTCAGCAGTTCAGAGGTCGCGGCCTGACGCGTTTCGCTTGTATGCTTTTTCAAAGGCAGTTCTCTTCTTTCACTCGGCAATGCGCGTCCCACTTAAATGCGAGGATGCCGCCTGCTGATAGGTTACAAGTTCCCACTGGATTGTGGTATTCGTAGTGAGTGGCTAATTTACCCTCGATGGGTGCCAGGTTCAGAAGATCCCTGATGCCTGCCCTGGATGGGCCCCCTGAGCTGGAGAGTCTATGTATCGGCATCGGTCCTCCCGAAATGGGCTGGGCGAATTCCCAACTCGTCGGCCCGCTCAGATATCAGCGGTGGTGCTTCCCCTGTGGCAAGGCGTGCCGCGTTATAGATTCAGCTCAAAGGTTGGTCTCCTGGTTCGGGGAGCACTCTAGGAACGATAATGCCATGCAGACTCAGCAGTTCAGAGGTCGCGGCCTGACGCGTTTCGCTTGTATGCTTTTTCAAAGGCCGTTCTCTTCTTTCACTCGGCAATGCGCGTCCCACTTAAATGCGAGGATGACGCCTGCTGATAGGTTGCAAGTTCTCACTGGATTGTGGTATTCGTAGTGAGTCGCTAATTTACCCTTGATGGGTGCCAGGTTCAGAAGATCCCTGATGCCTGCCCTGGATGGGCCCCCTGAGCTGGAGAGTCTATGTATCGGCATCGGTCCTCCCGAAATGGGCTGGGTGAATTCCCAACTCGTCGGCCCGCTCAGATATCAGCGGTGGTGCTTCCCCCGTGGCAAGGCGTGCCGCGTTATAGATTCAGCTCACAAGTTGCCCTCCTGGTTCGGGGGGCACTCTAGGAACGATAATGCCATGCAGACTCAGCAGTTCAGAGGTCGGGCCTGACGCGTTTAGCTTGTATGCTTTTTCAAAGGCTGTTCTCTTCTTTCACTCGGCAATGCGCGTCCCACTTAAATGCGAGGATGCCGCCTGCTGATAGGTTGCAAGTTCCCACTGGATTGTGGTATTCGTAGTGAGTCACTAATTTACCCTTGATGGGTGCCAGGTTCAGAAGATCCCTGATGCCTGCCCTGGATGGGCCCCCTGAGCTGGAGAGTCTATGTATCAGCATCGGACCTCCCGAAATGGGCTGGGTGAATTCCCAACTCGTCGGCCCGCTCAGATATCAGCGGTGGTGCTTCCCCTGCGGCAAGGCATGCCGCGTTATAGATTCAGCTCACAGGTTGCCCTCCTGGTTCGGGGAGAACTCTAGGAACGATAATGCCATGCAGACTCAGCAGTTCAGAGGTCGCGACCTTACGCGTTTTGCTTGTATGCTTTTTCAAAGGCCGTTCTCTTCTTTCACTCGGCAATCCGCGTCCCACTTAAATGCGAGGATGCCGCCTGCTGATAGGTTGCAAGTTCCCACTGGATTGTGGTATTTGTAGTGAGTCGCTAATTTACCCTTGATGGGTGCCAGGTTCAGAACATCCCTGCTGCCTGCCCTGGATGGGCCCCCTGAGCTGGAGAGTCTATGTATCGGCATCGGTCCTCCCGAAATGGGCTGGGCGAATTCCCAACTCGTCGGCCCGCTCAGATATCAGCGGTGGTGCTTCCCCCGCGGCAAGGCGTGCCGCGTTATAGATTCAGCTCACAGGTTGCCCAGCCCATTTGGGGAGGACTGATGCCGATACATAGACTCTCCAGCTCAGGGGGCCCATCCAGGGCAGGCATCAGGGATCTTCTGAACCTGGCACCCATCAAGGGTAAATTAGCGACTCACTACGAATACCACAATCCAGTGGGAACTTGCAACCTATCAGTAGGCGGCATCCTCGTATTTAAGTGGGACGCGCATTGCCGAGTGAAAGAAGAGAACGGCCTTTGAAAAAGCATACAAGCGAAACGCGTCAGGCCGCGACCTCTGAACTGCTGAGTCTGCATGGCATTATTGTTCCTAGAGTGCTCCCCGAACCAGGAGGGCAACCTGTGAGCTGAATCTTTAACGCAGCACGCCTTGCCGCGGGGGAAGCACCACCGCTGATATCTGAGCGGGCCGACGAGTTGGGAATTCGCCCAGCCCATTTCGGGAGGACCGATGCCGATACATAGACTCTCCATCCCAGGGGGCCCATCCAGGGCAGGCATCAGGGATCTTCTGAACCTGGCACCCATCAAGGGTAAATTAGCGACTCACTACAAATACCACAATCCAGTGGGAACTTGCAACCTATCAGTAGGCGGCATCCTCGCATTTAAGTGGGACGCGCATTGCCGAGTGAAAGAAGAGAACGGCCTTTGAAAAAGCATACAAGCGAAACGCGTCAGGCCGCGACCTCTGAACTGCTGAGTCTGCATGGCATTATCGTTCCTAGAGTGCTCCCCGAACCAGGAGGGCAACCTGTGAGCTGAATCTATATTTATTTATCTATATATTGACTGAAAAAAACAAAGGTTATAGGGACGATATAGTTGGACTCTTATTTCATTCATACAAAACCAGTGAAATTCAGCAGTTATAGTTAGCTGAGCTAACTATAACTTATGCCCCTACAATGCACTGCTTATGACCTCACATATTACATCACTCATGACATGGTCAGTGACATTACTGATGACATCTGAGCCTAACTATAACATACTTGTAACCATTGGTTAGCCATTGATCAACGTATCTTGATAAGGGTTCAGTCACTGAACCGATTGTGGATACGATTGGACGGAAAGGTGGATCTGAAAGATGTTTATGAATTTTAGGTACACCGTATATGCATGGCATTTTTCTTTTGGAACTATTGAGATACTCATGTTCTTTTTTGTTTATGTCTCCTCTTTGTAAGGCTGCAGTAGATAGTTGGTTAATTTTCGAGCTTACTCTATTAGTAGGGTCACTTGTTATTTTAGTATAGAATTGTTGGTCATTCAGGAGGGTTAGCATTTTGTGTTCATAAGAAGTGGTGTCTAGGACAATGATGCCTCCCCCTTTGTCGCAACTTTTGATGGTGATTGTCTTGTTTTGTGTTAAGGAAGTGAGACTTGCAAATTTTTTAGGGCAACACACGGTAAAAGAAAAATAATCACTTTATCATGGAACTCAGTGTGGCCTTTTAAGGTTTTTTTAAGAATTTTGTTTTATTTAGTTTTTATCTGTTCTATAGGATAAGGTCGTGGCCCTCCTGATGAAGGCGCTTTGAGTGCCGAAATGCACGTTGAGAAGATCCATCTCATAGCCACTACTTTTGACATTAGATTTATATAAATGTATAGATGTTTGTCCAATCCTTCCCTGATTAAATTGTGTTTTATGTGACTTATATGATTTATCGACACCATGTTGTATTGTAATTATATATTGTCTGAATATTTCTGGAAAAATTCATTTTTAAAACAAACCAAATAAAATGTATACATGTTTTAATATAGCTACTATGTGTTCACACTGAGTTCTCCCTATCATGTCTTCCTGTTTTCAATGAGTTGTTAAATAGAATGACTGTTTTTGACTGCCTAGGGTTGTGCCTTCAATTGTATTATTCACCTGCAGTAACTCCATAACATTTTGCTTCACCTGCAATTCCCATAGTCTATGTTGCCATTATTGTGCATTGGGAACGTTAGCATTAGCCCATAATGCTATTATCATTTGATTTGCTGCACAAAATCCAAGCATGAACTGTTTACTCCTAACTGAGTACAGGGACGATGTCTGTTTGTTAGATGGTCCACACAGCAACTATATATATCTATATTCACTGAAAAAACCATAGGTTTTAGGGACAGTTATAGTTAGTTGGACATTGCACTCGTACAAAACCCGTGAAATTCCCCCGTTATAGTTAGTCCAGCTAACTATAACTCGCGCCCCCGCAATGCACTGCTGATGACGTCACATATTACATCACTCATGACATGGTCAGTGACATCACTGATGACATCACTGATGACATCTCAAATGACATCACTGATGACATCATCCAGTGACTGTGTGTTTCTGTAAAGTTTAAATATTTTTAATATATATAGGAAAAGACGTATTGAAGAATGAGTGGGTGTGTAAGTGTCTGTATGGATGATTTAGTAGGTGCGTGACTGACTCTATAAGTGAGTGATTTAACGTATCTTACTGAATGCATGGGTTAGTGACTAAACTGGGTGAATGTCTGTATCCGTCTGTCTGTTGCTGTGTAAGTGGCTGCATGTGTTTGTGAATAGCTACATGAGTGTCTATATGAGTTATTGAATGCTTGTCTGAGTATCTGTATGGGTGCCTGAGTGTTTGTGTGGGAGGGGTGTGTGCAACTCTGTGCATAGATGTGTGAGTGGGTGATTCACTGGGTTGATGGTTTCAAGAGTGCATCTGTGATAGACTGTATGGGTGGGTAAGTGTGTGTAAGAGTGTGTTAGTGAGTGAATGTATGTCCCAGTGGTACATGTGTGAGTAACTACATATGTGAAAGGCAGTATATATGTGTGTTGGAGTATATAAATAGCTATAAGCGAGAGTGAGTGATTGTGATAGTGGCTGTATGGATGAGTGTGTGCTTGTATCAGTGATTGTATAAGAGCGTAAGAATGTGCTACTATTTGTATGAGTAAGTGAGCTGGTGTGTGTATAACTGTATAGGTGAGTAAATGGTAGTGTGTTTAATTATTTGCATGACTGACTAGGTGTGTGAGTACCTCTATGGATGAGTGGCGGTGTTTGAGTGTCTATATAGGATTATGAGTGCATATGATAGTCCTGTACTGAGTGACCGTAAGTATGAGTGACTGTACGGGTGAGTGAGTGGATGTGTGCGTAGACCTAAGAATCAGTGAGTGGGTATGTAGTTATTGGTGTTGGAGTGTCTATGGTTTTGCGAATGGCAGTCTGTAATTTAGAGTGGGTTTATCAAAGGTTATATTGGGGTGTGAGGAGGTGCATCAGATTATCACGTGGATGATGTCATCAGTGATGTCATTTGAGATGTCATCAGTGATGTCATCAGTGATGTCACTGACCATGTCATGAGTGATGTAATATGTGACGTCATCAGCAGTGCATTGCGGGAGCGCGAGTTATAGTTAGCTGGACTAACTATAACGGGGGAATTTCACGGGTTTTGTACGAGTGCAATGTCCAACTAACTATAACTGTCCCTAAAACCTATGGTTTTTTCAGTGAATTTCAAAGGTTTTTTAAATGCTAATTTGTAACTATAACGTCCCTGAAACCTATGGTTTTTTCAGTGAATTTCAAAGGTTTTTTAAATGCTAATTTGTAACTATAACATGTCTGAAACCTACAGTTTTTTCAGTGAATTTCAAAGGTTTTGTAAATGACAATGTTTAAATGTATTAATTGTTATATACATTTTTTTCATACTGATTTCCAAATTTTTTAGAAACAATTTTTTTTTAAATATTTTATTTTTTAAATTACATTGTAATTACATTATACATTACATTACAAAAAATACTTTCTCAGAATGAATTACTTTAGTTTAAATACTTTGCACATAGGCAATAGACTTTTAAGTACAGTAGTTACAGTTGTTGCAATGGGCAACACATTTTCAAACACAATGCAACATTCAGCTCAATGTGAATTTCTAGTTAAATGCAATTAGTTACTTTATGGATTACTTTTCTAACCACAGGACTGGATCCTAGATTCAGTCCTGGGACATCTCCTGTCAACAGTTGAGTAAAAGCGTTTTGGTTACAGTCGTGATTTTTAAGGAATATTATTGTACTTTAAAAGTTCACACTTAGAAACTTTTTCTCATAGAATCACCAATGTTATCCTATGGAAGGAAATTCACTTAGAAGTTAAAAACTGTTATCGTTACTTTTTCTTACTCAGTGTTGGATCCTGGATCCAGCACTGGTGCATCTCCTGTAAACAGTTGAAAGAATGCGTTTAAGTCATACAGGCGATTTTTTAGGAATATTTGTAGTTTGTGAAAATCGACACTTTGAAACTTTTCTGCTGAAAACCAGACAATGGATTCCTATGGAAGAAAATATAAGTTACTGGTAAGTACGGTTAAAATTACTTTTCAGGATTAGTACTGGGCTGAAAGATACAGCACTGAGGTCTCTCCTGATAACAGGTGAGTAAATCGGAATTCGTATTTCGTCTGATTTTAGAGGAATATTTTAAAGTTCCAAAACTCCACACTTAGAAGAATTTCCAAGTGAAAACAGTCAATGTTAGCCTATAGAAGGAAATTCAAGTTACTGGTAAGTACGGTTAAAATTACTTTTCAGGACCAGTACTGGGCTGAAAGATACAGCACTGAGGTCTCTCCTTATAACAGGTGAGTAAATCGGAATTCGTATTTCGGCTGATTTTAGAGGAATATTTGTATGTTTCAAAAATCAACACTTAGAAACTTTTTCAACAAAAAGCAGGCAATGATATCCTATGGAAGGAAATTCAAGTTACTGGTAAGTACGGTTAAAATTACTTTTCAGGACCAGTACTGGGCTGAAAGATGCAGCACTGAGGTCTCTCCTTATAACAGGTGAGTAAATAGGAATTCGTATTTCGGATGATTTTAGAAGAATATTTGCACAATGGTGAAGGGAGGGGCGGGGCCTGAGGTGACATCTGTGCAAACGCGCCCCGTGGCGCGTTTTTAAGTTGGGGGATTAAGTCCCCTTGAATCCTGAGGGTCCCTAGGGGCCAACTAGCCCACCAGGAACCTCCAATATGCGCCAGGGGCTGCGTTGCAGAGATGTGTAGAGAGGCCACACCCCTTTTTACACCTCTCTGCAACGCAGCTCTGTGGCGCTTTCTGGATGTACCTGTTGGGCTAGTTGGCCCCCAAGACCCTCAGGATTGAAGGGGATTTAATTCCCCATCTTAAAACGCGCCACGGGGCCTGTTTGCACACATGTCACCTGAAGCCCCGCCCCTCCCTTCACCACTGTGCAAACGCGCCCGTGGCGCATTTTAAGTTGGGGAATTAAGTCCCCTTGAATCCTGAGGGTCCCCGGAGTCCAACTAGCCCACCATATACCTCCAAAAAGCGCCACAGAGCTGCGTTGCAGAGAGGTGTAAAGGGGCGTGGCCTCTGTACACCTCTCTGCAAGGCAGCCCCTGGTGCATACTGGAGGTTCCTGGTGGGCTAGTTGGCCCCCAGGGACCCCCAGTATTCAAGGGGAATTCGTTCCCCCTCTGCAAATGCGCCAGGGGGCGCGTTTGCAGAGTGGTGAAGGAAGGGGGCGGGGCCTGCGGGCCCGATCGTTTAAAAAAAATAATAATAATTTTGTCCCCTGAAGGGGGGCTCTGTGGCCCCCCTTCCTTTTACCAGTTTTTATGCCCTGGGGACCCCATCCCCCAGGGCCTTACCCCTTTTTTTTAATTACAAATTTAAAAAAAAACGGGAAGGGGGCCGCGTGGCCCCCTTCCCTGGGCCTGTATTGGCCCCGGGACCCCATCCCCGGGGCATGGCCTCGATTTTTTTTTTTTCGTAGGGAGGGGGGCTGCGTGGCCCCCTCCTCAGGCCATTTAAGGCCCCGGGACCCCATCCCCCGGGGCCGGCCTTTCCGTTTTTATTTATTTTTTTTTTTTTTGGGGAGGGGGCCACGTGGCCCCCTCCCGAGCCACTACTTGCCCCGGGGACCCCATCCCCCGGGGCTGGCCCTCTCGTTGGGGACTGTGGGGGTCCCCAATCCCTCCACAGTCCCGCCGGCTCCCCGTGTCCTACGGGAGCCGGCATTGCTTACACATGGGGAGCAGCTAACATGCTGCTCCCCATGTGGAAAAGCAATGTGCTTGGATATTTGAAGAGAGAGCAGGTTTCCCTGCTCTCTCTCCAATATCCAAAGCAGTTTGCTATGGCAGGACGGGAGCCGCGAGGCTCCCGTCCTGTCATTGCAAACAGCAGTGTCCCGGGGGTAGGCACCCCGGGACACTGCAGGAGCCGACCCTGGGGGGTGGTGGTCCCCAGGGCCATCAAGGGCTCCAGGAGGGGGGCCGCGCGGCCCCCCTCCCATTCAGTTCACAGCCCCGGGGAGGTGGTGGTCCCCGGGGCGTGTGGGGGGGCTGGAGCCCCCCCCACACAGGTCTCTTAATTAATAAAAAAAAGCCCCGGGGAGGTGGTGGTCCCCGGGGCTTGGGGAGCCCTTTGAGGCCCCCACACATTAAATTATCCCCCCCACCATGCCCCCGGGACTTGGGCCACCCGGGGGCAAGATACTATCCGAGCGCGGGAGACCGCGCTCGATTTTTTTTTTTGGCAGGATTCGCGCACCCTGAGCGCATCCTGCCGATTTTTAAAAAAAAATATATATTTTTTTTTGCCCAGGGGGTCCTTGTGGGACCCCCTGAGCAAACCTAGGGGGTCAGGGTGTTTCTACCCTGCCCCCTTTGTGCGCTTTGCGCACTTGTTTCTGTCCCTCGGTTCTACCGAGGGACAAAATGGCTGCCAACATTTCCTGAATCGGAATGTTGACAGCCAGCTGACAGCCAATTAACATGCAGCTCGTGATCGGGAGGGTACGCGGACCCTACTCGCCCATAGATATCACTATCTTTTTACTTTTGATTTTCTCAGCAACTACTGAACGGATTTACACCATTTAACAAAAAGGGTTCTTTCTGAACCAAGAACTACCTCTTCGCCAAATTTGGTGTAATTCCGTTCAGCAGTTCGGGCTGTAGCCGTGTCTAAAGTTTCCTATGGAAAATTGCATGGGGAAAACGCGTTTTGGGACCCCCCTTTTTTCTCGGCCCCCGCTTGACGAATCCCCCCGAGACTTTCAGGGTAGGAGCGGACCGGAGCGGGCCACAAAGTTTGAAAATTTTGCGAAGATACGTCAACCGGCAAGAGAGTTATTTCAAATAGAATGTCACGGATTTCCTATGGATAATAGGTTGTAACTATAACTATCTACTGGCGACCGCCAGTAGATAATATCTATATTTATTTATCTATATATTGACTGAAAAAAACAAAGGTTATAGGGACGATATAGTTGGACTCTTATTTCATTCATACAAAACCAGTGAAATTCAGCAGTTATAGTTAGCTGAGCTAACTATAACTTATGCCCCTACAATGCACTGCTTATGACCTCACATATTACATCACTCATGACATGGTCAGTGACATTACTGATGATATCTGAGCCTAACTATAACATACTTGTAACCATTGGTTTTTTTAAGTACATTTCTAAGGTTTTTTTAAATTTGATATCCTAACTGTGACCACTAACCTTTCATGGTGAGTGTGTGAGTGAGTGCATGAGTGGATGTTAAAGTGTCTAAGTGGGTCTGTCAGTTGGTGCATGAGTGTCTAAGTGGGTCTGTGAATGGGTGTGTGAGTGTCTATGTGGGTCTATGAGTGGGTGCATGAGAGTATGAGTAGGTCTGTGAGTGAGTGCATGAGTCTCTGAGTGGATCTGTGAGTGAGTGCATGAGTCTCTGAGTGGGGCTGAGAGTGAGTGAATGAGTCTCTGAGTGGGTCTTTGAATGTGTGAGTCTCTAAGTGGATCTGTGAGTGGGTGCTTGAGTATCTGAGTGGGTCAGTGAGTAAGTGCATGGGCTTCTGAGTGGGTTCTGTGAGTGATTGCATGAGTCTCTGAGTGAGTTTGTGAGTGGGTGCATGAGCCTGAGTAGGTCTGTGGGTGGGTGTGTGAGTCTCTGAGTGGCTCTGTGAGTGGGTGTGTGAGTGTCTAACTGGGTCTGTGAGTAGGTGCGTGAGCATCTGAGTGGGTCTCTGAATGAGTTTGTGAGTGGGTATATGAGTGTCTCATTGGGTCTGTGAATGGGTGTATGAGTCTCTGAATGGGTATGTGCATGTCTGACTGCTCTCTGTTTTGCCCCCTTCTGCTCTGTTTTGCCTTTCCTGCTCATTTTTCTGCCGTCTGTTTTGCCTTTTCAGCTAGTTTTTCTGCCCCCTGTTTTGCCTTTTTCTGCTAGTTTTACTGCCTTCTGTTTTGCCTTTCCTGCTCATTTTTCTGCCCTCTGTTTTGACTTTTCTGCTTGTTTTTCTGCCCTCTCATTTTTCTGCCCTCTATTTTACATCCTTCTGTAATTGGAAAGCGGAGCCACGTGGTCCTCCACCCTGGGCCGATATCAGCTCTAGGGACCCTATCCCATGGGGCCAGGACAAAACTTATTGGAGGAGTGGGTCCTGCTTCCCCCCCCTCCCTGGCCAATTTAGGCCACGGGGACCCCAAACCCTGGGGCCTTGCCAAAATTTGATGGGGGGAGGGAGACCTCGCAGCCCTGGTCTGATTTCAACATGGGGACCCCATCCCCTAGAGACCTGACATGTGTCCTGGGTGCCCTGGAGCTCATCCAGGACACCTGTTGTGCTACATGGGATTAGTGGGGGGAGCCTCAAGGCCCCTGCGGTCCCAGACAGCTCCCTGCCTCCTGTGGAAGCCGGCATTGCTGTTGCACCCAGGTGGCTGCTGCAAATGCAGCTCCCTACGTGCAGGAGCAATAGTTTCACCTCTTTCCCTGCCCATACATCTGCAGTCAGGGAAAGAGGTGAAACCTCCACTTCCAGCGGTCAGGAGCACTTTGACACCTCCCGCCCACTGGAACCAGAGTGATTGCTTGACAGCTCCCGCCAAGCAAAAGCAAACAGCTATTGAAGGTGGCGGTCCCCAGGGCCATAATTGACTCCAGGAGAGGGGCATGGCCCTCCTTTTATGCATTTTGCCCAAGGGAGGTGGTGGTCCCTGAGACCCCTTCTTTAATGTCAATTGTAGCCCCAGGGGAGGTGATGTGACCTCAGAGTTTGGGGGGGTCCACACAATACAGTTTACAAAAGCCCAAGGAGATGGCAGTACTTGGGGCTCGGGGGGTCCATGCAGCCCCCTATTGTTTTTATTTAAAGCCCCAGGGAGGTGGTGATCCCTGGGTCCCAGGGGCGTCTGTGCTGCCCGCATTAAATTTTACAAAAAAAGCAATTTAACAAAAGACCCAGGGAGGTGGTGGTCCCCGGGCTTGGGGGGTGAGCGCAGCCCTTCTATTCATTTTTTTATTGCTCCAGAGAGGTGGTGGTCCCCAGGGCACAGGGAGACCGCGATGCCCCCCGCATTAAATTTAACATAAGCCCCAGGGAGGGGGTCATCCCCGTGGCTCGGGTGGGTCCCGGGGAGGTGGCGGTCTCCGACCCCCCTGCACTAATTAAAATATAAGGCCCGGTTGTCCCCGGGTCTGAAAAATGCCCTAGGAAGGGGGCCCTGTTTACCCACCCGGGGCTTTATTTTTTTTTTTTTTTAAATCTTTATTTACCAGTTTCACATGAGATACATACAATACGTGATTACTCACTGTAGTTTGCATTTCAACAATACGCAGTCCAGCATAGACAACTGTTACATTTTGTCTAACGTTGTTTTTTGCCCACCACCCGTCTCCCTACGTCCAACCACAAAACCCTCTTTCCAGCCATTCCCCACTCAGCCATCGACCATACACTATTGATGAGGTCGTGTAGATTTACAATCTGAAGCTCAGCCGGAAACAGCCTAACCCACCCCAGTAGGGACAATCCCGTTTTTCTGTTGCACGTCAGTTGGTGCAGTCCGTGCCAGCAAATAACCTTTGAGGGGCCCCCAGATATCTTTTTTGGCGCAACGCCCGTGGTTGGGTGCTAGCGTATAGATCGCTGTTTGCGTTGCCATATGTTAAGCTGTTGATCCAGCCTTTTAACGTTGGGGAGGATTTACGGCCCCATTTAATAGCTATCTCTCTCTTTGCCAGCAACAACCCAATTGCCACACATTTATGGATCCCCCTTCGGGAAATCAAGAACATATCCCAATAAAGCAGATGCAGGAGTTGGTGCAATTTCCAGTTCTATCATTTCCCCAATTGCTTTAAACACTTCACGCCAATAAGACTGAATTTTAACGCAGTTCCAAGTGAGGTGTGCAAAGTCTGCATGTGGCGCTCCACATTTCAGACAACAGTGGGGCCTATCCGGATCAATAGTGTGCGCTTTCTCGGGCGTTATGTAGATTCTTCGCAGAAATTTAAAATGTATCAATTTGTGACGGCTATTCAATGAGACCTCCTTAGTTTGTGTGCAACAGAAATTCCACTGCTCATCCAATACGGGGTGCCCCAGATCTACCTCCCAGGCTTCCCGGATCTTAGCATCATCAACAGGAACCACCGCAGCATACGCCCTGTATAGTTTGGAAATTAGATGTTAACCCCCTGTGCTCCCAATGACCGTGTTGAGTGGGACGAAAGGTTCGGGCTCCAGGGGGAACCCCGGGATTACCACTCTGAGTGCTGAGCGAACACGGTTGAGGACAAAAAGATCCATAAAAGTGGCCTCTCTGAACCTCTCCTCTTCCGTATGAGAGAATGCATGCCCCCCTGTGAATAGGTCCCCTATTTTACTAATATCGTACTTGGAAAGTGTGCGCTGCACCAATTTCCATGATAGGTATCCATGAATTATTTGAGATCGGGATCTCAGGAGAGAATAGCATGTGGGGCCCAGTGGTTTTAATCAATTTTTTCCAGACCCAACAGGTCGTCGACACGGTTTGAATGTCTCGTGGGTTGCGTGAGAATCCCAGAGGCAGCACCACATTGAGGGAACTAGGCAACACTAACTCTGCCTCCGGTCTGAGATATGGAATTTTGGCATCTGGGTGAAACCAGGAGTGTGCATAACTACATTGTGCAACTAAGTAATATAACTGAAGATTTGGAACGTGAAATCCCCCTCTATCGTATGGTAGTGTCATGACCGTCCAGCTAACCCCGGGTCTCTTGCCCCCCAGACCAGTCTGAAAAGATAAAAGCGTAGAGTAAAAAAAAAAAGTGGTATGGGGATGTTTTTGAATAGATACAAAAAATTTGGGAGAACTATCATCTTTATTAATGCAACCCGGCCCGCAAGCGAGAGGGGAAGCCGCAGCCACCTCTCCACCTGTAGCTCAAGCTTATGTTTAGCCTGACCATAATTCATTCGGATTATTTGTTCTGTATCTGTGTGGATATGTATTCCCAAGTATTTGGTCGAGCCCTCACACCATTCAAGGGGAATTCACAACTCCACTGCTTGGTGCTACTGGTGAGGGGGAATATCACCGACTTATTCCAGTTAATGCCCAAACCCAAGAACCGGCCAAAGTGTATAATTTCCCTAATCAGGGGCTCGAGGTTCGTCTGTGGGGTCCGAACGTATAGGATAATGTCATCTGCGTACAACGAAATGAGGAGCGGGCCTGTTTTCAACTGGAGTCCTCTCTGTAAATGTCGTTCCTGAAAATGTCTGACCAAAGGGTCCTTGGCCAATATAAAAAGTAGAGGTGATAGGGGGCAACCCTGCCTGGTGCCCCGTGAGAGGGAAAATGAACGTGACAACGTGCCATTAAAACGTAATCTAGCTGTTGGGACCGTATATAACAGTGCTGTGAGGTCCACGAAACCTTTGAGTATGCCCATCCTCCTCATCACCCCCAGAAAAAAGGGCCACTCTAGGGAGTCGAAGGCCTTCTCGGTATCTAGGAGAACTGCTGCTGCTGGGACTTCTGGAGCTATCCTGTGTAATACCGTGAACAAGGTCCTCAAGTTTAAGGAAGTAGATCTGCGGGGGACGAATCCCGACTGGGCCTGGGAGATTATTTTGTCAAGTAACAGGGCGAGCCTTAAAGCGCTCATTTTGGCCAGAATTTTATAATCTAAATTTAATAGGGAAAGCGGTCTGTAGGACCCGCATGCTAGTGGGTCTTTCCCTGGTTTCGGCAAAAGGATAATTAGTGCCTCTCTCAATGTTGGGGGTAGCTTTTGTTGCTCAAGTGCCTCGTTGTACACCTCAAGCAAGCGTGGCGCCAATAGATCCTTATATGACTTATAGAAGTCGCCCGTAAAGCCATCAAGCCCCGGGGCCGTGGAACCGTTCAGTGCTTCAATAGCACTTATAATCTCATCAGTGGAGAAAGGCTCCGCTAGGAACTCCTGCATGAATTTTTCCAAATATACCAAGGCTACCTCTGCCAGGTATTCGTCCTGATCTGACGCATTGTGGGTTACTTTGGATGTGTATAGTGCATTGTAGTATGCCAAAAACTCCTCCCTGATTTCCAGAGTGTATGTGAGGATCTGACCTGTGGAAGACCTGATTTCAGCGATACATGAGCTGCCATAGGGGGGCCTCAAGAGTCGTGATAGCGTGCGGCCAGGTCTCTCACCCTCTCCATATCGACGAGCAGTGGCATATTTACTTAAAAAACGCGTTTCTCGTTCCGCCGCTTCTCTGATTTCCGTCAGAAGTTCTAAACGGTGGCTCAGTCTGGAAGATTTCGGAAGATTTCGGGCAATCAAGCAGTTCCCTGTCCAGCAACTCCAATTGCTGTTCAACGTGAGCTAGTGTGGCCCTAAGGTCCCGCAACGCCCCAGAGTGTTTTGAAATACAGACACCCCGCATATAGGCCTTAAAGGCCTCCCGGGGCATGGCCCAGGACTCAACCGATCCTGTGTTCAGTTCAAAATAATCCTCTATTGCTTCCTGAAGTTCGGAATGGAACAGGTCATCATTAAGGGCCCGCCCTGGAAACCTCCACCGCCTCTCACTACCCTCTGGCCTGGGAATGCGAGCCCCCAGCACAATTGGAGAATGATCTGAATACGTTCTGGGAAGTACCTGGGTAGCCCTGTACCTCGGAACCAACCCCGGGGAAATCAGCCAGTAGTCCAGTCTGGTCCATGTATCGTACTGAGCTGCTTAATGAGAATAAGCGGAACCAGTCGGGTTGCGCCGTTTCCAAACATCCAACAGTTTCAGGGAGTCACACAGTTCCAACAGAGCTCGGCGTGCCCGTGGTTTTGTGTCAGAGGAGGCGGCGGAGCCATCCAAGGAGGGGTCCAACAATAGGTTAAAATCGCCCCTCATCAATATGTGCTCTGCGTCTAGTCTCAACATTTGAGAATGCAAGTCATGGAAAAACTCTGGGCAATCAGTGTTGGGGGCATAAAAGCACACAAATGCCACGCTATGGCCCATCAGCCATCCCACTACTAGGGTGTACCGGCCTTCCCTGTCGCAGTAAGACTTGTGTAGGTGGAAAGGAAATGTTTATGTATCAATATAGCAGTGCCCCTAGCGTATGTGCTATAGTTAGAAAAGTAGCAATGTGGGCCCCAGCTAGCCGCAAAATGGGTGACGTCTGTTGTGGGCAGATGGGTTTCTTGTAGGAATGCTATGTCAATTTTATGTCTCTGCAAGTACTGCAATACATATTTCCCTTTCCTAGCGTTGTTGAGGCCTCTAACATTCCAATTGATCAGCGAAAGGTCGGAGTGGGCGGGCAAGCTATTCGATGTTGTCAACTAACCAAGATTTCAATGCATAATGAATTGGGTCAAAGTGCAAACTTTTCATGAAACAGTGAGCGCGCTGGTATAAAGATCGCGGAAACCAAAAGCTATGAACATTCCCCCCCACCTCCCCCCACCCAACCTTGTGCACCCCTACGCAAGGAACCTCCCCATGCAATTGTAACCAAATGCATCATGTAAACATCTGAGATGTATAAACAGGAGACAAATAGGACACATTCCACTCTAACAATACTTGCAATGTGCTAAACACACAGGGGGGAGGCAACGCCCCGTCAGAATCCCAGCATTGTAGGTAATCTATTTAACATGTTAGAAATCCTATCATGATACTGTAACAAAAAACACATATACGGAACAGTGCCACAAAGACCCAGGACAGGGTCTCAGAGTTATTCAGAGGAAAAGAGTTCCACGCTGGCCACCGATCCACTGTGAGGGGGGGAAGACCTAGATGCATCTATGTTCTTTTGGCTGCTGTTGTTTTTGTAGTCCCTACAGAATTCCTGCACAGTGGTAGGCGTGTCGAAAATCCGGGATTTGCCTTCAATGTCCACTCGAAGGCGTGCTGGATATAGCATGCCGTAGTTGAGACCCAAATTTCTAAGCATGGCTTTGACACCATTATACTTGCGCCTCGCTTCCTGAACCATTGCTGTGAAGTCCGGGAACAGTCAATCCCTGCCAGGTGATCATCCCGCGCTCTCTTGCCAAGCGCAGCGCAGTATCCCTGTCTCAGAAGTTCATAATGCGCACAATTATGGGTCTAGGAGGGTAGCCAGGGTTGGGGTGAGGGCCCAGGGAGCGATGTGCATGCTCAACAACAAAGCCAGGCATAAAAGAGTCTTTGCCAAAAAGATCAGTTAGTAGGGTTTCGACAAATAGATCTATTCTGCCAGTATTGGCCGATTCAGGGACCCCAAGAATGTGAATGTTGTTGCGCCTACTGCGCACCTCCAAATCCTCGTTTTTGATAGCAACATCCTTAAGGATCTTTTCCATGCGTTCTAGTCGTTTCGTAGATTGGGCAGTCCCGTCCTCTAGGTCTGAAACCCTCCCCTCCACTGTGTCCAGCCGCTTATCATGCACATCGAATTTGGCCCCCAAATTGTCCAGATGCTTTTACAGGGTGTCGAACCGGCCATCCAGCACCCTAAAGCCGGCCCTCAGCTCCTGCAATAGAAAGGACGGGCTTGAAGTCGGATCACCTGCAGGGGCGGCCTCTTGTGCGCCTTCCGTCATGCTGCTACTCGTTTCCTGCGCTTTCTCTACAGCCTTTCCAAATGGCAACAGCCTTTGCTTAGGGTCCTTACGACCCATGTCTTCCTGCATATGACCGGTGGAAGGCAGCATCTATCTGAAGCAAGTCCCCAGTCAGAGCTGCTGAGTAGTTAGTCTCCCCTGAGGGCCCTATAACGCTGCGTGTGGGATAAACTCCGGGGCCTCCAGGCCCCCTCAAGCAACGGATCATATTTTGGCGCTTAAGGGGGGTTATCCCGTTGTAATCGCCTTCGTGTTGCCGAGATAACAGTGCGCACAACCAGCGGATCCTCGCCGTAGCAGTTCAGAGCTCCCCTGCCGTCACCAATCGTATGCCTGTAGTGACCAGCTTAACTGTGCCCCATGTCATCTGTACGTGTTATTCAGTGCATCAGGGTCAACATTTACCGCTGATGTCTCCTAGCGGCTTCCCGGGCAATCCGTAACTAATTCTGCCACATAGGGCAGGCGGCACAGTCTCAGTTCGCGGCACTCCCCTCTCTGCTGGTCCATACAACAGCCGGACGGTTGCCCCCAGGCTCACCCGTAGACCCTATCTCGGCGGGGCCTCCGGGAGGAGTACAGAACCAGCATTCGCGCCCCGGCCACAGCGGGATGAGTGAGCGCCGGGCAGGAGCTGAGGAGGGGGGAAGGAGTCACACACCAGGAACACTCACCGCACTCGTACCGAGGGCGGGATCCCGCACCCACAATGTCATAGCCCGGGAACTTGAAATCAGGCATGGGCAGTTGCAGGGCCCTCTTCTAGGTCGCACTGCGTTGCAACGGTAGGCTCCGCCCTCGATCTGATTGCAGGCTCAATGCGAGCGGATTCCGCCAATATCAGGGGCTATTGACGCCTCTGTGAGATCACCTCATCCAGGGGAATGCAGGCAGCCGCTCCCAAGGTCGTTGATCGCGCATTTTCATCTAATAGGATGCGATTGCTGGGACTGTCCGGCGGAGCTTCAGTGCTGCGCGGCCTTCTTGGTTGGCAGCCTGGCCATGCCCCCCCCAGGCTTTAGTTTTAACAAGCATGGGAGACCATGCTTCTTTTTTTTTCTTTTTTGCAGCGAATTTGTCACGATTTTGCAGCAAACATTTTTTTAAGTGTTTGTTTGCCCTGGAGGGTCCCTGTGGGACCTTAAGACCAAGGTTTGTGGATCTGGATATTTGTACACTGCTCCCTTTTCTTTTTTTTGTGGGACTCGGCTGAATCAGAGTCCTGAGATGGCTGAGAACACTTCCTGGTTGAAGTGTTGGCAGCCAATCAGAGCTCTGCAGATCTCGGCACAAGCTCGTTATTATTCACTGAGGCTTCACATTCGTAGATATACAAATTTGGATTTGCTTTAATTTCTCAAAAACTACTGAATGTATTTACACCAAATAATGACAAGTGTGATACCAGGAACAAAATCTACCTTTCTGCCAAATTTGGTGGCATTCCGTCCAGCGGTTTCGGCTGCAGGTGTGTCTAAAGAGTCTATGGGCACTTTTTTGACCCCTCCTCCTTTTCTCGGCTTCCGCTTGACGGATCACCCCGAAACTTTCTAAGCACAACAAGACTCACTATGACAATTTTGGGGGAAAATTTAGTAAACATTCGTCAAATGGCACCACAGGTACAGGCAAGTCAATAAACTATTTTTCTATGGAAACATAGTCTTAACTATAACTACCTGCAGGCGACCGCCAGTAGGTAACATATATGAAATCCCGGTGGATGTGTCCCTGCGTCTCCACTTCCACACAACTTCCTCGCCAAAAGACCAATTTGAGGTCATCCAATCTCAGAAATTTTGATGGCATATAATTTCAATGAACCATCGTTTTAGCCATTTTTCCTTCCTTGCCCTGTTAATATGTTGTGGGGCACATATGTTGTCCCATTCCTTTCTTCATCCAAAACTGCTCTGCCCAGCTCTCCTTTCTAGTATCAATCAATCAATCAGTAGATTTGTAGAGTGCTTCTTGTCACCTGTAAGGGTATCCAGGCACAGGCAGGATCCAGTTGATTAGCCAAATATCCAGGTGTTCAGGGACTTTCAGAACTCTGGAAGAGATTGGGAGGTCCATAGATGAAAGGGTAGCTTGTTCCAAGTCTTTGCTGCTAGGTAGAAGAAGAAGTGACCTCTGCATTTTCTATGTCGAATGCAGGGGGTGTGAGAGTTAAAGAAAGGGACGCAGAGCAGTGGTGTCTGGTGGGCTGATGGAAGTTCAGGTGGTGGCTTAAGTAGGTGGTCCGCAGTTTTGTAGGGCCTTGTATGCAAGGGTCAGGAGCCTGAACTGACATCTTTTCTGTACAGGGAGCCAGTGGAGTTCCCTGAGGTAGGGGGTGATGTTAGTTTTTCTAGGGAAATCTAGGACGAGCCTGGCTGCAGCGTTCTGTATGGTCTGTAGTCGTTGGAGGAGGCGAGCTGCGTAGAGAGCGTTGCCGTAGTCCAGTTGGATGGAGAAGAGGGCCTGGGTGATGGTGCATCTTGAGCTTTGAAGTAGGCTTTTGAATATCTTAAGAAGCATGCGGAGGATGAAGAAGCAGGAGGATGAGACAGAGTTGACCTGAGTCATCATGGTTAGCTTGTTGTCCAGAATTAGGCCAAGGTTCCTAGCGTGTTCAGTGGGGTTAAGAGTAAATCTGAGTTCTCTGCCCCAGGATCACACAGGCTTTGGTGGGTTTACTAACATTTTGTACAGATCCGAGACAAGCAGCCAATTACCATACTTAGTGCATAACCCTTCTTGAATTGATTGAGTTCTCGAGACACCAAAGGCCTAATAGGCGGCTGCAGTACCTAGTGTCTAATTTGGTCAAATCTCACAACCCCCTACACTGATCAGAGGCAGATATGGGTGAAGCAGAGATGCCCGGCAAGAAAACGGCTGCTGACACACAACAGTGACAGAGTCCAGGGTGCTGGAATGGTCTTTTACGTCCAAAATGTGTTTGCCAATGGTACCATGGAGCAATAAGCAGGCCTCAAAGCATGGACTGACAAGACAAATGCAGGGATCTGAGGTACCCAATATTGTGCATCACCCTGCGGCCCGACAGCAGACATCTTAGGAGGCCTGCTTCGCATTGATAAGCTTTGCCTAGGTTAACAATGAAAAAGCTTTGAGGTGCAGTGACTCCTACGGGATTGATGAGTTCACTACGGTGGAGGGGAAGAAGTGAGGCATATCACGTGTCACAAGCGACTCTTCAAAAAGATTAACTTTGAGCCTGCAAAGGAGAAGATCAGGTAAGAGGGCATTAATTATTGAGGGACATGTCAGTTTGGCATTACCTTTCATTTGGAGGTGGAACAACGTCACTTCAGAGAAACGCTGGAAGCAGCAAAACGTCTGATGGATCTGTCAGAGGACCAATCGCAAGAGTAACTCTTAACCCAGGGAACCAATACATCGCAGTTGCAAATGTTGGACAAAACTGGTGTGCTCCAAGACTCTAGAAGGTTAACAAAAAGACTGTGAAAGATAAGGGATAAGTGACAGTGCTCAGGAAATGAGTAAGCCTCCTGACTGTATAGAGGATACTGTGAATCATGGATAACATGTCACTCCTTGACACCAAAGCCCACTGTTTTGGAATTATGGGTGCCTATTGAGCGTAGCACACTGAGGTCTATGGGAATGGGGGACTATAATTAACCAAAACTAAAGTAGGAAGGTGACACTGGGGGGTCAACCCTCCTCGTGGGCTGCAAGCTGGTAGCTGATCGAGATTGGAGTAAGGTCTGGGGGTGAGTGATCTAACCCTTTGATCTAGAACCTGCAGTAACCAGAATAATTGGTCTGGATTCTACTTTGGGGGCAGAGGAGAGACAATGCCTGAACCTCCTGATAAAATTAGATCACAATAATGTATGTGTGTCACAAATGTTTGAATGTTGTATGGCTAGTTAGCAGGAATTAGGAAAAGGGTGGGGGATACTCATGATCGATCGGGATGCTAGGTAGCAAAACAACAGTAGAGAGATCCATGATACAATGATGCACAAGCTTATATGTGATCTTAGGTTTCTTGCATGGTGAAAATACTACCACTTAACACTAAAGGGCTGAATAGTGCAGTTAAAAGATGGTCAATCTGGAAATAAGTGCAGGGCACCCAGACTGACATAATTTGTCTTCAGAAGACACATTTACATTTACAGAAGTTAGATCAACTTTGTGTGAAACACTGTTCATATATATTGACATATTAATCTTCCGCTAGTACCAAACATAATGGTGTGGCAATTTGTGCTACAAGAGACCTCCCATTAGTAGTCACGGACACACAAATCGACAGGGAAGGCAGATATTTGGTGCTGATTAGCTCTCTGTGGGGAAACCCAATAACACTTGCTACAGTTCACTACCCAAATGGTAGTTTGAGACTGTTAGCAGCATGGCAAAAGGAGAAATTATTGTTGCCAGGGATTTCAACCTAGCCAGGGACTCTCCGAGTGATAGCTCATCCAAGGTACCTAAGCAGGTGGGGACTTTTTCTAAAACAATTTACATCATGGTATTAGATTTAGGACTCAGAGACGCATGGAGGAAAATACATACATAGATCATGAATATACATTATACTCACACTTGGACTGCTCATGCTCATGGATAGAATACATATTGATGAGCAAAGTGTTAATTCCCAATGTTACTATGGCAGACATAGGTTCAATCTATGTGTCCTATCATGCTCCAGTCCCTATGGAGCTGCAAATGGGTTCCGGCCTTAGAAGCAGGACTTGGCACCTCTATCCCTCTGTCTTGTGGGACCCCATGTTCAGGGAGGAGATTGATTAACAGATGGAATACTTCACCTTGAACAAGGGAGCGGAGGTCTTATGGGAAAATATAAGGGAAGCATTTAACCTAGTGATTTGTGGGAAATGTGTTGCCCTGACCATCTGAGTTGACTAAAAACCTTTGAAGTGCAGAAAATTAAAGTTGGGGTTAAAACAGCTTGAGTGAAAAAACTAATTTAGGCCCCTCTATAGAGTTGAACTATAAACTAATGGCAGTACTGAGTCAGTTAAGACTCATTTACATAAACAAACTAGAACTAGCTTTTGGGGAAAAGGTGGGCAACCTCCTAGCTAAACAACTAAAGGGTAAGCGAGGTATCGAATATGCTAAAGAGATTGAAATTAATGTGGGTAAACCCTTAATGAAAGAGGAAGAGAAGTTAGAGGAGTTTAGGTGATTTTATGTCAATATCTATTCTAGAGAACCTTAGTCCCAACAAGAACAACATCAGCATGTTCTGGAAGCGGGACTCCCTTGTCTTATGAAAGAACAAAAGGTAGAGTTGGCAGCATCCATTATGGAAGAGAAAGTGAAACTTGCTATAAAGTCTTTGAAAAATGATAAGGCACCTGGCCTAGACAGCTGCATGGGAGTGTTCAATAAAGTGTATGTTGCAAAATGAATCCAGGAATTGACAAGACTGTTTAATCCTTGTGCTGAAACTAAAAAGTTCACAAAACCAATGAGAAGGAAATTGTCACAGTAATCCCTGAACCAGGGAAGTGCATTCTGTATTGAGCATAATACAGACCAATCACACTTCTTAACTTAGATATGAAGCTATACAGCAAAATCCTGGCCTAATTTTTGAATGACTTCCTAATCAGCGTGGCTTTGACAAGAATAAACATTAGTATGATAATATGGAAGGCAATCCACCTGTTCAAAAAGGTTGAGAAAAAGAAAAGTCTGCATGTCCTGCTTTTACTGGATGCAGAGAAAACATTCAACCAGGTAGAATGGTTCTTATTGTCACAGGTTATAGATACAGTGGGATTCAGTCTGAAATCCAGAGACATGATCTTGGCTAATGAGGTGAGCTCTGTAGCTTTAAACAGTCAACTCTTGCAGTCTTTTGGCCTCCACAGAGGTACAAGGCAGGAGTGTCCCCTATCTCCCATGCGCTTTACCCTGGCCATTGGACCCTTGGCCTGTAAGATCAGATGGGCTACATGTCTCATGGGGATCCTGTTTAGGGCTGAGGAGCATAAATGTAGTTTATATGTTGATGATGTCTTCCTCTCCCTAAGCTCAATGCTAACATCTCTCCCAGAGGTTATGAATCAGCTGTAGCAGTTTGAAAATATCTCTGGATATAAAATACATTGTGATGAATCCAAAATCAATGTATCCCTCCCAGCTGAGTTGGGGATCTACCTGGAAGAGACATATCCTTTCCCATCAGCTAAGGAAACATAAAATAACTTGACATATAAAATTACGCCTAAAATCTAACACCTGTAAACTATTCCCCTTTAGTAGCTGACAATCAACAATATCTTGGATGATGGTCTTGAGTTGCTCATATCTTGGTCAGGGGCGATAAATCACCTTTAAAATGAATGTTCTACCACGCTTACTATAAATGTTTCAGGTTCTGCCTTTCCTTGTTGCATGCTTGTTCATACATCAGATACAGAAATTATTGGATTTTATATGGGGCAAGGCTGGACCATGTATCTTGCAAAAGCTTTTGTTTGAATCTAGGGCACGAAGAGGTATGGCATAGCAGATTTATATCTATATTTTACAGCAACCTGACTACGGATAGCAGTAGAGTGGTTCAGGCATAACTAGGATAAGATATGGGTGCACATGGATGACGCTATTGTGGCCGGCCTCTATGGGACATGCTGTGGCTTGACAAAAACAGATGTTACAATTTTAATTGAGCACTCCTTAGAGTCTAGGATGAGCTAGCTAATATGGGGGGACTAACTACCTTCCCCTGCCCTTACATGCCAATCTATTTTAATCCTGAATTTTCTCCAGCACTGCATGAAATTCCCCTTCAGAAATGGTAGGAGAGTGAATGTAGAATGATCTCTGATAGTTACCATAGAGACCAAATCAAATAATATTTACATTGTAAAACATAATTACATCTAGAAGATCAGGAGAGACTGAGATAAGCTCAGATTAGACATTGGGGGGCATATGTACAAGCCCCTATCGCCACCACAACGTCACTTTTATCGACGTTGTGGTGGCGATAGAGGCTTAGCCTTATTTACAAGGCAGCATTAAGCCACTTAACGTGGCTTAACGCTGCCTTGTAAATAAGGCCCCCTTTCACGCTATGGTTAGCGTGAAAGGGATGGGCAGTGGGTGTTGCGGTGGGCGTTCCACCGCAACACCTATTGATTTTGACACTGCCCACTATGTACAAGGGCAGCGTACATAGGAGGCAGCGCCAAAATTAAGACCAGGTAAAACCTGGTCTTAAGTTAGTGAAATGAGGAGAAAACACACAAATGACCCTGCACCCAAAAACTCCAATAATCTATTAATAATAATCGTACTTGTACATCATATAAAGAAAACAAAACAAAATATAATACAAAAGGCTTCCCAAATGAAAAGACCAGACAGTAATGTTTTTAATTGTAGAAAACGTTGTCCCTTTATTCCAAAAGCTTCATTCTTAAAATGCACGACACAGTTGATAGCCAACGCGTTTCGTCCCACATGGGACTTCTTCAGGGCTAAAAACAATTACAAAACACTATTTACAATATGAACAATTAAAAACACACAATACTTAAGAATCAGACATTTCATTATCATGGCAAAAATCTCACTACTATTTGTCATCATGAAAAGTTTTACAAACATCATTATTCTAAGTCAAACTTTGGGAAGCCAGTTTGAACCATACAAGATGATAAATACTTTTTAAGAAAGGGAGGAGAGCAAAGCAACAAATTGTATCATTATGTTCCCAACAGAACTCTACCTGATGTTCACAATGTCACCTAATTGTAATCCTTCTAAACAAGCATAATACATGAGTCAGACCACTTGATCCTATACAATGTATCTGGTGTAATAAATATGCTTTTGAGATCCAATGTACACTTTATGCACAAGTAAGACGGTATAACCACATTTGTGATATTCACATCATGCCTGCTAAGATACACATATTATATCTACTCATAGTACCCAGGTCTTATCTAGATCAGTTAATGGAATCTTATTTATGATTCATACCTCAAAGACTTCTGTGATTGCTGTATTTATTTAGAAGCTGAGATGTGCCGTTTGGATCAAAAGGTAAACAGTGCGGTCTATCTGTAGGTGAGAAACAATGCAAGTACGCCTATTAGTGATCAGCTAAGGCTTAAATCATCCAAGGAATAAATATTCTAATAATTGTTATTTGTTTTTATAAGAGTCTATTATTATGAAATTATCAATTATTACCTGATGTTACTATTATATCTTTACATGTACACAGCATCCATTAGTCATCGTATGGTCAATCAGCTCGATATAATAATTTCTGTAAAAAACATTAAAAGACTCGGAATAGATTCAGGATCAGTTACCTATTTTCGCTAAACAATAATATTCTAAAACATAATCGAACTATCATTACGACCACAGATATAAACCGAGCCTATAATTTTACCCTTTGACTCAATAAGAGTAAGACACAAGTGTTCATAAATGTTAGAAGTGTGTCAAATAAGCCAGAGCACCCAATTCATATGTATCTTACTGAAAATTGTATGTCTACATATTGCGCACCAATTGCTGTGCCCAGATACAAAACTCGTCCAAAATGACTCAGGCTCAATCATACTAGTGACTCACATTAAGAGACACATAGCAGCACAGATTAAACTGACAGCTACTACCCGTAGTTTATACAAAATGCCTCTTTATAATATAGACGAGTGATTTTATTTAGACACTAAGGCCGCCATCTTTGAATCTCATACATTGCAGAGGTTACTACACATGTATTCCTATTGTAATAAGTAAAGACCCCATAAATTCCAGGCCACGTGCCTGCTGCACAATCTGTTATGCGGCCAAATTAACTTAAATCCTAATATTTATTTACAAACCAGTTACAGTATCAACAGATTATTATCTGATTCAATTAGCCGAAATTACTAAAATGCGGCCTATATCTGTGTACTCACCGGGATATGTATCTCCCTCCATGTGTATGCGAGCGTCCGATTCAATGAAAATTAGAAGAACCGAACAGCTCTACACAGCGTTATTTATACCCAATCTCAACACCAAACACCTGAATCAGCCAAGAGAACGCGGTACAGGCAGGTATTGCGGGTCACATGACATGCCCCTAAAAAAGGTGCGCCATCTTGAAACGTGAAAATATCCACCTTTCTAGTCACGATCAACTATTGACTAATCAATATCACTATACACAAAACGGTTCCATGGAGTTCCCGTTATATAATTGTGTTAAACGTATTGCTGCAAGCGTTATTTATACCCGATCTCAACACCAAACACCTAGATTAGCCAAGAAAACGCAGTACAGGCAGGCATTACGGGTCACATGACATGCCCTTTAAGAAAGTGGCAATTTATAATTTGGGGCGTCTTGCGCCCCAACCAAATGCACTGCTGAATATAGCCAACTAGTGGTCACACAATTACTCCAAGTTAATCAGTGTACTCCTTCTAATCCTTGGTGTAACACCGCTTTTATTCAACTTGTTTTCAACAATTTTTGCATCCACACGCGGAATGGTATGCCAATTTTCTCGTTGTTCTTATGTTAGAGCTGGGCCATCCGAACCTCTTGCAAAAACATGAATGACGCAAATTCGTCCAAGGCAGTGTTATTTTATTTCATAACCCAATGCATTTCGGGCCACTTGTGCCCTTCGTCAGAGGTCACTAGAATGACAAGTAAAACAATCACGTTTTAAAAAACAATTCTATCTCTAGCATCAGTAATGTTTACACATTGATTTGCAGTTTATCTAAGTGCACCATTCAAATTTCACTAGTGTTCATACCCCATAACCAGTTCTACCACAATAGTGAACGCCTTTAAACAAAGCGAACCTCTCAGTTCATGGGAATCATTCCCCAGGTTTTTATCTTTCACTCACATCCAACCCACGAATCCATCATCTATCGCATCTTATTAACAGCGAATACTCACTTTTCCTCATGCGGCTCATTCTTTCTTACTTCCGATTTCCACTTCCCGCATTTTTGACCCCTTGCCTCACACTTAAACATTTACTCTGACATGCTGTTGCCCTCCAATGGATAACTCAAACTCCCCACTCATTCAAATAAACCTCCCATACCATCTTACTTTCATTCACCCTCGACCTCACCCTCTGTGTCATACTACTCATTCGACCTCCTTCTATCAAAGCTGTTTTATTCAAACATTTTCTCCCGATCTGCCCTTATTTTGACCCCGTGCCCATACGTTCATATATACACTCTCATGCGCCCTTCCATTATGCTAGACCCCCAACTACTAACCTTACACCCCAATGCATTGCGCACTCACTCCCTGCAGTTAAACAATATGTCCATACATTCCCAATCCCTTTCTCAATCCCTGCATTCTATCTCATACGGCTAAAATGCCATCATTACTTTCATCCCACTGTTACAAAAAACACCATTCCGTACCTGCCGCCATCGTTAAAAAGCAACCGTCCTCATTTCCCGTTCAACAGACAATTGTTCCCTCCCTTATACAACCCCTTGTTTGGTAACATGCACCCTCCTGATTGGTCCCCTCTTTGACAGCTTCCCGCCAACAGTGTTACTTTGAAAATTACTTTTGCTATCTCAAAACCTCATTTCCCATAATGCAGTTCAATTGTTGAGCTTCAGTCAAACAACATCATATTCAAATTGCTTCGTAATTATCTCAAAATAACTGTAATCAATGCGAACCTTTTAACTGAAATAAATTGCCATCCAGTGTTAGTGAAGATTATTATCCATAAAATTGTAACATTGTCTTTTATGACGAACCATGATGTCTCGCCGGCAGTGTGGAAAAATACAATCTTTGTCCTTGTTACTTCTTTCTCCAATTTTAATTTGCGGGTGCCATCCCAATGTAGGGCATTATTTTCGACAAAAATGCAACAATGGGGGTAGGGATGCACACCTATTTTCCTTATTCCTCCAAACATTTCCAATAATGTTCTTTGAATGCGTGCAACTCGGTGAGGTGCCATGCCCAAAAGGCACCTAGGTAAGAATAAATTTATAATTTGGGGCGTCTTGCGCCCCAACCAAATGCACTGCTGAATATAGCCAACTAGTGGTCACACAATTACTCCAAGTTAATCAGTGTATTCCTTCTAATCCTTGGTGTAACACCGCTTTTATTCAACTTGTTTTCAACAATTTTTGCATCCACACGCGGAATGGTATGCCAATTATCTCGTTGTTCTTATGTTAGAACTGGGCCATCCGAACCTCTTGCAAAAACATGAATGACGCAAATTCGTCCAAGGCAGTGTTATTTTATTTCAAAACCCAATGCATTTCGGGCCACTTGTGCCCTTCGTCAGGGGTCACTAGAATGACAAGTCAAACAATCACGTTTTAAAAAACAATTCTATCTCTAGCATCAGTAATGTTTACACATTGATTTGCAGTTTATCTAAGTGCACCATTCAAATTTCACTAGTGTTCATACACCATAACCAGTTCTACCACAATAGTGAACGCCTTTAAACAAAGCGAACCTCTCAGTTCATGTGAATCATTCCCCAGGTTTTTATCTTTCACTCACATCCAACCCACGAATCCATCATCTGTCGCAT
The DNA here is from genome assembly GCA_963921515.1 of Calotriton arnoldi. Classification (NCBI taxonomy): domain Eukaryota; kingdom Metazoa; phylum Chordata; class Amphibia; order Caudata; family Salamandridae; genus Calotriton; species Calotriton arnoldi. The sequence goes on from CAWUFW010018977.1 coordinate 58,085, forward strand.
CTTATTACCAGCGAATACTCACTTTTCCTCATGCGGCTCATTCTTTCTTACTTCCGATTTCCACTTCCCGCATTTTTGACCCCTTGCCTCACACTTAAACATTTACTCTGACATGCTGTTGCCCTCCAATGGATAACTCAAACTCCCCACTCATTCAAATAAACCTCCCATACCATCTTACTTTCATTCACCCTCGACCTCACCCTCTGTGTCATACTACTCATTCGACCTCCTTCTGTCAAAGCTGTTTTATTCAAACATTTTCTCCCGATCTGCCCTTATTTTGACCCCGTGCCCATACGTTCATATATACACTCTCATGCGCCCTTCCATTATGCTAAACCCCCAACTACTAACCTTACACTCCAATGCATTGCGCACTCACTCCCTGCAGTTAAACAATATGTCCATACATTCCCAATCCCTTTCTCAATCCCTGCATTCTATCTCATACGGCTAAAATGCCATCATTACTTTCATCCCACTGTTACAAAAAACACCATTCCGTACCTGCCGCCATCGTTAAAAAGCAACCGTCCTCATTTCCCGTTCAACAGACAATTGTTCCCTCCCTTATACAACCTCTTGTTTGGTAACATGCACCCTCCTGATTGGTCCCCTCTTTGACAGCTTCCCGCCAACAGTGTTACTTTGAAAATTACTTTTGCTATCTCAAAACCTCATTTCCCATAATGCAGTTCAATTGTTGAGCTTCAGTCAAACAACATCGTATTCAAATTGCTTCGTAATTATCTCAAAATAACTGTAATCAATGTGAACCTTTTAACTGAAATAAATTGCCATCCAGTGTTAGTGAAGATTATTATCCATAAAATTGTAACATTGTCTTTTATGATGAACCATGATGTCTCACCGGCCGTGTGGAAAAATACAATCTTTGTCCTTGTTACTTCTTTCTCCAATTTTAATTTGCGGGTGCTATCCCAATGTAGGGCATTATTTTCGACAAAAATGCAACAATGGGGGTAGGGATGCACACCTATTTTCCTTATTCCTCCAAACATTTCCAATAATGTTCTTTGAATGCGTGCAACTCGGTGAGGTGCCATGCCCAAAAGGCACCTCGGTAAGAATCAATTTATAATTTGGGGCGTCTTGCGCCCCAACCAAATGCACTGCTGAGTATAGCCAACTAGTGGTCACACAATTACTCCAAGTTAATCAGTGTATTCCTTCTAATCCTTGGTGTAACACCGCTTTTATTCAACTTGTTTTCAACAATTTTTGCATCCACACGCGGAATGTTATGCCAATTTTCTCGTTGTTCTTATGTTAGAGCTGGGCCATCCGAACCTCTTGCAAAAACATGAATGACGCAAATTCGTCCAAGGCAGTGTTATTTTATTTCAAAACCCAATGCATTTCGGGCCACTTGTGCCCTTCGTCAGCGGTCACTAGAATGACAAGTAAAACAATCACGTTTTAAAAAACAATTCTATCTCTAGCATCAGTAATGTTTACACATTGATTTGCAGTTTATCTAAGTGCACCATTCAAATTTCACTAGTGTTCATACCCCATAATCAGTTGTACCACAATAGTGAACGCCTTTAAACAAAGCGAACCTCTCAGTTCATGTGAATCATTCCCCAGGTTTTTATCTTTCACTCACATCCAACCCACGAATCCATCATCTGTCGCATCATATTACCAGCGAATACTCACTTTTCCTCATGCGGCTCATTCTTTCTTACTTCCGATTTCCACTTCCCGCATTTTTGACCCCTTGCCTCACACTTAAACATTTACTCTGACATGCTGTTGCCCTCCAATGGATAACTCAAACTCCCCACTCATTCAAATAAACCTCCCATACCATCTTACTTTCATTCACCCTCGACCTCACCCTCTGTGTCATACTACTCATTCGACCTCCTTCTGTCAAAGCTGTTTTATTCAAACATTTTCTCCCGATCTGCCCTTATTTTGACCCCGTGCCCATACGTTCATATATACACTCTCATGCGCCCTTCCATTATGCTAAACCCCCAACTACTAACCTTACACTCCAATGCATTACGCACTCACTCCCTGCAGTTAAACAATATGTCCATACATTCCCAATCCCTTTCTCAATCCCTGCATTCTATCTCATACGGCTAAAATGCCATCCTTACTTTCATCCCACTGTTACAAAAAACACCATTCCGTACCTGCCGCCATCGTTAAAAAGCAACCGTCCTCATTTCCCGTTCAACAGACAATTGTTCCCTCCCTTATACAACCCCTTGTTTGGTAACATGCACCCTCCTGATTGGTCCCCTCTTTGACAGCTTCCCGCCAACAGTGTTACTTTGAAAATTACTTTTGCTATCTCAAAACCTCATTTCCCATAATGCAGTTCAATTGTTGAGCTTCAGTCAAACAACATCGTAATCAAATTGCTTCGTAATTATCTCAAAATAACTGTAATCAATGTGAACCTTTTAACTGAAATAAATTGCCATCCAGTGTTAGTGAAGATTATTATCCATAAAATTGTAACATTGTCTTTTATGACGAACCATGATGTCTCGCCGGCCGTGTGGAAAAATACAATCTTTGTCCTTGTTACTTCTTTCTCCAATTTTAATTTGCGGGTGCTATCCCAATGTAGGGCATTATTTTCGACAAAAATGCAACAATGGGGGTAGGGATGCACACCTATTTTCCTTATTCCTCCAAACATTTCCAATAATGTTCTTTGAATGCGTGCAACTCGGTGAGGTGCCATGCCCAAAAGGCACCTAGGTAAGAATCAATTTATAATTTGGGGCGTCTTGCGCCCCAACCAAATGCACTGCTGAATATAGCCAACTAGTGGTCACACAATTACTCCAAGTTAATCAGTGTATTCCTTCTAATCCTTGGTGTAACACCGCTTTTATTCAACTTGTTTTCAACAATTTTTGCATCCACACGCGGAATGGTATGCCAATTTTCTCGTTGTTCTTATGTTAGAGCTGGGCCATCCGAACCTCTTGCAAAAACATGAATGTCGCAAATTCGTCCAAGGCAGTGTTATTTTATTTCAAAACCCAATGCATTTCGGGCCACTTGTGCCCTTTGTCAGGGGTCACTAGAATGACAAGTAAAACAATCACGTTTTAAAAAACAATTCTATCTCTAGCATCAGTAATGTTTACACATTGATTTGCAGTTTATCTAAGTGCACCATTCAAATTTCACTAGTGTTCATACCCCATAACCAGTTCTACCACAATAGTGAACGCTTTTAAACAAAGCGAACCTCTCAGTTCATGTGAATCATTCCCCAGGTTTTTATCTTTCACTCACATCCAACCCACGAATCCATCATCTGTCGCATCTTATTACCAGCGAATACTCACTTTTCCTCATGCGGCTCATTCTTTCTTACTTCCGATTTCCACTTCCCGCATTTTTGACCCCTTGCCTCACACTTAAACATTTACTCTGACATGCTGTTGCCCTCCAATGGATAACTCAAACTCCCCACTCATTCAAATAAACCTCCAATACCATCTTACTTTCATTCACCCTCGACCTCACCCTCTGTGTCATACTACTCATTCGACCTCCTTCTGTCAAAGCTGTTTTATTCAAACATTTTCTCCCGATCTGCCCTTATTTTGACCCCGTGCCCATACGTTCATATATACACTCTCATGCGCCCTTCCATTATGCTAAACCCCCAACTACTAACCTTACACTCCAATGCATTGCGCACTCACTCCCTGCAGTTAAACAATATGTCCATACATTCCCAATCCCTTTCTCAATCCCTGCATTCTATCTCATACGGCTAAAATGCCATCATTACTTTCATCCCACTGTTACAAAAAACACCATTCCGTACCTGCCGCCATCGTTAAAAAGCAACCGTCCTCATTTCCCGTTCAACAGACAATTGTTCCCTCCCTTATACAACCCCTTGTTTGGTAACATGCACCCTCCTGATTGGTCCCCTCTTTGACAGCTTCCCGCCAACAGTGTTACTTTGAAAATTACTTTTGCTATCTCAAAACCTCATTTCCCATAATGCAATTCAATTGTTGAGCTTCAGTCAAACAACATCGTAATCAAATTGCTTCGTAATTATCTCAAAATAACTGTAATCAATGTGAACCTTTTAACTGAAATAAATTGCCATCCAGTGTTAGTGAAGATTATTATCCATAAAATTGTAACATTGTCTTTTATGACGAACCATGATGTCTCGCCGGCCGTGTGGAAAAATACAATCTTTGTCCTTGTTACTTCTTTCTCCAATTTTAATTTGCGGGTGCTATCCCAATGTAGGGCATTATTTTCGACAAAAATGCAACAATGGGGGTAGGGATGCACACCTATTTTCCTTATTCCTCCAAACATTTCCAATAATGTTCTTTGAATGCATGCAACTCGGTGAGGTGCCATGCCCAAAAGGCACCTAGGTAAGAATCAATTTATAATTTGGGGCGTCTTGCGCCCAACCAAATGCACTGCTGAATATAGCCAACTAGTGGTCACACAATTACTCCAAGTTAATCAGTGTATTCCTTCTAATCCTTAGTGTAACACCGCTTTTATTCAACTTGTTTTCAACAATTTTTGCATCCACACGCGGAATGGTATGCCAATTTTCTCGTTGTTCTTATGTTAGAGCTGGGCCATCCGAACCTCTTGCAAAAACATGAATGACGCAAATTCGTGCAAGGCAGTGTTATTTTATTTCAAAACCCAATGCATTTCGGGCCACTTGTGCCCTTCGTCAGGGGTCACTAGAATGACAAGTAAAACAATCACGTTTTAAAAAACAATTCTATCTCTAGCATCAGTAATGTTTACACATTTATTTGCAGTTTATCTAAGTGCACCATTCAAATTTCACTAGTGTTCATACCCCATAACCAGTTCTACCACAATAGTGAACGCTTTTCAACAAAGCGAGCCTCTCAGTTCATGTGAATCATTCCCCAGGTTTTTATCTTTCACTCATATCCAACCCACGAATCCATCATCTGTCGCATCTTATTACCAGCGAATACTCACTTTTCCTCATGCGGCTCATTCTTTCTTACTTCCGATTTCCACTTCCCGCATTTTTGACCCCTTGCCTCACACTTAAACATTTACTCTGACATGCTGTTGCCCTCCAATGGATAACTCAAACTCCCCACTCATTCAAATAAACCTCCCATACCATCTTACTTTCATTCACCCTCGACCTCACCCTCTGTGTCATACTACTCATTCGACCTCCTTCTGTCAAAGCTGTTTTATTCAAACATTTTCTCCCGATCTGCCCTTATTTTGACCCCGTGCCCATACGTTCATATATACACTCTCATGCGCCCTTCCATTATGCTAAACCCCCAACTACTAACCTTACACTCCAATGCATTGCGCACTCACTCCCTGCAGTTAAACAATATGTCCATACATTCCCAATCCCTTTCTCAATCCCTGCATTCTATCTCATACGGCTAAAATGCCATCATTACTTTCATCCCACTGTTACAAAAAACACCATTCCGTACCTGCCGCCATCGTTAAAAAGCAACCGTCCTCATTTCCCGTTCAACAGACAATTGTTCCCTCCCTTATACAACCCCTTGTTTGGTAACATGCTCCCTCCTGATTGGTCCCCTCTTTGACAGCTTCCCGCCAACAGTGTTACTTTGAAAATTACTTTTGCTATCTCAAAACCTCATTTCCCATAATGCAGTTCAATTGTTGAGCTTCAGTCAAACAACATCGTAATCAAATTGCTTCGTAATTATCTCAAAATAACTGTAATCAATGTGAACCTTTTAACTGAAATAAATTGCCATCCAGTGTTAGTGAAGATTATTATCCATAAAATTGTAACATTGTCTTTTATGATGAACCATGATGTCTCGCCGGCCGTGTGGAAAAATACAATCTTTGTCCTTGTTACTTCTTTCTCCAATTTTAATTTGCGGGTGCTATCCCAATGTAGGGCATTATTTTCGACAAAAATGCAACAATGGGGGTAGGGATGCACACCTATTTTCCTTATTCCGCCAAACATTTCCAATAATGTTCTTTGAATGCGTGCAACTCGGTGAGGTGCCATGCCCAAAAGGCGCCTAGGTAAGAATCAATTTATAATTTGGGGCGTCTTGCGCCCCAACCAAATGCACTGCTGAATATAGCCAACTAGTGGTCACACAATTACTCCAAGTTAATCAGTGTATTCCTTCTAATCCTTGGTGTAACACCGCTTTTATTCAACTTGTTTTCAACAATTTTTGCATCCACACACGCGGAATGGTATGCCAATTTTCTCGTTGTTCTTATGTTAGAGCTGGGCCATCCGAACCTCTTGCAAAAACATGAATGACGCAAATTCGTCCAAGGCAGTGTTATTTTATTTCAAAACCCAATGCATTTCGGGCCACTTGTGCCCTTCGTCAGGGGTCACTAGAATGACAAGTAAAACAATCACGTTTTAAAAAACAATTCTATCTCTAGCATCAGTAATGTTTACACATTGATTTGCAGTTTATCTAAGTGCACCATTCAAATTTCACTAGTGTTCATACCCCATAACCAGTTCTACCACAATAGTGAACGTCTTTAAACAAAGCGAACCTCTCAGTTCATGTGAATCATTCCCCAGGTTTTTATCTTTCACTCACATCCAACCCACGAATCCATCATCTGTCGCATCTTATTACCAGCGAATACTCACTTTTCCTCATGCGGCTCATTCTTTCTTACTTCCGATTTCCACTTCCCGCATTTTTGACCCCTTGCCTCACACTTAAACATTTACTCTGACATGCTGTTGCCCTCCAATGGATAACTCAAACTCCCCACTCATTCAAATAAACCTCCCATACCATCTTACTTTCATTCACCCTCGACCTCACCCTCTGTGTCATACTACTCATTCGATCTCCTTCTGTCAAAGCTGTTTTATTCAAACATTTTCTCCCGATCTGCCCTTATTTTGACCCCGTGCCCATACGTTCACATATACACTCTCATGCGCCCTTCCATTATGCTAAACCCCCAACTACTAACGTTACACTCCAATGCATTGCGCACTCACTCCCTGCAGTTAAACAATATGTCCATACATTCCCAATCCCTTTCTCAATCCATGCATTCTATCTCATACGGCTAAAATGCCATCATTACTTTCATCCCACTGTTACAAAAAACACCATTCCGTACCTGCCGCCATCGTTAAAAAGCAACGTCCTCATTTCCCGTTCAACACACAATTGTTCCCTCCCTTATACAACAGCTTGTTTGGTAACATGCACCCTCCTGATTGGTCCCCTCTTTGACAGCTTCCCGCCAACAGTGTTACTTTGAAAATTACTTTTGCTATCTCAAAACCTCATTTCCCATAATGCAGTTCAATTGTTGAGCTTCAGTGAAACAACATCGTAATCAAATTGCTTCGTAATTATCTCAAAATAACTGTAATCAATGTGAACCTTTTAACTGAAATAAATTGCCATCCAGTGTTAGTGAAGATTATTATCCATAAAATTGTAACATTGTCTTTTATGACGAACCATGATGTCTCGCCGGCCGTGTGGAAAAATACAATCTTTGTCCTTGTTACTTCTTTCTCCAATTTTAATTTGCGGGTGCTATCCCAATGTAGGGCATTATTTTCAACAAAAATGCAACAATGGGGGTAGGGATGCACACCTATATTCCTTATTCCTCCAAACATTTCCAATAATGTTCTTTGAATGCATGCAACTCGGTGAGGTGCCATGCCCAAAAGGCACCTATGTAAGAATCAATTTATAATTTGGGGCGTCTTGCGCCCCAACCAAATGCACTGCTGAATATAGCCAACTAGTGGTCACACAATTACTCCAAGTTAATCAGTGTATTCCTTCTAATCCTTGGTGTAACACCGCTTTTATTCAACTTGTTTTCAACAATTTTTGCATCCACACGCGGAATGGTATGCCAATTTTCTCGTTGTTCTTATGTTAGAGCTGGGCCATCCGAACCTCTTGCAAAAACATGAATGACGCAAATTCGTCCAAGGCAGTGTTATTTTATTTCAAAACCCAATGCATTTCGGGCCACTTGTGCCCTTCGTCAGGGGTCACTAGAATGACAAGTAAAACAATCACGTTTTAAAAAACAATTCTATCTCTAGCATCAGTAATGTTTACACATTGATTTGCAGTTTATCTAAGTGCACCATTCAAATTTCACTAGTGTTCATACCCCATAACCAGTTCTACCACAATAGTGAACGCTTTTAAACAAAGCGAACCTCTCAGTTCATGTGAATCCTTCCCCAGGTTTTTATCTTTCACTCACATCCAACCCACGAATCCATCATCTGTCGCATCTTATTACCAGCAAATACTCACTTTTCCTCATGCGGCTCATTCTTTCTTACTTCCGATTTCCACTTCCCGCATTTTTGACCCCTTGCCTCACACTTAAACATTTACTCTGACATGCTGTTGCCCTCCAATGGATAACTCAAACTCCCCACTCATTCAAATAAACCTCCCATACCATCTTACTTTCATTCACCCTCGACCTCACCCTCTGTGTCATACTACTCATTCGACCTCCTTCTGTCAAAGCTGTTTCATTCAAACATTTTCTCCCGATCTGCCCTTATTTTGACCCCGTGCCCATACGTTCATATATACACTCTCATGCGCCCTTCCATTATGCTAAACCCCCAACTACTAACCTTACACTCCAATGCATTGCGCACTCACTCCCTGCAGTTAAACAATATGTCCATACATTCCCAATCCCTTTCTCAATCCCTGCATTCTATCTCATACGGCTAAAATGCCATCATTACTTTCATCCCACTGTTACAAAAAACACCATTCCGTACCTGCCGCCATCGTTAAAAAGCAACCGTCCTCATTTCCCGTTCAACAGACAATTGTTCCCTCCCTTATACAACCCCTTGTTTGGTAACATGCACCCTCCTGATTGGTCCCCTCTTTGACAGCTTCCCGCCAACAGTGTTACTTTGAAAATTACTTTTGCTATCTCAAAACCTCATTTCCCATAATGCAGTTCAATTGTTGAGCTTCAGTCAAACAACATCGTAATCAAATTGCTTCGTAATTATCTCAAAATAACTGTAATCAATGTGAACCTTTTAACTGAAATAAATTGCCATCCAGTGTTAGTGAAGATTATTATCCATAAAATTGTAACATTGTCTTTTATGATGAACCATGATGTCTCGCCGGCCGTGTGGAAAAATACAATCTTTGTCCTTGTTACTTCTTTCTCCAATTTTAATTTGCGGGTGCTATCCCAATGTAGGGCATTATTTTCGACAAAAATGCAACAATGGGGGTAGGGATGCACACCTATTTTCCTTATTCCTCCAAACATTTCCAATAATGTTCTTTGAATGCGTGCAACTCGGTGAGGTGCCATGCCCAAAAGGCGCCTAGGTAAGAATCAATTTATAATTTGGGGCGTCTTGCGCCCCAACCAAATGCACTGCTGAATATAGCCAACTAGTGGTCACACAATTACTCCAAGTTAATCAGTGTATTCCTTCTAATCCTTGGTGTAACACCGCTTTTATTCAACTTGTTTTCAACAATTTTTGCATCCACACGCGGAATGGTATGCCAATTTTCTCGTTGTTCTTATGTTAGAGCTGGGCCATCCGAACCTCTTGCAAAAACATGAATGACGCAAATTCGTCCAAGGCAGTGTTATTTTATTTCAAAACCCAATGCATTTCGGGCCACTTGTGCCCTTCGTCAGGGGTCACTAGAATGACAAGTAAAACAATCACGTTTTAAAAAACAATTCTATCTCTAGCATCAGTAATGTTTACACATTGATTTGCAGTTTATCTAAGTGCACCATTCAAATTTCACTAGTGTTCATACCCCATAACCAGTTCTACCACAATAGTGAACGCCTTTAAACAAAGCGAACCTCTCAGTTCATGTGAATCATTCCCCAGGTTTTTATCTTTCACTCACATCCAACCCACGAATCCATCATCTGTCGCATCTTATTACCAGCGAATACTCACTTTTCCTCATGCGGCTCATTCTTTCTTACTTCCGATTTCCACTTCCCGCATTTTTGACCCCTTGCCTCACACTTAAACATTTACTCTGACATGCTGTTGCCCTCCAATGGATAACTCAAACTCCCCACTCATTCAAATAAACCTCCCATACCATCTTACTTTCATTCACCCTCGACCTCACCCTCTGTGTCATACTACTCATTCGACCTCCTTCTGTCAAAGCTGTTTTATTCAAACATTTTCTCCCGATCTGCCCTTATTTTGACCCCGTGCCCATACGTTCACATATACACTCTCATGCGCCCTTCCATTATGCTAAACCCCCAACTACTAACGTTACACTCCAATGCATTGCGCACTCACTCCCTGCAGTTAAACAATATGTCCATACATTCCCAATCCCTTTCTCAATCCATGCATTCTATCTCATACGGCTAAAATGCCATCATTACTTTCATCCCACTGTTACAAAAAACACCATTCCGTACCTGCCGCCATCGTTAAAAAGCAACCGTCCTCATTTCCCGTTCAACAGACAATTGTTCCCTCCCTTATACAACAGCTTGTTTGGTAACATGCACCCTCCTGATTGGTCCCCTCTTTGACAGCTTCCCGCCAACAGTGTTACTTTGAAAATTACTTTTGCTATCTCAAAACCTCATTTCCCATAATGCAGTTCAATTGTTGAGCTTCAGTCAAACAACATCGTAATCAAATTGCTTCGTAATTATCTCAAAATAACTGTAATCAATGTGAACCTTTTAACTGAAATAAATTGCCATCCAGTGTTAGTGAAGATTATTATCCATAAAATTGTAACATTGTCTTTTATGACGAACCATGATGTCTCGCCGGCCGTGTGGAAAAATACAATCTTTGTCCTTGTTACTTCTTTCTCCAATTTTAATTTGCGGGTGCTATCCCAATGTAGGGCATTATTTTCAACAAAAATGCAACAATGGGGGTAGGGATGCACACCTATATTCCTTATTCCTCCAAACATTTCCAATAATGTTCTTTGAATGCATGCAACTCGGTGAGGTGCCATGCCCAAAAGGCACCTATGTAAGAATCAATTTATAATTTGGGGCGTCTTGCGCCCCAACCAAATGCACTGCTGAATATAGACAACTAGTGGTCACACAATTACTCCAAGTTAATCAGTGTATTCCTTCTAATCCTTGGTGTAACACCGCTTTTATTCAACTTGTTTTCAACTATTTTTGCATCCACACGCGGAATGGTATGCCAATTTTCTCGTTGTTCTTATGTTAGAGCTGGGCCATCCGAACCTCTTGCAAAAACATGAATGACGCAAATTTGTCCAAGGCAGTGTTATTTTATTTCAAAACCCAATGCATTTCGGGCCACTTGTGCCCTTCGTCAGGGGTCACTAGAATGACAAGTAAAACAATCACGTTTTAAAAAACAATTCTATCTCTAGCATCAGTAATGTTTACACATTGATTTGCAGTTTATCTAAGTGCACCATTCAAATTTCACTAGTGTTCATACCCCATAACCAGTTCTACCACAATAGTGAACGCTTTTAAACAAAGCGAACCTCTCAGTTCATGTGAATCCTTCCCCAGGTTTTTATCTTTCACTCACATCCAACCCACGAATCCATCATCTGTCGCATCTTATTACCAGCAAATACTCACTTTTCCTCATGCGGCTCATTCTTTCTTACTTCCGATTTCCACTTCCCGCATTTTTGACCCCTTGCCTCACACTTAAACATTTACTCTGACATGCTGTTGCCCTCCAATGGATAACTCAAACTCCCCACTCATTCAAATAAACCTCCCATACCATCTTACTTTCATTCACCCTCGACCTCACCCTCTGTGTCATACTACTCATTCGACCTCCTTCTGTCAAAGCTGTTTCATTCAAACATTTTCTCCCGATCTGCCCTTATTTTGACCCCGTGCCCATACGTTCATATATACACTCTCATGCGCCCTTCCATTATGCTAAACCCCCAACTACTAACCTTACACTCCAATGCATTGCGCACTCACTCCCTGCAGTTAAACAATATGTCCATACATTCCCAATCCCTTTCTCAATCCCTGCATTCTATCTCATACGGCTAAAATGCCATCATTACTTTCATCCCACTGTTACAAAAAACACCATTCCGTACCTGCCGCCATCGTTAAAAAGCAACCGTCCTCATTTCCCGTTCAACAGACAATTGTTCCCTCCTTTATACAACCCCTTGATTGGTAACATGCACCCTCCTGATTGGTCCCCTCTTTGACAGCTTCCCGCCAACAGTGTTACTTTGAAAATTACTTTTGCTATCTCAAAACCTCATTTCCCATAATGCAGTTCAATTGTTGAGCTTCAGTCAAACAACATCGTAATCAAATTGCTTCGTAATTATCTCAAAATAACTGTAATCAATGTGAACCTTTTAACTGAAATAAATTGCCATCCAGTGTTAGTGAAGATTATTATCCATAAAATTGTAACATTGTCTTTTATGACGAACCATGATGTCTTTCCGGCTGTGTGGAAAAATACAATCTTTGTCCTTGTTACTTCTTTCTCCAATTTTAATTTGCGGGTGCTATCCCAATGTAGGGCATTATTTTCGACAAAAATGCAACAATGGGGGTAGGGATGCACACCTATTTTCCTTATTCCTCCAAACATTTCCAATAATGTTCTTTGAATGCGTGCAACTCGGTGAGGTGCCATGCCCAAAAGGCACCTAGGTAAGAATCAATTTATAATTTGGGGCGTCTTGCGCCCCAACCAAATGCACTGCTGAATATAGCCAACTAGTGGTCACACAATTACTCCAAGTTAATCAGTGTATTCCTTCTAATCCTTGGTGTAACACCGCTTTTATTCAACTTGTTTTCAACAATTTTTGCATCCACACGCGGAATGGTATGCCAATTTTCTCGTTGTTCTTATGTTAGAGCTGGGCCATCCGAACCTCTTGCAAAAACATGAATGACGCAAATTCGTCCAAGGCAGTGTTATTTTATTTCAAAACCCAATGCATTTCGGGCCACTTGTGCCCTTCGTCAGCGGTCACTAGAATGACAAGTAAAACAATCACGTTTTAAAAAACAATTCTATCTCTAGCATCAGTAATGTTTACACATTGATTTGCAGTTTATCTAAGTGCACCATTCAAATTTCACTAGTGTTCATACCCCATAACCAGTTCTACCACAATAGTGAACGCCTTTAAACAAAGCGAACCTCTCAGTTCATGTGAATCATTCCCCAGGTTTTCATCTTTCACTCACATCCAACCCACGAATCCATCATCTGTCGCATCTTATTACCAGCGAATACTCACTTTTCCTCATGCGGCTCATTCTTTCTTACTTCCGATTTCCACTTCCCGCATTTTTGACCCCTTGCCTCACACTTAAACATTTACTCTGACATGCTGTTGCCCTCCAATGGATAACTCAAACTCCCCACTCATTCAAATAAACCTCCCATACCATCTTACTTTCATTCACCCTCGACCTCACCCTCTGTGTCATACTACTCATTCGACCTCCTTCTGTCAAAGCTGTTTTATTCAAACATTTTCTCCCGATCTGCCCTTATTTTGACCCCGTGCCCATACGTTCATATATACACTCTCATGCGCCCTTCCATTATGCTAAACCCCCAACTACTAACCTTACACTCCAATGCATTGCGCACTCACTCCCTGCAGTTAAACAATATGTCCATACATTCCCAATCCCTTTCTCAATCCCTGCATTCTATCTCATACGGCTAAAATGCCATCATTACTTTCATCCCACTGTTACAAAAAACACCATTCCGTACCTGCCGCCATCGTTAAAAAGCAACCGTCCTCATTTCCCGTTCAACAGACAATTGTTCTCTCCCTTATACAACCCCTTGTTTGGTAACATGCACCCTCCTGATTGGTCCCCTCTTTGACAGCTTCCCGCCAACAGTGTTACTTTGAAAATTACTTTTGCTATCTCAAAACCTAATTTCCCATAATGCAGTTCAATTGTTGAGCTTCAGTCAAACAACATCGTAATCAAATTGCTTCGTAATTATCTCAAAATAACTGTAATCAATGTGAACCTTTTAACTGAAATAAATTGCCATCCAGTGTTAGTGAAGATTATTATCCATAAAATTGTAACATTGTCTTTTATGACGAACCATGATGTCTCGCCGGCCGTGTGGAAAAATACAATCTTTGTCCTTGTTACTTCTTTCTCCAATTTTAATTTGCGGGTGCTATCCCAATGTAGGGCATTATTTTCGACAAAAATGCAACAATGGGGGTAGGGATGCACACCTATTTTCCTTATTCCTCCAAACATTTCCAATAATGTTCTTTGAATGCGTGCAACTCGGTGAGGTGCCATGCCCAAAAGGCACCTAGGTAAGAATCAATTTATAATTTGGGGCGTCTTGCGCCCCAACCAAATGCACTGCTGAATATAGCCAACTAGTGGTCACACAATTACTCCAAGTTAATCAGTGTATTCCTTCTAATCCTTGGTGTAACACCGCTTTTATTCAACTTGTTTTCAACAATTTTTGCATCCACACGCGGAATGGTATGCCAATTTTCTCGTTGTTCTTATGTTAGAGCTGGGCCATCCGAACCTCTTGCAAAAACATGAATGACGCAAATTCGTCCAAGGCAGTGTTATTTTATTTCAAAACCCAATGCATTTCGGGCCACTTGTGCCCTTCGTCAGGGGTCACTAGAATGACAAGTAAAACAATCACGTTTTAAAAAACAATTCTATCTCTAGCATCAGTAATGTTTACACATTGATTTGCAGTTTATCTAAGTGCACCATTCAAATTTCACTAGTGTTCATACCCCATAACCAGTTCTACCACAATAGTGAACGCTTTTAAACAAAGCGAACCTCTCAGTTCATGTGAATCCTTCCCCAGGTTTTTATCTTTCACTCACATCCAACCCACGAATCCATCATCTGTCGCATCTTATTACCAGCAAATACTCACTTTTCCTCATGCGGCTCATTCTTTCTTACTTCCGATTTCCACTTCCCGCATTTTTGACCCCTTGCCTCACACTTAAACATTTACTCTGACATGCTGTTGCCCTCCAATGGATAACTCAAACTCCCCACTCATTCAAATAAACCTCCCATACCATCTTACTTTCATTCACCCTCGACCTCACCCTCTGTGTCATACTACTCATTCGACCTCCTTCTGTCAAAGCTGTTTCATTCAAACATTTTCTCCCGATCTGCCCTTATTTTGACCCCGTGCCCATACGTTCATATATACACTCTCATGCGCCCTTCCATTATGCTAAACCCCCAACTACTAACCTTACACTCCAATGCATTGCGCACTCACTCCCTGCAGTTAAACAATATGTCCATACATTCCCAATCCCTTTCTCAATCCCTGCATTCTATCTCATACGGCTAAAATGCCATCATTACTTTCATCCCACTGTTACAAAAAACACCATTCCGTACCTGCCGCCATCGTTAAAAAGCAACCGTCCTCATTTCCCGTTCAACAGACAATTGTTCCCTCCTTTATACAACCCCTTGTATGGTAACATGCACCCTCCTGATTGGTCCCCTCTTTGACAGCTTCCCGCCAACAGTGTTACTTTGAAAATTACTTTTGCTATCTCAAAACCTCATTTCCCATAATGCAGTTCAATTGTTGAGCTTCAGTCAAACAACATCGTAATCAAATTGCTTCGTAATTATCTCAAAATAACTGTAATCAATGTGAACCTTTTAACTGAAATAAATTGCCATCCAGTGTTAGTGAAGATTATTATCCATAAAATTGTAACATTGTCTTTTATGACGAACCATGATGTCTTTCCGGCTGTGTGGAAAAATACAATCTTTGTCCTTGTTACTTCTTTCTCCAATTTTAATTTGCGGGTGCTATCCCAATGTAGGGCATTATTTTCGACAAAAATGCAACAATGGGGGTAGGGATGCACACCTATTTTCCTTATTCCTCCAAACATTTCCAATAATGTTCTTTGAATGCGTGCAACTCGGTGAGGTGCCATGCCCAAAAGGCACCTAGGTAAGAATCAATTTATAATTTGGGGCGTCTTGCGCCCCAACCAAATGCACTGCTGAATATAGCCAACTAGTGGTCACACAATTACTCCAAGTTAATCAGTGTATTCCTTCTAATCCTTGGTGTAACACCGCTTTTATTCAACTTGTTTTCAACAATTTTTGCATCCACACGCGGAATGGTATGCCAATTTTCTCGTTGTTCTTATGTTAGAGCTGGGCCATCCGAACCTCTTGCAAAAACATGAATGACGCAAATTCGTCCAAGGCAGTGTTATTTTATTTCAAAACCCAATGCATTTCGGGCCACTTGTGCCCTTCGTCAGGGGTCACTAGAATGACAAGTAAAACAATCACGTTTTAAAAAACAATTCTATCTCTAGCATCAGTAATGTTTACACATTGATTTGCAGTTTATCTAAGTGCACCATTCAAATTTCACTAGTGTTCATACCCCATAACCAGTTCTACCACAATAGTGAACGCCTTTAAACAAAGCGAACCTCTCAGTTCATGTGAATCATTCCCCAGGTTTTTATCTTTCACTCACATCCAACCCACGAATCCATCATCTGTCGCATCTTATTACCAGCGAATACTCACTTTTCCTCATGCGGCTCATTCTTTCTTACTTCCGATTTCCACTTCCCGCATTTTTGACCCCTTGCCTCACACTTAAACATTTACTCTGACATGCTGTTGCCCTCCAATGGATAACTCAAACTCCCCACTCATTCAAATAAACCTCCCATACCATCTTACTTTCATTCACCCTCGACCTCACCCTCTGTGTCATACTACTCATTCGACCTCCTTCTGTCAAAGCTGTTTTATTCAAACATTTTCTCCCGATCTGCCCTTATTTTGACCCCGTGCCCATACGTTCATATATACACTCTCATGCGCCCTTCCATTATGCTAAACCCCCAACTACTAACCTTACACTCCAATGCATTGCGCACTCACTCCCTGCAGTTAAACAATATGTCCATACATTCCCAATCCCTTTCTCAATCCCTGCATTCTATCTCATACGGCTAAAATGCCATCATTACTTTCATCCCACTGTTACAAAAAACACCATTCCGTACCTGCCGCCATCGTTAAAAAGCAACCGTCCTCATTTCCCGTTCAACAG
Organism: Calotriton arnoldi; assembly: GCA_963921515.1. NCBI lineage: Eukaryota > Metazoa > Chordata > Amphibia > Caudata > Salamandridae > Calotriton > Calotriton arnoldi. The sequence continues at coordinate 75,282 of CAWUFW010018977.1, forward strand.
ACAATTGTTCCCTCCCTTATACAACCCCTTGTTTGGTAACATGCACCCTCCTGATTGGTCCCCTCTTTGACAGCTTCCCGCCAACAGTGTTACTTTGAAAATTACTTTTGCTATCTCAAAACCTCATTTCCCATAATGCAGTTCAATTGTTGAGCTTCAGTCAAACAACATCGTAATCAAATTGCTTCGTAATTATCTCAAAATAACTGTAATCAATGTGAACCTTTTAACTGAAATAAATTGCCATCCAGTGTTAGTGAAGATTATTATCCATAAAATTGTAACATTGTCTTTTATGACGAACCATGATGTCTCGCCGGCCGTGTGGAAAAATACAATCTTTGTCCTTGTTACTTCTTTCTCCAATTTTAATTTGCGGGTGCTATCCCAATGTAGGGCATTATTTTCGACAAAAATGCAACAATGGGGGTAGGGATGCACACCTATTTTCCTTATTCCTCCAAACATTTCCAATAATGTTCTTTGAATGCGTGCAACTCGGTGAGGTGCCATGCCCAAAAGGCGACCTAGGTAAGAATCAATTTATAATTTGGGGCGTCTTGCGCCCCAACCAAATGCACTGCTGAATATAGCCAACTAGTGGTCACACAATTACTCCAAGTTAATCAGTGTATTCCTTCTAATCCTTGGTGTAACACCGCTTTTATTCAACTTGTTTTCAACAATTTTTGCATCCACACGCGGAATGGTATGCCAATTTTCTCGTTGTTCTTATGTTAGAGCTGGGCCATCCGAACCTCTTGCAAAAACATGAATGACGCAAATTCGTCCAAGGCAGTGTTATTTTATTTCAAAACCCAATGCATTTCGGGCCACTTGTGCCCTTCGTCAGGGGTCACTAGAATGACAAGTAAAACAATCACGTTTTAAAAAACAATTCTATCTCTAGCATCAGTAATGTTTACACATTGATTTGCAGTTTATCTAAGTGCACCATTCAAATTTCACTAGTGTTCATACCCCATAACCAGTTCTACCACAATAGTGAACGCCTTTAAACAAAGCGAACCTCTCAGTTCATGTGAATCATTCCCCAGGTTTTCATCTTTCACTCACATCCAACCCACGAATCCATCATCTGTCGCATCTTATTACCAGCGAATACTCACTTTTCCTCATGCGGCTCATTCTTTCTTACTTCCGATTTCCACTTCCCGCATTTTTGACCCCTTGCCTCACACTTAAACATTTACTCTGACATGCTGTTGCCCTCCAATGGATAACTCAAACTCCCCACTCATTCAAATAAACCTCCCATACCATCTTACTTTCATTCACCCTCGACCTCACCCTCTGTGTCATACTACTCATTCGACCTCCTTCTGTCAAAGCTGTTTTATTCAAACATTTTCTCCCGATCTGCCCTTATTTTGACCCCGTGCCCATACGTTCATATATACACTCTCATGCGCCCTTCCATTATGCTAAACCCCCAACTACTAACCTTACACTCCAATGCATTGCGCACTCACTCCCTGCAGTTAAACAATATGTCCATACATTCCCAATCCCTTTCTCAATCCCTGCATTCTATCTCATACGGCTAAAATGCCATCATTACTTTCATCCCACTGTTACAAAAAACACCATTCCGTACCTGCCGCCATCGTTAAAAAGCAACCGTCCTCATTTCCCGTTCAACAGACAATTGTTCCCTCCCTTATACAACCCCTTGTTTGGTAACATGCACCCTCCTGATTGGTCCCCTCTTTGACAGCTTCCCGCCAACAGTGTTACTTTGAAAATTACTTTTGCTATCTCAAAACCTCATTTCCCATAATGCAGTTCAATTGTTGAGCTTCAGTCAAACAACATCGTAATCAAATTGCTTCGTAATTATCTCAAAATAACTGTAATCAATGTGAACCTTTTAACTGAAATAAATTGCCATCCAGTGTTAGTGAAGATTATTATCCATAAAATTGTAACATTGTCTTTTATGACGAACCATGATGTCTCGCCGGCCGTGTGGAAAAATACAATCTTTGTCCTTGTTACTTCTTTCTCCAATTTTAATTTGCGGGTGCTATCCCAATGTAGGGCATTATTTTCGACAAAAATGCAACAATGGGGGTAGGGATGCACACCTATTTTCCTTATTCCTCCAAACATTTCCAATAATGTTCTTTGAATGCGTGCAACTCGGTGAGGTGCCATGCCCAAAAGGCACCTAGGTAAGAATCAATTTATAATTTGGGGCGTCTTGCGCCCCAACCAAATGCACTGCTGAATATAGCCAACTAGTGGTCACACAATTACTCCAAGTTAATCAGTGTATTCCTTCTAATCCTTGGTGTAACACCGCTTTTATTCAACTTGTTTTCAACAATTTTTGCATCCACACGCGGAATGGTATGCCAATTTTCTCGTTGTTCTTATGTTAGAGCTGGGCCATCCGAACCTCTTGCAAAAACATGAATGACGCAAATTCGTCCAAGGCAGTGTTATTTTATTTCAAAACCCAATGCATTTCGGGCCACTTGTGCCCTTCGTCAGGGGTCACTAGAATGACAAGTCAAACAATCACGTTTTAAAAAACAATTCTATCTCTAGCATCAGTAATGTTTACACATTGATTTGCAGTTTATCTAAGTGCACCATTCAAATTTCACTAGTGTTCATACCCCATAACCAGTTCTACCACAATAGTGAACGCCTTTAAACAAAGCGAACCTCTCAGTTCATGTGAATCATTCCCCAGGTTTTTATCTTTCACTCACATCCAACCCACGAATCCATCATCTGTCGCATCTTATTACCAGCGAATACTCACTTTTCCTCATGCGGCTCATTCTTTCTTACTTCCGATTTCCACTTCCCGCATTTTTGACCCCTTGCCTCACACTTAAACATTTACTCTGACATGCTGTTGCCCTCCAATGGATAACTCAAACTCCCCACTCATTCAAATAAACCTCCCATACCATCTTACTTTCATTCACCCTCGACCTCACCCTCTGTGTCATACTACTCATTCGACCTCCTTCTGTCAAAGCTGTTTTATTCAAACATTTTCTCCCGATCTGCCCTTATTTTGACCCCGTGCCCATACGTTCATATATACACTCTCATGCGCCCTTCCATTATGCTAAACCCCCAACTACTAACCTTACACTCCAATGCATTGCGCACTCACTCCCTGCAGTTAAACAATATGTCCATACATTCCCAATCCCTTTCTCAATCCCTGCATTCTATCTCATACGGCTAAAATGCCATCATTACTTTCATCCCACTGTTACAAAAAACACCATTCCGTACCTGCCGCCATCGTTAAAAAGCAACCGTCCTCATTTCCCGTTCAACAGACAATTGTTCCCTCCCTTATACAACCCCTTGTTTGGTAACATGCACCCTCCTGATTGGTCCCCTCTTTGACAGCTTCCCGCCAACAGTGTTACTTTGAAAATTACTTTTGCTATCTCAAAACCTCATTTCCCATAATGCAGTTCAATTGTTGAGCTTCAGTCAAACAACATCGTAATCAAATTGCTTCGTAATTATCTCAAAATAACTGTAATCAATGTGAACCTTTTAACTGAAATAAATTGCCATCCAGTGTTAGTGAAGATTATTATCCATAAAATTGTAACATTGTCTTTTATGACGAACCATGATGTCTCGCCGGCCGTGTGGAAAAATACAATCTTTGTCCTTGTTACTTCTTTCTCCAATTTTAATTTGCGGGTGCTATCCCAATGTAGGGCATTATTTTCGACAAAAATGCAACAATGGGGGTAGGGATGCACACCTATTTTCCTTATTCCTCCAAACATTTCCAATAATGTTCTTTGAATGCGTGCAACTCGGTGAGGTGCCATGCCCAAAAGGCACCTAGGTAAGAATCAATTTATAATTTGGGGCGTCTTGCGCCCCAACCAAATGCACTGCTGAATATAGCCAACTAGTGGTCACACAATTACTCCAAGTTAATCAGTGTATTCCTTCTAATCCTTGGTGTAACACCGCTTTTATTCAACTTGTTTTCAACAATTTTTGCATCCACACGCGGAATGGTATGCCAATTTTCTCGTTGTTCTTATGTTAGAGCTGGGCCATCCGAACCTCTTGCAAAAACATGAATGACGCAAATTCGTCCAAGGCAGTGTTATTTTATTTCAAAACCCAATGCATTTCGGGCCACTTGTGCCCTTCGTCAGGGGTCACTAGAATGACAAGTCAAACAATCACGTTTTAAAAAACAATTCTATCTCTAGCATCAGTAATGTTTACACATTGATTTGCAGTTTATCTAAGTGCACCATTCAAATTTCACTAGTGTTCATACCCCATAACCAGTTCTACCACAATAGTGAACGCCTTTAAACAAAGCGAACCTCTCAGTTCATGTGAATCATTCCCCAGGTTTTTATCTTTCACTCACATCCAACCCACGAATCCATCATCTGTCGCATCTTATTACCAGCGAATACTCACTTTTCCTCATGCGGCTCATTCTTTCTTACTTCCGATTTCCACTTCCCGCATTTTTGACCCCTTGCCTCACACTTAAACATTTACTCTGACATGCTGTTGCCCTCCAATGGATAACTCAAACTCCCCACTCATTCAAATAAACCTCCCATACCATCTTACTTTCATTCACCCTCGACCTCACCCTCTGTGTCATACTACTCATTCGACCTCCTTCTGTCAAAGCTGTTTTATTCAAACATTTTCTCCCGATCTGCCCTTATTTTGACCCCGTGCCCATACGTTCATATATACACTCTCATGCGCCCTTCCATTATGCTAAACCCCCAACTACTAACCTTACACTCCAATGCATTGCGCACTCACTCCCTGCAGTTAAACAATATGTCCATACATTCCCAATCCCTTTCTCAATCCCTGCATTCTATCTCATACGGCTAAAATGCCATCATTACTTTCATCCCACTGTTACAAAAAACACCATTCCGTACCTGCCGCCATCGTTAAAAAGCAACCGTCCTCATTTCCCGTTCAACAGACAATTGTTCCCTCCCTTATACAACCCCTTGTTTGGTAACATGCACCCTCCTGATTGGTCCCCTCTTTGACAGCTTCCCGCCAACAGTGTTACTTTGAAAATTACTTTTGCTATCTCAAAACCTCATTTCCCATAATGCAGTTCAATTGTTGAGCTTCAGTCAAACAACATCGTAATCAAATTGCTTCGTAATTATCTCAAAATAACTGTAATCAATGTGAACCTTTTAACTGAAATAAATTGCCATCCAGTGTTAGTGAAGATTATTATCCATAAAATTGTAACATTGTCTTTTATGACGAACCATGATGTCTCGCCGGCCGTGTGGAAAAATACAATCTTTGTCCTTGTTACTTCTTTCTCCAATTTTAATTTGCGGGTGCTATCCCAATGTAGGGCATTATTTTCGACAAAAATGCAACAATGGGGGTAGGGATGCACACCTATTTTCCTTATTCCTCCAAACATTTCCAATAATGTTCTTTGAATGCGTGCAACTCGGTGAGGTGCCATGCCCAAAAGGCACCTAGGTAAGAATCAATTTATAATTTGGGGCGTCTTGCGCCCCAACCAAATGCACTGCTGAATATAGCCAACTAGTGGTCACACAATTACTCCAAGTTAATCAGTGTATTCCTTCTAATCCTTGGTGTAACACCGCTTTTATTCAACTTGTTTTCAACAATTTTTGCATCCACACGCGGAATGGTATGCCAATTTTCTCGTTGTTCTTATGTTAGAGCTGGGCCATCCGAACCTCTTGCAAAAACATGAATGACGCAAATTCGTCCAAGGCAGTGTTATTTTATTTCAAAACCCAATGCATTTCGGGCCACTTGTGCCCTTCGTCAGGGGTCACTAGAATGACAAGTCAAACAATCACGTTTTAAAAAACAATTCTATCTCTAGCATCAGTAATGTTTACACATTGATTTGCAGTTTATCTAAGTGCACCATTCAAATTTCACTAGTGTTCATACCCCATAACCAGTTCTACCACAATAGTGAACGCCTTTAAACAAAGCGAACCTCTCAGTTCATGTGAATCATTCCCCAGGTTTTTATCTTTCACTCACATCCAACCCACGAATCCATCATCTGTCGCATCTTATTACCAGCGAATACTCACTTTTCCTCATGCGGCTCATTCTTTCTTACTTCCGATTTCCACTTCCCGCATTTTTGACCCCTTGCCTCACACTTAAACATTTACTCTGACATGCTGTTGCCCTCCAATGGATAACTCAAACTCCCCACTCATTCAAATAAACCTCCCATACCATCTTACTTTCATTCACCCTCGACCTCACCCTCTGTGTCATACTACTCATTCGACCTCCTTCTGTCAAAGCTGTTTTATTCAAACATTTTCTCCCGATCTGCCCTTATTTTGACCCCGTGCCCATACGTTCATATATACACTCTCATGCGCCCTTCCATTATGCTAAACCCCCAACTACTAACCTTACACTCCAATGCATTGCGCACTCACTCCCTGCAGTTAAACAATATGTCCATACATTCCCAATCCCTTTCTCAATCCCTGCATTCTATCTCATACGGCTAAAATGCCATCATTACTTTCATCCCACTGTTACAAAAAACACCATTCCGTACCTGCCGCCATCGTTAAAAAGCAACCGTCCTCATTTCCCGTTCAACAGACAATTGTTCCCTCCCTTATACAACCCCTTGTTTGGTAACATGCACCCTCCTGATTGGTCCCCTCTTTGACAGCTTCCCGCCAACAGTGTTACTTTGAAAATTACTTTTGCTATCTCAAAACCTCATTTCCCATAATGCAGTTCAATTGTTGAGCTTCAGTCAAACAACATCGTAATCAAATTGCTTCGTAATTATCTCAAAATAACTGTAATCAATGTGAACCTTTTAACTGAAATAAATTGCCATCCAGTGTTAGTGAAGATTATTATCCATAAAATTGTAACATTGTCTTTTATGACGAACCATGATGTCTCGCCGGCCGTGTGGAAAAATACAATCTTTGTCCTTGTTACTTCTTTCTCCAATTTTAATTTGCGGGTGCTATCCCAATGTAGGGCATTATTTTCGACAAAAATGCAACAATGGGGGTAGGGATGCACACCTATTTTCCTTATTCCTCCAAACATTTCCAATAATGTTCTTTGAATGCGTGCAACTCGGTGAGGTGCCATGCCCAAAAGGCACCTAGGTAAGAATCAATTTATAATTTGGGGCGTCTTGCGCCCCAACCAAATGCACTGCTGAATATAGCCAACTAGTGGTCACACAATTACTCCAAGTTAATCAGTGTATTCCTTCTAATCCTTGGTGTAACACCGCTTTTATTCAACTTGTTTTCAACAATTTTTGCATCCACACGCGGAATGGTATGCCAATTTTCTCGTTGTTCTTATGTTAGAGCTGGGCCATCCGAACCTCTTGCAAAAACATGAATGACGCAAATTCGTCCAAGGCAGTGTTATTTTATTTCAAAACCCAATGCATTTCGGGCCACTTGTGCCCTTCGTCAGGGGTCACTAGAATGACAAGTCAAACAATCACGTTTTAAAAAACAATTCTATCTCTAGCATCAGTAATGTTTACACATTGATTTGCAGTTTATCTAAGTGCACCATTCAAATTTCACTAGTGTTCATACCCCATAACCAGTTCTACCACAATAGTGAACGCCTTTAAACAAAGCGAACCTCTCAGTTCATGTGAATCATTCCCCAGGTTTTTATCTTTCACTCACATCCAACCCACGAATCCATCATCTGTCGCATCTTATTACCAGCGAATACTCACTTTTCCTCATGCGGCTCATTCTTTCTTACTTCCGATTTCCACTTCCCGCATTTTTGACCCCTTGCCTCACACTTAAACATTTACTCTGACATGCTGTTGCCCTCCAATGGATAACTCAAACTCCCCACTCATTCAAATAAACCTCCCATACCATCTTACTTTCATTCACCCTCGACCTCACCCTCTGTGTCATACTACTCATTCGACCTCCTTCTGTCAAAGCTGTTTTATTCAAACATTTTCTCCCGATCTGCCCTTATTTTGACCCCGTGCCCATACGTTCATATATACACTCTCATGCGCCCTTCCATTATGCTAAACCCCCAACTACTAACCTTACACTCCAATGCATTGCGCACTCACTCCCTGCAGTTAAACAATATGTCCATACATTCCCAATCCCTTTCTCAATCCCTGCATTCTATCTCATACGGCTAAAATGCCATCATTACTTTCATCCCACTGTTACAAAAAACACCATTCCGTACCTGCCGCCATCGTTAAAAAGCAACCGTCCTCATTTCCCGTTCAACAGACAATTGTTCCCTCCCTTATACAACCCCTTGTTTGGTAACATGCACCCTCCTGATTGGTCCCCTCTTTGACAGCTTCCCGCCAACAGTGTTACTTTGAAAATTACTTTTGCTATCTCAAAACCTCATTTCCCATAATGCAGTTCAATTGTTGAGCTTCAGTCAAACAACATCGTAATCAAATTGCTTCGTAATTATCTCAAAATAACTGTAATCAATGTGAACCTTTTAACTGAAATAAATTGCCATCCAGTGTTAGTGAAGATTATTATCCATAAAATTGTAACATTGTCTTTTATGACGAACCATGATGTCTCGCCGGCCGTGTGGAAAAATACAATCTTTGTCCTTGTTACTTCTTTCTCCAATTTTAATTTGCGGGTGCTATCCCAATGTAGGGCATTATTTTCGACAAAAATGCAACAATGGGGGTAGGGATGCACACCTATTTTCCTTATTCCTCCAAACATTTCCAATAATGTTCTTTGAATGCGTGCAACTCGGTGAGGTGCCATGCCCAAAAGGCACCTAGGTAAGAATCAATTTATAATTTGGGGCGTCTTGCGCCCCAACCAAATGCACTGCTGAATATAGCCAACTAGTGGTCACACAATTACTCCAAGTTAATCAGTGTATTCCTTCTAATCCTTGGTGTAACACCGCTTTTATTCAACTTGTTTTCAACAATTTTTGCATCCACACGCGGAATGGTATGCCAATTTTCTCGTTGTTCTTATGTTAGAGCTGGGCCATCCGAACCTCTTGCAAAAACATGAATGACGCAAATTCGTCCAAGGCAGTGTTATTTTATTTCAAAACCCAATGCATTTCGGGCCACTTGTGCCCTTCGTCAGGGGTCACTAGAATGACAAGTAAAACAATCACGTTTTAAAAAACAATTCTATCTCTAGCATCAGTAATGTTTACACATTGATTTGCAGTTTATCTAAGTGCACCATTCAAATTTCACTAGTGTTCATACCCCATAACCAGTTCTACCACAATAGTGAACGCCTTTAAACAAAGCGAACCTCTCAGTTCATGTGAATCATTCCCCAGGTTTTTATCTTTCACTCACATCCAACCCACGAATCCATCATCTGTCGCATCTTATTACCAGCGAATACTCACTTTTCCTCATGCGGCTCATTCTTTCTTACTTCCGATTTCCACTTCCCGCATTTTTGACCCCTTGCCTCACACTTAAACATTTACTCTGACATGCTGTTGCCCTCCAATGGATAACTCAAACTCCCCACTCATTCAAATAAACCTCCCATACCATCTTACTTTCATTCACCCTCGACCTCACCCTCTGTGTCATACTACTCATTCGACCTCCTTCTGTCAAAGCTGTTTTATTCAAACATTTTCTCCCGATCTGCCCTTATTTTGACCCCGTGCCCATACGTTCATATATACACTCTCATGCGCCCTTCCATTATGCTAAACCCCCAACTACTAACCTTACACTCCAATGCATTGCGCACTCACTCCCTGCAGTTAAACAATATGTCCATACATTCCCAATCCCTTTCTCAATCCCTGCATTCTATCTCATACGGCTAAAATGCCATCATTACTTTCATCCCACTGTTACAAAAAACACCATTCCGTACCTGCCGCCATCGTTAAAAAGCAACCGTCCTCATTTCCCGTTCAACAGACAATTGTTCCCTCCCTTATACAACCCCTTGTTTGGTAACATGCACCCTCCTGATTGGTCCCCTCTTTGACAGCTTCCCGCCAACAGTGTTACTTTGAAAATTACTTTTGCTATCTCAAAACCTCATTTCCCATAATGCAGTTCAATTGTTGAGCTTCAGTCAAACAACATCGTAATCAAATTGCTTCGTAATTATCTCAAAATAACTGTAATCAATGTGAACCTTTTAACTGAAATAAATTGCCATCCAGTGTTAGTGAAGATTATTATCCATAAAATTGTAACATTGTCTTTTATGATGAACCATGATGTCTCGCCGGCCGTGTGGAAAAATACAATCTTTGTCCTTGTTACTTCTTTCTCCAATTTTAATTTGCGGGTGCTATCCCAATGTAGGGCATTATTTTCGACAAAAATGCAACAATGGGGGTAGGGATGCACACCTATTTTCCTTATTCCTCCAAACATTTCCAATAATGTTCTTTGAATGCGTGCAACTCGGTGAGGTGCCATGCCCAAAAGGCACCTAGGTAAGAATCAATTTATAATTTGGGGCGTCTTGCGCCCCAACCAAATGCACTGCTGAATATAGCCAACTAGTGGTCACACAATTACTCCAAGTTAATCAGTGTATTCCTTCTAATCCTTGGTGTAACACCGCTTTTATTCAACTTGTTTTCAACAATTTTTGCATCCACACGCGGAATGGTATGCCAATTTTCTCGTTGTTCTTATGTTAGAGCTGGGCCATCCGAACCTCTTGCAAAAACATGAATGACGCAAATTCGTCCAAGGCAGTGTTATTTTATTTCAAAACCCAATGCATTTCGGGCCACTTGTGCCCTTCGTCAGGGGTCACTAGAATGACAAGTCAAACAATCACGTTTTAAAAAACAATTCTATCTCTAGCATCAGTAATGTTTACACATTGATTTGCAGTTTATCTAAGTGCACCATTCAAATTTCACTAGTGTTCATACCCCATAACCAGTTCTACCACAATAGTGAACGCCTTTAAACAAAGCGAACCTCTCAGTTCATGTGAATCATTCCCCAGGTTTTTATCTTTCACTCACATCCAACCCACGAATCCATCATCTGTCGCATCTTATTACCAGCGAATACTCACTTTTCCTCATGCGGCTCATTCTTTCTTACTTCCGATTTCCACTTCCCGCATTTTTGACCCCTTGCCTCACACTTAAACATTTACTCTGACATGCTGTTGCCCTCCAATGGATAACTCAAACTCCCCACTCATTCAAATAAACCTCCCATACCATCTTACTTTCATTCACCCTCGACCTCACCCTCTGTGTCATACTACTCATTCGACCTCCTTCTGTCAAAGCTGTTTTATTCAAACATTTTCTCCCGATCTGCCCTTATTTTGACCCCGTGCCCATACGTTCATATATACACTCTCATGCGCCCTTCCATTATGCTAAACCCCCAACTACTAACCTTACACTCCAATGCATTGCGCACTCACTCCCTGCAGTTAAACAATATGTCCATACATTCCCAATCCCTTTCTCAATCCCTGCATTCTATCTCATACGGCTAAAATGCCATCATTACTTTCATCCCACTGTTACAAAAAACACCATTCCGTACCTGCCGCCATCGTTAAAAAGCAACCGTCCTCATTTCCCGTTCAACAGACAATTGTTCCCTCCCTTATACAACCCCTTGTTTGGTAACATGCACCCTCCTGATTGGTCCCCTCTTTGACAGCTTCCCGCCAACAGTGTTACTTTGAAAATTACTTTTGCTATCTCAAAACCTCATTTCCCATAATGCAGTTCAATTGTTGAGCTTCAGTCAAACAACATCGTAATCAAATTGCTTCGTAATTATCTCAAAATAACTGTAATCAATGTGAACCTTTTAACTGAAATAAATTGCCATCCAGTGTTAGTGAAGATTATTATCCATAAAATTGTAACATTGTCTTTTATGACGAACCATGATGTCTCGCCGGCCGTGTGGAAAAATACAATCTTTGTCCTTGTTACTTCTTTCTCCAATTTTAATTTGCGGGTGCTATCCCAATGTAGGGCATTATTTTCGACAAAAATGCAACAATGGGGGTAGGGATGCACACCTATTTTCCTTATTCCTCCAAACATTTCCAATAATGTTCTTTGAATGCGTGCAACTCGGTGAGGTGCCATGCCCAAAAGGCACCTAGGTAAGAATCAATTTATAATTTGGGGCGTCTTGCGCCCCAACCAAATGCACTGCTGAATATAGCCAACTAGTGGTCACACAATTACTCCAAGTTAATCAGTGTATTCCTTCTAATCCTTGGTGTAACACCGCTTTTATTCAACTTGTTTTCAACAATTTTTGCATCCACACGCGGAATGGTATGCCAATTTTCTCGTTGTTCTTATGTTAGAGCTGGGCCATCCGAACCTCTTGCAAAAACATGAATGACGCAAATTCGTCCAAGGCAGTGTTATTTTATTTCAAAACCCAATGCATTTCGGGCCACTTGTGCCCTTCGTCAGGGGTCACTAGAATGACAAGTCAAACAATCACGTTTTAAAAAACAATTCTATCTCTAGCATCAGTAATGTTTACACATTGATTTGCAGTTTATCTAAGTGCACCATTCAAATTTCACTAGTGTTCATACCCCATAACCAGTTCTACCACAATAGTGAACGCCTTTAAACAAAGCGAACCTCTCAGTTCATGTGAATCATTCCCCAGGTTTTTATCTTTCACTCACATCCAACCCACGAATCCATCATCTGTCGCATCTTATTACCAGCGAATACTCACTTTTCCTCATGCGGCTCATTCTTTCTTACTTCCGATTTCCACTTCCCGCATTTTTGACCCCTTGCCTCACACTTAAACATTTACTCTGACATGCTGTTGCCCTCCAATGGATAACTCAAACTCCCCACTCATTCAAATAAACCTCCCATACCATCTTACTTTCATTCACCCTCGACCTCACCCTCTGTGTCATACTACTCATTCGACCTCCTTCTGTCAAAGCTGTTTTATTCAAACATTTTCTCCCGATCTGCCCTTATTTTGACCCCGTGCCCATACGTTCATATATACACTCTCATGCGCCCTTCCATTATGCTAAACCCCCAACTACTAACCTTACACTCCAATGCATTGCGCACTCACTCCCTGCAGTTAAACAATATGTCCATACATTCCCAATCCCTTTCTCAATCCCTGCATTCTATCTCATACGGCTAAAATGCCATCATTACTTTCATCCCACTGTTACAAAAAACACCATTCCGTACCTGCCGCCATCGTTAAAAAGCAACCGTCCTCATTTCCCGTTCAACAGACAATTGTTCCCTCCCTTATACAACCCCTTGTTTGGTAACATGCACCCTCCTGATTGGTCCCCTCTTTGACAGCTTCCCGCCAACAGTGTTACTTTGAAAATTACTTTTGCTATCTCAAAACCTCATTTCCCATAATGCAGTTCAATTGTTGAGCTTCAGTCAAACAACATCGTAATCAAATTGCTTCGTAATTATCTCAAAATAACTGTAATCAATGTGAACCTTTTAACTGAAATAAATTGCCATCCAGTGTTAGTGAAGATTATTATCCATAAAATTGTAACATTGTCTTTTATGACGAACCATGATGTCTCGCCGGCCGTGTGGAAAAATACAATCTTTGTCCTTGTTACTTCTTTCTCCAATTTTAATTTGCGGGTGCTATCCCAATGTAGGGCATTATTTTCGACAAAAATGCAACAATGGGGGTAGGGATGCACACCTATTTTCCTTATTCCTCCAAACATTTCCAATAATGTTCTTTGAATGCGTGCAACTCGGTGAGGTGCCATGCCCAAAAGGCACCTAGGTAAGAATCAATTTATAATTTGGGGCGTCTTGCGCCCCAACCAAATGCACTGCTGAATATAGCCAACTAGTGGTCACACAATTACTCCAAGTTAATCAGTGTATTCCTTCTAATCCTTGGTGTAACACCGCTTTTATTCAACTTGTTTTCAACAATTTTTGCATCCACACGCGGAATGGTATGCCAATTTTCTCGTTGTTCTTATGTTAGAGCTGGGCCATCCGAACCTCTTGCAAAAACATGAATGACGCAAATTCGTCCAAGGCAGTGTTATTTTATTTCAAAACCCAATGCATTTCGGGCCACTTGTGCCCTTCGTCAGGGGTCACTAGAATGACAAGTAAAACAATCACGTTTTAAAAAACAATTCTATCTCTAGCATCAGTAATGTTTACACATTGATTTGCAGTTTATCTAAGTGCACCATTCAAATTTCACTAGTGTTCATACCCCATAACCAGTTCTACCACAATAGTGAACGCCTTTAAACAAAGCGAACCTCTCAGTTCATGTGAATCATTCCCCAGGTTTTTATCTTTCACTCACATCCAACCCACGAATCCATCATCTGTCGCATCTTATTACCAGCGAATACTCACTTTTCCTCATGCGGCTCATTCTTTCTTACTTCCGATTTCCACTTCCCGCATTTTTGACCCCTTGCCTCACACTTAAACATTTACTCTGACATGCTGTTGCCCTCCAATGGATAACTCAAACTCCCCACTCATTCAAATAAACCTCCCATACCATCTTACTTTCATTCACCCTCGACCTCACCCTCTGTGTCATACTACTCATTCGACCTCCTTCTGTCAAAGCTGTTTTATTCAAACATTTTCTCCCGATCTGCCCTTATTTTGACCCCGTGCCCATACGTTCATATATACACTCTCATGCGCCCTTCCATTATGCTAAACCCCCAACTACTAACCTTACACTCCAATGCATTGCGCACTCACTCCCTGCAGTTAAACAATATGTCCATACATTCCCAATCCCTTTCTCAATCCCTGCATTCTATCTCATACGGCTAAAATGCCATCATTACTTTCATCCCACTGTTACAAAAAACACCATTCCGTACCTGCCGCCATCGTTAAAAAGCAACCGTCCTCATTTCCCGTTCAACAGACAATTGTTCCCTCCCTTATACAACCCCTTGTTTGGTAACATGCACCCTCCTGATTGGTCCCCTCTTTGACAGCTTCCCGCCAACAGTGTTACTTTGAAAATTACTTTTGCTATCTCAAAACCTCATTTCCCATAATGCAGTTCAATTGTTGAGCTTCAGTCAAACAACATCGTAATCAAATTGCTTCGTAATTATCTCAAAATAACTGTAATCAATGTGAACCTTTTAACTGAAATAAATTGCCATCCAGTGTTAGTGAAGATTATTATCCATAAAATTGTAACATTGTCTTTTATGACGAACCATGATGTCTCGCCGGCCGTGTGGAAAAATACAATCTTTGTCCTTGTTACTTCTTTCTCCAATTTTAATTTGCGGGTGCTATCCCAATGTAGGGCATTATTTTCGACAAAAATGCAACAATGGGGGTAGGGATGCACACCTATTTTCCTTATTCCTCCAAACATTTCCAATAATGTTCTTTGAATGCGTGCAACTCGGTGAGGTGCCATGCCCAAAAGGCACCTAGGTAAGAATCAATTTATAATTTGGGGCGTCTTGCGCCCCAACCAAATGCACTGCTGAATATAGCCAACTAGTGGTCACACAATTACTCCAAGTTAATCAGTGTATTCCTTCTAATCCTTGGTGTAACACCGCTTTTATTCAACTTGTTTTCAACAATTTTTGCATCCACACGCGGAATGGTATGCCAATTTTCTCGTTGTTCTTATGTTAGAGCTGGGCCATCCGAACCTCTTGCAAAAACATGAATGACGCAAATTCGTCCAAGGCAGTGTTATTTTATTTCAAAACCCAATGCATTTCGGGCCACTTGTGCCCTTCGTCAGGGGTCACTAGAATGACAAGTCAAACAATCACGTTTTAAAAAACAATTCTATCTCTAGCATCAGTAATGTTTACACATTGATTTGCAGTTTATCTAAGTGCACCATTCAAATTTCACTAGTGTTCATACCCCATAACCAGTTCTACCACAATAGTGAACGCCTTTAAACAAAGCGAACCTCTCAGTTCATGTGAATCATTCCCCAGGTTTTTATCTTTCACTCACATCCAACCCACGAATCCATCATCTGTCGCATCTTATTACCAGCGAATACTCACTTTTCCTCATGCGGCTCATTCTTTCTTACTTCCGATTTCCACTTCCCGCATTTTTGACCCCTTGCCTCACACTTAAACATTTACTCTGACATGCTGTTGCCCTCCAATGGATAACTCAAACTCCCCACTCATTCAAATAAACCTCCCATACCATCTTACTTTCATTCACCCTCGACCTCACCCTCTGTGTCATACTACTCATTCGACCTCCTTCTGTCAAAGCTGTTTTATTCAAACATTTTCTCCCGATCTGCCCTTATTTTGACCCCGTGCCCATACGTTCATATATACACTCTCATGCGCCCTTCCATTATGCTAAACCCCCAACTACTAACCTTACACTCCAATGCATTGCGCACTCACTCCCTGCAGTTAAACAATATGTCCATACATTCCCAATCCCTTTCTCAATCCCTGCATTCTATCTCATACGGCTAAAATGCCATCATTACTTTCATCCCACTGTTACAAAAAACACCATTCCGTACCTGCCGCCATCGTTAAAAAGCAACCGTCCTCATTTCCCGTTCAACAGACAATTGTTCCCTCCCTTATACAACCCCTTGTTTGGTAACATGCACCCTCCTGATTGGTCCCCTCTTTGACAGCTTCCCGCCAACAGTGTTACTTTGAAAATTACTTTTGCTATCTCAAAACCTCATTTCCCATAATGCAGTTCAATTGTTGAGCTTCAGTCAAACAACATCGTAATCAAATTGCTTCGTAATTATCTCAAAATAACTGTAATCAATGTGAACCTTTTAACTGAAATAAATTGCCATCCAGTGTTAGTGAAGATTATTATCCATAAAATTGTAACATTGTCTTTTATGACGAACCATGATGTCTCGCCGGCCGTGTGGAAAAATACAATCTTTGTCCTTGTTACTTCTTTCTCCAATTTTAATTTGCGGGTGCTATCCCAATGTAGGGCATTATTTTCGACAAAAATGCAACAATGGGGGTAGGGATGCACACCTATTTTCCTTATTCCTCCAAACATTTCCAATAATGTTCTTTGAATGCGTGCAACTCGGTGAGGTGCCATGCCCAAAAGGCGCCTAGGTAAGAATCAATTTATAATTTGGGGCGTCTTGCGCCCCAACCAAATGCACTGCTGAATATAGCCAACTAGTGGTCACACAATTACTCCAAGTTAATCAGTGTATTCCTTCTAATCCTTGGTGTAACACCGCTTTTATTCAACTTGTTTTCAACAATTTTTGCATCCACACGCGGAATGGTATGCCAATTTTCTCGTTGTTCTTATGTTAGAGCTGGGCCATCCGAACCTCTTGCAAAAACATGAATGACGCAAATTCGTCCAAGGCAGTGTTATTTTATTTCAAAACCCAATGCATTTCGGGCCACTTGTGCCCTTCGTCAGGGGTCACTAGAATGACAAGTAAAACAATCACGTTTTAAAAAACAATTCTATCTCTAGCATCAGTAATGTTTACACATTGATTTGCAGTTTATCTAAGTGCACCATTCAAATTTCACTAGTGTTCATACCCCATAACCAGTTCTACCACAATAGTGAACGCCTTTAAACAAAGCGAACCTCTCAGTTCATGTGAATCATTCCCCAGGTTTTCATCTTTCACTCACATCCAACCCACGAATCCATCATCTGTCGCATCTTATTACCAGCGAATACTCACTTTTCCTCATGCGGCTCATTCTTTCTTACTTCCGATTTCCACTTCCCGCATTTTTGACCCCTTGCCTCACACTTAAACATTT
Organism: Calotriton arnoldi; assembly: GCA_963921515.1. Lineage (NCBI taxonomy): Eukaryota > Metazoa > Chordata > Amphibia > Caudata > Salamandridae > Calotriton > Calotriton arnoldi. The sequence goes on from CAWUFW010018977.1 coordinate 93,134, forward strand.
ACTCTGACATGCTGTTGCCCTCCAATGGATAACTCAAACTCCCCACTCATTCAAATAAACCTCCCATACCATCTTACTTTCATTCACCCTCGACCTCACCCTCTGTGTCATACTACTCATTCGACCTCCTTCTGTCAAAGCTGTTTTATTCAAACATTTTCTCCCGATCTGCCCTTATTTTGACCCCGTGCCCATACGTTCATATATACACTCTCATGCGCCCTTCCATTATGCTAAACCCCCAACTACTAACCTTACACTCCAATGCATTGCGCACTCACTCCCTGCAGTTAAACAATATGTCCATACATTCCCAATCCCTTTCTCAATCCCTGCATTCTATCTCATACGGCTAAAATGCCATCATTACTTTCATCCCACTGTTACAAAAAACACCATTCCGTACCTGCCGCCATCGTTAAAAAGCAACCGTCCTCATTTCCCGTTCAACAGACAATTGTTCCCTCCCTTATACAACCCCTTGTTTGGTAACATGCACCCTCCTGATTGGTCCCCTCTTTGACAGCTTCCCGCCAACAGTGTTACTTTGAAAATTACTTTTGCTATCTCAAAACCTCATTTCCCATAATGCAGTTCAATTGTTGAGCTTCAGTCAAACAACATCGTAATCAAATTGCTTCGTAATTATCTCAAAATAACTGTAATCAATGTGAACCTTTTAACTGAAATAAATTGCCATCCAGTGTTAGTGAAGATTATTATCCATAAAATTGTAACATTGTCTTTTATGACGAACCATGATGTCTCGCCGGCCGTGTGGAAAAATACAATCTTTGTCCTTGTTACTTCTTTCTCCAATTTTAATTTGCGGGTGCTATCCCAATGTAGGGCATTATTTTTGACAAAAATGCAACAATGGGGGTAGGGATGCACACCTATTTTCCTTATTCCTCCAAACATTTCCAATAATGTTCTTTGAATGCGTGCAACTCGGTGAGGTGCCATGCCCAAAAGGCACCTAGGTAAGAATCAATTTATAATTTGGGGCGTCTTGCGCCCCAACCAAATGCACTGCTGAATATAGCCAACTAGTGGTCACACAATTACTCCAAGTTAATCAGTGTATTCCTTCTAATCCTTGGTGTAACACCGCTTTTATTCAACTTGTTTTCAACAATTTTTGCATCCACACGCGGAATGGTATGCCAATTTTCTCGTTGTTCTTATGTTAGAGCTGGGCCATCCGAACCTCTTGCAAAAACATGAATGACGCAAATTCGTCCAAGGCAGTGTTATTTTATTTCAAAACCCAATGCATTTCGGGCCACTTGTGCCCTTCGTCAGGGGTCACTAGAATGACAAGTAAAACAATCACGTTTTAAAAAACAATTCTATCTCTAGCATCAGTAATGTTTACACATTGATTTGCAGTTTATCTAAGTGCACCATTCAAATTTCACTAGTGTTCATACCCCATAACCAGTTCTACCACAATAGTGAACGCCTTTAAACAAAGCGAACCTCTCAGTTCATGTGAATCATTCCCCAGGTTTTCATCTTTCACTCACATCCAACCCACGAATCCATCATCTGTCGCATCTTATTACCAGCGAATACTCACTTTTCCTCATGCGGCTCATTCTTTCTTACTTCCGATTTCCACTTCCCGCATTTTTGACCCCTTGCCTCACACTTAAACATTTACTCTGACATGCTGTTGCCCTCCAATGGATAACTCAAACTCCCCACTCATTCAAATAAACCTCCCATACCATCTTACTTTCATTCACCCTCGACCTCACCCTCTGTGTCATACTACTCATTCGACCTCCTTCTGTCAAAGCTGTTTTATTCAAACATTTTCTCCCGATCTGCCCTTATTTTGACCCCGTGCCCATACGTTCATATATACACTCTCATGCGCCCTTCCATTATGCTAAACCCCCAACTACTAACCTTACACTCCAATGCATTGCGCACTCACTCCCTGCAGTTAAACAATATGTCCATACATTCCCAATCCCTTTCTCAATCCCTGCATTCTATCTCATACGGCTAAAATGCCATCATTACTTTCATCCCACTGTTACAAAAAACACCATTCCGTACCTGCCGCCATCGTTAAAAAGCAACCGTCCTCATTTCCCGTTCAACAGACAATTGTTCCCTCCCTTATACAACCCCTTGTTTGGTAACATGCACCCTCCTGATTGGTCCCCTCTTTGACAGCTTCCCGCCAACAGTGTTACTTTGAAAATTACTTTTGCTATCTCAAAACCTCATTTCCCATAATGCAGTTCAATTGTTGAGCTTCAGTCAAACAACATCGTAATCAAATTGCTTCGTAATTATCTCAAAATAACTGTAATCAATGTGAACCTTTTAACTGAAATAAATTGCCATCCAGTGTTAGTGAAGATTATTATCCATAAAATTGTAACATTGTCTTTTATGATGAACCATGATGTCTCGCCGGCCGTGTGGAAAAATACAATCTTTGTCCTTGTTACTTCTTTCTCCAATTTTAATTTGCGGGTGCTATCCCAATGTAGGGCATTATTTTCGACAAAAATGCAACAATGGGGGTAGGGATGCACACCTATTTTCCTTATTCCTCCAAACATTTCCAATAATGTTCTTTGAATGCGTGCAACTCGGTGAGGTGCCATGCCCAAAAGGCACCTAGGTAAGAATCAATTTATAATTTGGGGCGTCTTGCGCCCCAACCAAATGCACTGCTGAATATAGCCAACTAGTGGTCACACAATTACTCCAAGTTAATCAGTGTATTCCTTCTAATCCTTGGTGTAACACCGCTTTTATTCAACTTGTTTTCAACAATTTTTGCATCCACACGCGGAATGGTATGCCAATTTTCTCGTTGTTCTTATGTTAGAGCTGGGCCATCCGAACCTCTTGCAAAAACATGAATGACGCAAATTCGTCCAAGGCAGTGTTATTTTATTTCAAAACCCAATGCATTTCGGGCCACTTGTGCCCTTCGTCAGGGGTCACTAGAATGACAAGTCAAACAATCACGTTTTAAAAAACAATTCTATCTCTAGCATCAGTAATGTTTACACATTGATTTGCAGTTTATCTAAGTGCACCATTCAAATTTCACTAGTGTTCATACCCCATAACCAGTTCTACCACAATAGTGAACGCCTTTAAACAAAGCGAACCTCTCAGTTCATGTGAATCATTCCCCAGGTTTTTATCTTTCACTCACATCCAACCCACGAATCCATCATCTGTCGCAACTTATTACCAGCGAATACTCACTTTTCCTCATGCGGCTCATTCTTTCTTACTTCCGATTTCCACTTCCCGCATTTTTGACCCCTTGCCTCACACTTAAACATTTACTCTGACATGCTGTTGCCCTCCAATGGATAACTCAAACTCCCCACTCATTCAAATAAACCTCCCATACCATCTTACTTTCATTCACCCTCGACCTCACCCTCTGTGTCATACTACTCATTCGACCTCCTTCTGTTAAAGCTGTTTTATTCAAACATTTTCTCCCGATCTGCCCTTATTTTGACCCCGTGCCCATACGTTCATATATACACTCTCATGCGCCCTTCCATTATGCTAAACCCCCAACTACTAACCTTACACTCCAATGCATTGCGCACTCACTCCCTGCAGTTAAACAATATGTCCATACATTCCCAATCCCTTTCTCAATCCCTGCATTCTATCTCATACGGCTAAAATGCCATCATTACTTTCATCCCACTGTTACAAAAAACACCATTCCGTACCTGCCGCCATCGTTAAAAAGCAACCGTCCTCATTTCCCGTTCAACAGACAATTGTTCCCTCCCTTATACAACCCCTTGTTTGGTAACATGCACCCTCCTGATTGGTCCCCTCTTTGACAGCTTCCCGCAAACAGTGTTACTTTGAAAATTACTTTTGCTATCTCAAAACCTCATTTCCCATAATGCAGTTCAATTGTTGAGCTTCAGTCAAACAACATCGTATTCAAATTGCTTCGTAATTATCTCAAAATAACTGTAATCAATGTGAACCTTTTAACTGAAATAAATTGCCATCCAGTGTTAGTGAAGATTATTATCCATAAAATTGTAACATTGTCTTTTATGATGAACCATGATGTCTCGCCGGCCGTGTGGAAAAATACAATCTTTGTCCTTGTTACTTCTTTCTCCAATTTTAATTTGCGGGTGCTATCCCAATGTAGGGCATTATTTTTGACAAAAATGCAACAATGGGGGTAGGGATGCACACCTATTTTCCTTATTCCTCCAAACATTTCCAATAATGTTCTTTGAATGCGTGCAACTCGGTGAGGTGCCATGCCCAAAAGGCACCTAGGTAAGAATCAATTTATAATTTGGGGCGTCTTGCGCCCCAACCAAATGCACTGCTGAATATAGCCAACTAGTGGTCACACAATTACTCCAAGTTAATCAGTGTATTCCTTCTAATCCTTGGTGTAACACCGCTTTTATTCAACTTGTTTTCAACAATTTTTGCATCCACACGCGGAATGGTATGCCAATTTTCTCGTTGTTCTTATGTTAGAGCTGGGCCATCCGAACCTCTTGCAAAAACATGAATGACGCAAATTCGTCCAAGGCAGTGTTATTTTATTTCAAAACCCAATGCATTTCGGGCCACTTGTGCCCTTCGTCAGGGGTCACTAGAATGACAAGTAAAACAATCACGTTTTAAAAAACAATTCTATCTCTAGCATCAGTAATGTTTACACATTGATTTGCAGTTTATCTAAGTGCACCATTCAAATTTCACTAGTGTTCATACCCCATAACCAGTTCTACCACAATAGTGAACGCCTTTAAACAAAGCGAACCTCTCAGTTCATGTGAATCATTCCCCAGGTTTTTATCTTTCACTCACATCCAACCCACGAATCCATCATCTGTCGCATCTTATTACCAGCGAATACTCACTTTTCCTCATGCGGCTCATTCTTTCTTACTTCCGATTTCCACTTCCTGCATTTTTGACCCCTTGCCTCACACTTAAACATTTACTCTGACATGCTGTTGCCCTCCAATGGATAACTCAAACTCCCCACTCATTCAAATAAACCTCCCATACCATCTTACTTTCATTCACCCTCGACCTCACCCTCTGTGTCATACTACTCATTCGACCTCCTTCTGTCAAAGCTGTTTTATTCAAACATTTTCTCCCGATCTGCCCTTATTTTGACCCCGTGCCCATACGTTCATATATACACTCTCATGCGCCCTTCCAATATGCTAAACCCCCAACTACTAACCTTACACTCCAATGCATTGCGCACTCACTCCCTGCAGTTAAACAATATGTCCATACATTCCCAATCCCTTTCTCAATCCCTGCATTCTATCTCATACGGCTAAAATGCCATCATTACTTTCATCCCACTGTTACAAAAAACACCATTCCGTACCTGCCGCCATCGTTAAAAAGCAACCGTCCTCATTTCCCGTTCAACAGACAATTGTTCCCTCCCTTATACAACCCCTTGTTTGGTAACATGCACCCTCCTGATTGGTCCCCTCTTTGACAGCTTCCCGCCAACAGTGTTACTTTGAAAATTACTTTTGCTATCTCAAAACCTCATTTCCCATAATGCAGTTCAATTGTTGAGCTTCAGTCAAACAACATCGTAATCAAATTGCTTCGTAATTATCTCAAAATAACTGTAATCAATGTGAACCTTTTAACTGAAATAAATTGCCATCCAGTGTTAGTGAAGATTATTATCCATAAAATTGTAACATTGTCTTTTATGACGAACCATGATGTCTCGCCGGCCGTGTGGAAAAATACAATCTTTGTCCTTGTTACTTCTTTCTCCAATTTTAATTTGCGGGTGCTATCCCAATGTAGGGCATTATTTTCGACAAAAATGCAACAATGGGGGTAGGGATGCACACCTATTTTCCTTATTCCTCCAAACATTTCCAATAATGTTCTTTGAATGCGTGCAACTCGGTGAGGTGCCATGCCCAAAAGGCGCCTAGGTAAGAATCAATTTATAATTTGGGGCGTCTTGCGCCCCAACCAAATGCACTGCTGAATATAGCCAACTAGTGGTCACACAATTACTCCAAGTTAATCAGTGTATTCCTTCTAATCCTTGGTGTAACACCGCTTTTATTCAACTTGTTTTCAACAATTTTTGCATCCACACGCGGAATGGTATGCCAATTTTCTCGTTGTTCTTATGTTAGAGCTGGGCCATCCGAACCTCTTGCAAAAACATGAATATCGCAAATTCGTCCAAGGCAGTGTTATTTTATTTCAAAACCCAATGCATTTCGGGCCACTTGTGCCCTTCGTCAGGGGTCACTAGAATGACAAGTAAAACAATCACGTTTTAAAAAACAATTCTATCTCTAGCATCAGTAATGTTTACACATTGATTTGCAGTTTATCTAAGTGCACCATTCAAATTTCACTAGTGTTCATACCCCATAACCAGTTCTACCACAATAGTGAACGCCTTTAAACAAAGCGAACTTCTCAGTTCATGTGAATCATTCCCCAGGTTTTTATCTTTCACTCACATCCAACCCACGAATCCATCATCTGTCGCATCTTATTACCAGCGAATACTCACTTTTCCTCATGCGGCTCATTCTTTCTTACTTCCGATTTCCACTTCCCGCATTTTTGACCCCTTGCCTCACACTTAAACATTTACTCTGACATGCTGTTGCCCTCCAATGGATAACTCAAACTCCCCACTCATTCAAATAAACCTCCCATACCATTTTACTTTCATTCACCCTCGACCTCACCCTCTGTGTCATACTACTCATTCGACCTCCTTCTGTCAAAGCTGTTTTATTCAAACATTTTCTCCCGATCTGCCCTTATTTTGACCCTGTGCCCATACGTTAATATATACACTCTCATGCGCCCTTCCATTATGCTAAACCCCCAACTACTAACCTTACACTCCAATGCATTGCGCACTCACTCCCTGCAGTTAAACAATATGTCCATACATTCCCAATCCCTTTTTCAATCCCTGCATTCTATCTCATACGGCTAAAATGCCATCATTACTTTCATCCCACTGTTACAAAAAACACCATTCCGTACCTGCCGCCATCGTTAAAAAGCAACCGTCCTCATTTCCCGTTCAACAGACAATTGTTCCCTCCCTTATACAACCCCTTGTTTGGTAACATGCACCCTCCTGATTGGTCCCCTCTTTGACAGCTTCCCGCCAACAGTGTTACTTTGAAAATTACTTTTGCTATCTCAAAACCTCATTTCCCATAATGCAGTTCAATTGTTGAGCTTCAGTCAAACAACATCGTAATCAAATTGCTTCGTAATTATCTCAAAATAACTGTAATCAATGTGAACCTTTTAACTGAAATAAATTGCCATCCAGTGTTAGTGAAGATTATTATCCATAAAATTGTAACATTGTCTTTTATGACGAACCATGATGTCTCGCCGGCCGTGTGGAAAAATACAATCTTTGTCCTTGTTACTTCTTTCTCCAATTTTAATTTGCGGGTGCTATCCCAATGTAGGGCATTATTTTCGACAAAAATGCAACAATGGGGGTAGGGATGCACACCTATTTTCCTTATTCCTCCAAACATTTCCAATAATGTTCTTTGAATGCGGCAACTCGGTGAGGTGCCATGCCCAAAAGGCACCTAGGTAAGAATCAATTTATAATTTGGGGCGTCTTGCGCCCCAACCAAATGCACTGCTGAATATAGCCAACTAGTGGTCACACAATTACTCAAAGTTAATCAGTGTATTCCTTCTAATCCTTGGTGTAACACCTCTTTTATTCAACTTGTTTTCAACAATTTTTGCATCCACACACGCGGAATGGTATGCCAATTTTCTCGTTGTTCTTATGTTAGAGCTGGGCCATCCGAACCTCTTGCAAAAACATAAATGACGCAAATTCGTCCAAGGCAGTGTTATTTTATTTCAAAACCCAATGCATTTCGGGCCACTTGTGCCCTTCGTCAGGGGTCACTAGAATGACAAGTAAAACAATCACGTTTTAAAAAACAATTCTATCTCTAGCATCAGTAATGTTTACACATTGATTTGCAGTTTATCTAAGTGCACCATTCAAATTTCACTAGTGTTCATACCCCATAACCAGTTCTACCACAATAGTGAACGCCTTTAAACAAAGCGAACCTCTCATTTCATGTGAATCATTCCCCAGGTTTTTATCTTTCACTCACATCCAACCCACGAATCCATCATCTGTCGCATCTTATTACCAGCGAATACTCACTTTTCCTCATGCGGCTCATTCTTTCTTACTTCCGATTTCCACTTCCCGCATTTTTGACCCCTTGCCTCACACTTAAACATTTACTCTGACATGCTGTTGCCCTCCAATGGATAACTCAAACTCCCCACTCATTCAAATAAACCTCCCATACCATCTTACTTTCATTCACCCTCGACCTCACCCTCTGTGTCATACTACTCATTCGACCTCCTTCTGTCAAAGCTGTTTTATTCAAACATTTTCTCCCGATCTGCCCTTATTTTGACCCCGTGCCCATACGTTCATATATACACTCTCATGCGCCCTTCCATTATGCTAAACCCCCAACTACTAACGTTACACTCCAATGCATTGCGCACTCACTCCCTGCAGTTAAACAATATGTCCATACATTCCCAATCCCTTTCTCAATCCCTGCATTCTATCTCATACGGCTAAAATGCCATCATCACTTTCATCCCACTGTTACAAAAAACACCTTTCCGTACCTGCCGCCATCGTTAAAAAGCAACCGTCCTCATTTCCCGTTCAACAGACAATTGTTCCCTCCCTTTTACAACCCCTTGTTTGGTAACATGCACCCTCCTGATTGGTCCCCTCTTTGATAGCTTCCCGCCAACAGTGTTACTTTGAAAATTACTTTTGCTATCTCAAAACCTCATTTCCCATAATGCAGTTCAATTGTTGAGCTTCAGTCAAACAACATCGTAATCAAATTGCTTCGTAATTATCTCAAAATAACTGTAATCAATGTGAACCTTTTAACTGAAATAAATTGCCATCCAGTGTTAGTGAAGATTATTATCCATAAAATTGTAACATTGTCTTTTATGACGAACCATGATGTCTCGCCGGCCGTGTGGAAAAATACAATCTTTGTCCTTGTTACTTCTTTCTCCAATTTTAATTTGCGGGTGCTATCCCAATGTAGGGCATTATTTTCGACAAAAATGCAACAATGGGGGTTGGGATGCACACCTATTTTCCTTATTCCTCCAAACATTTCCAATAATGTTCTTGGTTGATCTACGTGATTGGTTCTGAGCATATGGCAGAGTGATAATCATATAATACAACAATATGTTAGACCATTCTTCGCAGTAATATGTTTAACACAATTATACAATGGGAACTTCTTAGGATCGTTTTGTGTATAGTGAGATTGATCTGGCAATAGTTGATCCTGACTAGAAAGGTGGATATTTTCACGTTTTAAGATGGCACACTCATTTTAAGGGCATATTATGTGATTTGCTATACCTGCCTGTACCACGCTCTCTTAGCTAATTTAGGTGTTTGGTGTTAAGATCGGGTATAAATAACGCTCGCAGCAATGCGTTTAACACAGTTACATAAGGGAACTCCTTAGGACCGTTTTGTGTATAGTGTTATTGATCAGGTAATAGTTGATCCTGACTACAAAGGTGGACATTTCACGTTTCAAGATGGCGCACTTTCTTTAAGGGCATGTCATGTGACCCGTAATGCCTGCCTGTACTGCGTTTTCTTGGCTAATCTAGGTGTTTGGTGTTGAGATCGGGTATAAATAACGCTCGCAGCAATACGTTTAACCCAATTATATAACGGGAACTCCATGGAACCGTTTTGTGTATAGTGACATTGATTAGTCAATAGTTGATCGTGACTAGAAAGGTGGATATTTTCACGTTTCAAGATGGCGCACCTTTTTTAGGGGCATGTCATGTGACCCGCAATACCTGCCTGTACCGCGTTCTCTTGGCTGATTCAGGTGTTTGGTGTTGAGATTGGGTATAAATAACGCTGTGTAGAGCTGTTCGGTTCTTCTAATTTTCATTGAATCGGACGCTCGCATACACACGGAGGGAGATACATATCCCGGTGAGTACACAGATATAGGCCGCATTTTAGTAATTTCGGCTAATTGAATCAGATAATAATCTGTTGATACTGTAACTGGTTTGTAAATAAATATTAGGATTTAAGTTAATTTGGCCGCATAACAGATTGTGTAGCAGGCACTTGGCCTGGAATTTATGGGGTCTTTACTTATTACAATAGGAATACATGTGTAGTAACCTCTGCAATGTATGAGATTCAAAGATGGCGGCCTTAGTGTCTAAATAAAATCACTCGTCTATATTATAAAGAGGCATTTTGTATAAACTACGGGTAGTAGCTGTCAGTTTATTCTGTGCTGCTATGTGTCTCTTAATGTGAGTCACTAGTATGATTGAGCCTGAGTCATTTTGGACGAGTTTTGTATCTGGGCACAGCAATTGGTGCGCAATATGTAGACATACAATTTTCAGTAAGATACATATGAATTGGGTGCTCTGGCTTATTTGACACACTTCTAACATTTATGAACACTTGTGTCTTACTCTTATTGAGTCAAAGGGTAAAATTATAGGCTCGGTTTATATCTGTGGTCGTAATGATAGTTCGATTATGTTTTAGAATATTATTGTTTAGCGAAAATAGGTAACTGATCCTGAATCTATTCCGAGTCTTTTAATATTTTTTACAGAAATTATTATATCGAGCTGATTGACCATACGATGACTAATGGATGCTGTGTACATGTAAAGATATAATAGTAACATCAGGTAATAATTGATAATTTCATAATAATAGACTCTTATAAAAACAAATAACAATTATTAGAATATTTATTCCTTGGATGATTTGGGCCTTAGCTGATCACTAATAGGCGTACTTGCATTGTTTCTCACCTACAGATAGACCGCACTGTTTACCTTTTGATCCAAACGGCACATCTCAGCTTCTAAATAAATACAGCAATCACAGAAGTCTTTGAGGTATGAATCATAAATAAGATTCCATTAACTGATCTAGATAAGACCTGGGTACTATGAGTAGATATAATATGTGTATCTTAGCAGGCATGATGTGAATATCACAAATGTGGTTATACCGTCTTACTTGTGCATAAAGTGTACATTGGATCTCAAAAGCATATTTATTACACCAGATACATTGTATAGGATCAAGTGGTCTGACTCATGTATTATGCTTGTTTAGAAGGATTACAATTAGGTGACATTGTGAACATCAGGTAGAGTTCTGTTGGGAACATAATGATAAAATGTGTTGCTTTGCTCTCCTCCCTTTCTTAAAAAGTATTTATCATCTTGTATGGTTCAGACTGGCTTCCCAAAGTTTGACTTAGAATAATGATGTTTGTAAAACTTTTCATGATGACAAATAGTAGTGAGATTTTTGCCATGATAATGAAATGTCTGATTCTTAAGTATTGTGTGTTTTTAATTGTTCATATTGTAAATAGTGTTTTGTAATTGTTTTTAGCCCTGAAGAAGTCCCATGTGGGACGAAACGCGTTGGCTATCAACTGTGTCGTGCATTTTAAGAATGAAGCTTTTGGAATAAAGGGACAACGTTTTCTACAATCAAAAACATTACTGTCTGGTCTTTTCATTTGGGAAGCCTTTTGTATTATATTTTGTTTTGTTTTCTTTATATGATGTACAAGTACGATTATTATTAATAGATTATTGGAGTTTTTGGGTGCAGGGTCATTTGTGTGTTTTCTGTTAGTGGTGGTTTTTGTACTGCCTTGTGGGGTGCATGTGGATCACATCCCAGACCCATTGCACCGATTTGTCGTGGATACTTAGAGGCTACTATACTTAGTAACGTTTGGTGCTGGCTCTTCTTGCTCTGATCCTTTCTTGTTTTTGTATAGTGAAATGAGGAGAAATGCATTATTTCTCCTCGTTTTTGCTTTTTCCATGTGTGCTGCCTTGTGCAGCACACATGGAAAAAGCAAAATGCCATGGATTGTTTATGTACAAGAAGGTCCCCCTTCCTGTACATAAATAATCTTTAAAAAAAAATGCCAATTTGTGACTTTCATGTGTGCTGCATTAAGCAGCACACATGAAAGTGACAGAATGGCATTTCAGGATTCTTTATGTGCAGGAAGGGACACCTTCCTACACATAAACAATCCGACTCTGCATACACTATGGTATAAGGGTGCCCACGTTGGCGCTACACTGCTAAGTGTAGTGCCATCGCAGGGAAACGCAAGGCTGCACCATATCGTTGTAAATATGGTGCAGCCTTGCGTTTCAGAAGTGGCGGAGTGAGGCGTTAAGCCATGACGGCTAACGCCTCACTCCGCCACTTCATTGTACATATGCCCCTGGGTGCTTGACACTAAACTCAAGCAGGAACGCACGGGGGACTAGTCGAGATTTGAAACCCTCTTTCTCTAATTAATAGGTACTAGGGCCTTCATTTCAAATTTATATTCAATGCTATTAGACACAGATGCTAGACCCAGCTGGCATCAAAATAAAACGCTTTTGGGTGGAAGTCTCAAGAATTTTAATAGTGTACTAGGATACACTTTACCACTTCAACTCAAAACGATGGTACTCTGGCTTAGGTCAGCGTGATATGAAAGCCTCACCAGGCGGGGGTGGTACATGATGTTGCAATGTCTATGGGTGGCAAAGACGTCCATTGCTTGCAACTGGAAGAAAAGGGACACACCTCTTGTATCCCGTATAATCAGTTGTGGCCTATCTTGACAATGGCACGATTATCCAGCAATGTAAACGGCACTCATATGAAATTCAAAGGTGTGTGGAAACCATTGTTGGAGGTGTTGAGCCAGGTGACTCGAATGTGCTTTGCCACTCTAGATGGAGAACCATATGTTTATGTCAATAGATAAATAACTCTTGTGTACTTCCAGATGCTGATATATATATATATATATATATATATATATATATATATATATATATATATACATATATATATATATATATATATATATATATATATATATATATATCAAAGAAACTCCACCCTTGCTGCAATCGCCTCTGCAGGAACTGGGGCACAGACCACAAATTGGTGCAGCATCAAAGTGTTATTGCTGTCGTTGGTACACCATCAGCATGACGTGTTTCGACCCCGGAGGGTCTTGATCACATGACGTGCAACACGGTAGGTTGTTTCCTTAAATACCATTTTTTTCTCTAAAGTTTTTTTCCTCTTAAAGTGGCACGTGCCAAAAACTTTGTAAGATCTATATAGACATAGACAACAGATTCAAGGTCTACATGGAAACAGGTTTCAGATCGATCAGGTAATATGCATTTATGAATAAACCTTAAAACCATTGATCCTTTAAAACCCTAAAATTTCCATAGTACTGTTGGATATTAAAAGCAATAAAAACCTTATGTACATTTTACCAGATTTTATCGCTATTGCCGCTTGACAACAATCATCCAGGTTTGAATACCAAGATTTACTTTACATATTTGTCAAAATGAAGTCTGCAGGTTGAAAGTGCTAGTGCATATACAGTATTCTCGAATGTAAACATCTGACTTATAAAACCTTACTATTATAAAAAACGTGCTTGTGCAAAAAATGTTAAAAGTGAAATGTGCAAATCCACCTCAAGTGTCTTATTACTAAAACCTATCTAAAACCGTGTAAAAAATCTAAATTGTAGGGCTGTTGGTGGTTTTCAGTTTAGACCCTATGGTTGCATAATAGGTGTTCGATGATGCAAAGCTCCCTTCTCTGTACATGTATCTCATTCTCTCCTGGGTCCAATTTCAATCTAGACGCAAGTATATAAGTCCTCCGTGGCATTGAGGCTCCCCGGTTGCTTGGTGTCGAGGTCTAGAATATAGCGTGTTTCTAGACGCCTGAGGGCTTTGACCCTATCACCACCTCTTGTGTTGGGTGGAATGCTGTCAATCAGGAAGTACTTAAAGCCATTGAGGTCTGCATTGTGTACTTCTCCGAAATGATGGGCCACCGGGTAGGTTTGGTCCTGGTTTTTGATTGCCCTGATGTGCTGGAGCACCCTCTTGTGCCCCTGCAGTATTGTACTGCCTACATACCTTAGTCCGCAAGGGCACTCCAGCACATAGACCACATGGTCTGATTTACATGTCAGGGCCTTGGTGATTGGTCGTGCTCCCCGAAAGGTGTCCTGTATGTTGTTGTACTGACTCCAAACTGGCATGCCTTGCATACCTTACATTTATGGAATCCCTTTCTTTGGGTGAGCCATGTGCCCTTGGGTTGACCACCAGAATCATTTTGGACTAAGGTGTCCTTCATAGAGGGTGCCCTGCTGTATGCAATAGCTGCCCTCTTTGGTAGTAGGTGGCCAATGACTGGGTCGCCAAGGATTAGAGGCCAATTTCTCCTAATGATGTTTTTGATAGCTTTTCCCTGTTTGTTAAAACCCAGGATAAATCTAAAATTTTCTACATTCCCATCGTGGGATGTCCCAGTCACAGTATGTTTATTTAGGAGGGTCTCTCTCCTGACTGTATTGCTTTTCTTGATGGCGTTATTGATGCAGTGTGTGGAGTAGCCTCTTGCAAAAAACCTGTTCTTACTGGCTAACTGGGCTTCCTTCAGGTCATCTTCACAGCTACATATGCGCTTAAGCCTCAGCATCTCCCCATACGGAATACTCTGAATTAAGTGTTTTGGGTGAGAACTCCCGGAATGCAGCACTGAGTTGCCTGCTGTAGGTTTTCTATGCAATTTAGTTTGAAGTTTACCTTCCCTGATGTATACCTGAACATCTAGGAAGTTTACAGTCTCCGTGCTGATTGATGCCGTAAAATGAAGGTTGAGGCTATTTGTATTAAGACATTCTATGAACTTCTCAGCCGCTGACCTTGTGCCCTGCCAGATTAAAAAAAGGTCATCTATGAACCTCAACCATATTTTGATGTTGTTTGCGACATATGTTGCATATTCTTTATGCAGGACCAACTCCTTCCACCATCCCATATGTAGACAGGCGTAGCTGGGAGACAGATATATATATGTTCAGGGAGGAGATTGATATATATTATCTACTGGCGGTCGCCAGTAGATAGTTATAGTTACAACCTATTATCCATAGGAAATCCGCGACATTCTATTTGAAATAACGTTGGCGCCGGTTGACGAATCTTCGTGAAAGTTTCCAACTTGTTGGGGCGCTCCGCTCCGCTCCTACCCTGAAAGTCTCGGGGTGATACGTGAAGCGGGGGCCGAGAAAAAAGGGGGTCCCAAAACACGTTTTCCCCATTCATTTTTCCATAGGAACCTTTAGTCGCAGCTACAGCCCGAACTGCTGAACGGAATTACCCCAAATTTGGCAAAGAGGTAGCCCTTGGTTCAGACTGGTGCCTTTTGCTAAAATGGTGTAAATCCGTTCAGTAGTTCCTGAGAAATTCACAATTAAAATCACATATATATCTATGGGCGCGTCGGATCCGCGTACCCTCCCGATCACGAGCTGCATGCTAATTGGCTGTCAACACTCCAAATCAAGAAGTGTTGGCAGCCATTTTGTCCCTCGGTAGAACCGAGGGACAGAAACAAGTGCGCAAAGCGCAAAAGGGGGCAGGGTAGAAACACCCTGACCCCCTAGGTCTGCTCAGGGGTCCCACAAGGACCCCTGGGCAGAAAAATATATATTTTTTTTTAAATCGGCGGGATGCGTTTAGGGTGCGCGTATCCCGCCGAGAAAAAAAAGAAACAAGTGCGCAAAACGCACAAAGGGGGCAGGATAGAAACACCCTAACCCCTAGGCCTGCTCAGGGGTCCCACAAGGACCCCCTGGGCAAAAAAGCATTTTTATTTTTTTTTTAAATCGGCAGGATGCGCTCAGGGTGCGCGAATCCTGCCGAAAAAATCGAAGCGCGGTCTCTCGCGCTTTGATGTTAATTGGCCCCCGGGTGGCCCAAGTCCCGGGGGCATGGTGGGGGGATAATTTAATGTGTGGGGGGCCTCAAAGGGCCCCCAAGCCCCGGGGACCGCCACCCCCGGGGCTTTTTAAAAATGGTGCGGGAGGGCTCTGAGCCCTCCCGCAGCCCCGGGACCACCACCTCCCGGGGCTTTTTTTTATTAATTTAACAACCTGTGTGAGGGGGCTCCAGCCCCCCACACGCCCGGGGACCGCCACCTCCCCGGGGCACTAACAAATTAAAATGGGGGTCCGTTTTGGACCCCGAAGCCCCGGGGACCACCACCTCCCCGGGGCTGTGCTGATGTAGGGAGGGGGCCGCGCGGCCCCCTCCTGGAGCCCTTGATGGCCCTGGGGACCACCACCCCCAGGGCCGGCTCCTGCAGTGTCCCGGGGTGCCTACCCGCGGGACACTGTAGTTTGCTATGGCAGGACGGGAGCCTCGCGGCTCCCGTCCTGCCAATGCAAACTGCTTTGGATATTGGAAGAGAGAGCAGGAAACCTGCTCTCTCTTCCAATATCCAAAGCCGATTGCTTTCCACATGGGGAGCAGCATGTCAGCTGCTCCCCATGTGTAAGCAATGCCGGCTCCCGTAGGACACGGGGAGCCGGCGGGACTGTGGGGGATTGGGGACCCCCACAGTCCCCAACGAGAGGCCAGGCCCCGGGGATGGGGTCCCCGGGGCAAGTAGTGGCCCAGGAGGGGGGCCACGCGGCCCCCTCCCCAAAAAAAGAAAAATTAAAAAAATTAAAAAAAATGGAAAGGCCGGCCCCGGGGATGGGGTCCCCGGGGCTTTAAATGGCCAGAGGAGGGGGCCACGCAGCCCCCTCCAAAGAATAAAAATAAAAGGCCATGCCCCGGGGGATGGGGTCCCCGGGGCCAATACAGGCCCAGGGAAGGGGGGCCACGCGGCCCCCTTCCCGTTTTTTTTTTAATTAGAAATTTTAAAAAGGGGTAAGGCCCTGGGGGATGGGGTCCCCAGGGCATAAAAACAGGAAAAAGGAAGGGGGCCACACAGCCCCCTTCAGGGGACAACATTTTTTTTTTTTAAACGATCGGGCCCGCAGGCCCCGCCCCCTTCCTTCACCACTCTGCAAATGCGCCCCCTGGCGCGTTTGCAGAGGGGGAACAAATTCCCCTTGAATACTGGGGGTCCCTGGTGGCCAACTAGCCCACCAGGAACCTCCAATATGTGCCAGGGGGCTGCGTTGCAGAGACGTGTAGAGAGGCCACACCCCTTTTTACACCTCTCTGCAACGCAGCTCGGTGGCGCTTTTTGGAGGTATATGGTGGGCTAGTTGGACTCCGGGGACCCTCAGGATTCAAGGGACTTAATCCCCAACTTAAAACGCGCCACGGGGCGCGTTTGCACAGTGGTGAAGGGAGGGGCGGGGCTTCAGGTGACATGTGTGCAAACAGGCCCCGTGGCGCGTTTTAAGATGGGGAATTAAATCCCCTTCAATCCTGAGGGTCCCTGGGGGCCAACTAGCCCAACAGGTACATCCAGAAAGCGCCACAGAGCTGCGTTGCAGAGAGGTGTAGAAAGGGTGTGGCCTCTCTACACGTCTCTGCAACGCAGCCCCTGGCGCATATTGGAGGTTCCTGGTGGGCTAGTTGGCCCCTAGGGACCCTCAGGATTCAAGGGGACTTAATCCCCCAACTTAAAACGCGCAACGGGGCGCGTTTGCACAGATGTCACCTCAGGCCCCGCCCCTCCCTTCACCATTGTGCAAATATTCCTCTAAAATCAGCCGAAATACGAATTCCGATTTACTCACCTGTTATCAGGAGAGACCTCAGTGCTGTATCTTTCAGCCCAGTACTGGTCCTGAAAAGTAATTCTAACCATACTTACCAGTAACTTGAATTTCCTTCCATAGGCTAACATTGACTGGTTTCACTTGGAAATTCTTCTAAGTGTGGAGTTTTGGAACTTTAAAATATTCCTCTAAAATCAGCCGAAATACGAATTCCGATTTACTCACCTGTTATCAGGAGAGACCTCAGTGCTGCATCTTTCAGCCCAGTACTGGTCCTGAAAAGTAATTTTAACCGTACTTACCGGTAACTTGAATTTCCTTCATAGGCTAACATTGACTGGTTTCACTTGGAAATTCTTCTAAGTGTTGATTTTTGAAACATACAAATATTCCTCTAAAATCAGCCGAAATCCGAATTCTGATTTACTCACCTGTTATCAGGAGAGACCTCAGTGCTGCATCTTTCAGCCCAGTACTGGTCCTGAAAAGTAATTTTAACCGTACTTACCGGTAACTTGAATTTCCTTCATAGGCTAACATTGACTGGTTTCAGTTGGAAATTCTTCTAAGTGTGGAGTTTTGGAACTTTAAAATATTCCTCTAAAATCAGCCGAAATACGAATTCCGATTTACTCACCTGTTATCAGGAGAGACCTCAGTGCTGCATCTTTCAGCCCAGTACTGATCCTCAAAAGTAATTTTAACCGTACTTACCAGTAACTTGAATTTCCTTCCATAGGATATCATTGCCTGCTTTTTGCTGAAAAAGTTTCTAAGTGTTGATTTTTGAAACATACAAATATTCCTGTAAAATCAGCCGAAATACGAATTCCGATTTACTCACCTGTTATCAGGAGAGACCTCAGTGCTGTATCTTTCAGCCCAGTACTGGTCCTGAAAAGTAATTTTAACCGTACTTACCGGTAACTTGAATTTCCTTCATAGGCTAACATTGACTGGTTTCACTTGGAAATTCTTCTAAGTGTGGAGTTTTGGAACTTTAAAATATTCCTCTAAAATCAGCCGAAATACGAATTCCGATTTACTCACCTGTTATCAGGAGAGACCTCAGTGCTGCATGTTTCAGCCCAGTACTGATCCTGAAAAGTAATTTTAACCGTACTTACCGGTAACTTGAATTTCCTTCATAGGCTAACATTGACTGGTTTCACTTGGAAATTCTTCTAAGTGTGGAGTTTTGGAACTTTAAAATATTCCTCTAAAATCAGCCGAAATACGAATTCCGATTTACTCACCTGTTATCAGGAGAGACCTCAGTGTTGCATCTTTCAGCCCAGTACTGATCCTCAAAAGTAATTTTAACCGTACTTACCGGTAACTTGAATTTCCTTCATAGGCTAAGATTGACTGGTTTTCAGCAAAAAAGTTTCAAAGTGTTGATTTTCACAAACTACAAATATTCCTTAAAAATCGCCTGTATGACTCAAACGCATTCTTTCAACTGTTTACAGGAGATGCACCAGTGCTGGATCCAGGATCCAACACTGAGTAAGAAAAAGTAACGATAACAGTTTTTACCTGCTAAGTGAATTTCCTTCCATAGGATAACATTGGTGATTCTATGAGAAAAAGTTTCTAAGTGTCAACTTTTAAAATACAATAATATTCCTTAAAAATCACGACTGTAACCAAAACGCTTTTACTCAACTGTTTACAGGAGATGTACCAGGACTGAATCTAGGATCCAGTCCTGTGGTTACAAAAGTAATCCATAAAGTAACTAATTGCATTTAACTAGAAATTCACATTGAGCTGAATGTTGCATTGTGTTTGAAAATGTGTTGCCCATTGCAACAACTGTAACTACTGTACTTAAAAGTCTATTGCCTATCTGCAAAGTATTTAAACTAAAGTAATTCATTCTGAGAAAGTATTTTTTGTAATGTAATGTATAATGTAATTACAATGTAATTTAAAAAATAAAATATGTAAAAAAAAATTGTTTCTAAAAATGTAGTAAATCAGTATGAAAAAAATTAATATAACAATTAATACATTTAAAAATTGTCATTTACAAAACCTTTGAAATTCACTGAAAAAACCGTAGGTTTCAGGCACGTTATAGTTAGAAATTAGCATTTAAAAAACCTTTGAAATTCACTGAAAAAACCATAGGTTTCAGACACGTTATAGTTACAAATTAGCATTTAAAAAACCTTTGAAATTCACTGAAAAAACCGTAGGTTTCAGACACGTTATAGTTAGAAATTAGCATTTAAAATACCTTTGAAATTCACTGAAAAAACCATAGGTTTTAGGGACAGTTATAGTTACTTGGACATTGCACTCGTACAAAACCCGTGAAATTCCCCGTTATAGTTAGTTCAGCTAACTATAACTCGCGCCCACAATGCACTGCTGATGACGTCACATATTACATCACTCATGACATGGTCAGTGACATCACTGATGACATCACTGATGACATCTCAAATGACATCACTGATGACATCATCCACGTGATAATCTGATGCACCTCCTCACACCCTAATATAACCTTTGATACACCCACTCTAAATTACAGACTGCCATTCGCAAAACCATAGACACTCCAACACCAATAACTACATACCCACTCACTGATTCTTAGGTCTACACACACACATCCACTCACTCACCCGTACAGTCACTCATACTTATGGTCACTCAGTACAGGACTATCATATGCACTCTTACTCCTATATAGACACTCAAACAACGCCCCTCATCCATAGAGATACTCACACACCTAGTCAGTCATGCAAATAATTAAACACACTGCCATTTACTCACCTATACAGTTATACACACACCAGCTCACTTACTCATACAAATAGTAGCACATTGTTACGCTCTTATACAATCACTGATACAAGCACACACTCATCCATACAGCCACTATCACAATCACTCACTCTTGCTTATAGCTATTTATATACTCCAACACACATATATACTGCCTTTCACATATGTAGTTACTCACACATGTACCACTGGAACATACATTCACTCACTAACACACTCTTACACACACTTACCCACCCATACAGTCTATCACAGATGCACTCTTGAAACCATCCACCCAGTGAATCACCCACTCACACATCTATGCACAGAGTTGCACACACCCCTCCCACACAAACACTCAGGCACCCATACAGATACTCAGACAAGCATTCAATAACTCATATAGACACTCATGTAGCTATTCACAAACACATGCAGCCACTTACACAGCAACAGACAGACGGATACAGACATTCATCCAGTTTAGTCACTAACCCATGCATTCAGTAAGATACGTTAAATCACTCACTTATAGAGTCAGTCACGCACCTACTAAATCATCCATACAGACACTTACACACCCACTCATTCTTCAATACGTCTTTTCCTATATATATAAAAAATATTTAAACTTTACAGAAACACACAGTCACTGGATGATGTCATCAGTGATGTCATCAGTGATGTCATCAGTGATGTCATTTGAGATGTCATCAGTGATGTCATCAGTGATGTCACTGACCATGTCATGAGTGATGTAATATGTGACGTCATCAGCAGTGCATTGCGGGGGCGCGAGTTATAGTTAGCTGAACTAACTATAACGGGGGAATTTCACGGGTTTTGTACAAGTGCAATGTCCAAGTAACTATAACTGTCCCTAAAACCTATGGTTTTTTCAGTGAATATATATATATATATATATATATATATATATATATATATATATATATATATATATATATATACTGCAAGATACCCAACAACTTAGCTAGTTGAATGGTTAATGCACACTCAATTACGGGTAGCGGAGAGGGGAATTATTTTTCAATTGTATTTTCCTTGATATTCTTTTTTGTTGGTGTTACAGAAGCAAGACTGAAAACACTAGCTGAGATGCAGTATAAAACCCGATAAAGCATTTTTTTCCAATTGTTGACTCCAAAATTATTAAACAGTCATCTGACAAAAACACTCTAATAAAAAAGCAACCTCTCCTATTGGTTTCAAGAAAAGTGCGTAGTGTCAATTTCTATTAATGGAGAGCCCTTGTATCCGGCTATACAGTTTAACCTATCTAGGTAAAAAACCTTAAAAAATGCAATCTTGTATTTAATTTAATTCAAACCACCTGCTGTCGTCAAACACGGATCAGCTGTGCACATGACTGAATGTTGACTCTTTGAAGCCATAACACTCGTGCCTATTGTGCTTAATACATGGGTACACCATGTCTTGTTTACTACTTGTATCTTGAGAGGACTTACAAGTGGCTGGTTGTCATCTATGCTCATTTTTTTGTGAATGTGTACGTTTTTGTTTTGTTGCAATGCACCGAAGTGTGGATAAAGTGCTGTAGCTTACAATATCATATAATTAATTGCTCGAATCATCTGTTACACGCATTTTGCTTTTGACGATCTTACCATTTATTAAGCATGATGAATGATGCTGGAAAAAGCCACCTCATAGATTATCCCTCCTTACTATGAATGCGTCATTGTGTCAGTCCCAATGAATGATCCCTCCTTATCGTGAATGTTGCATTGTGCCTGTCCTGCTGGGCTCTGCTCCCATTTTGGTCAATCATGCTGATCAGTGGGTTTATGGTTTCTGCTGGTACATATATCTCTCTACACAGCAACATGGTCAACCAAACTGTGCTTATCTTAAATCAATTTACCATCTGGCTGAACCTTAGAAGAACAATTTTCCACTTAGACTTCTCTTCAGTAGCTCGGACCTTGGTGTTGCAACTCATTTGCATGACCAAGTCCTTGCCAACTTTTAAAACCATCCAACGCTTGGCAAGAGGCCAATCCTAGGGCTGAGAATATGCCAGCTGTTTGCTACCTTCCTCTGATCACAGTCCTCTCGGTAGCATGATGCCACAAGGAGCCAGAATTTATCCAACACAACTGTGCCAATGACAACAGAAACTGCACCTATCGAAAAAGAGGTTAAACCTCTCTCTATTCTTTATCTTTTGAGTCGTGTTCGATTATTTCAGATATTAGCGTGCACATCTGTATCAGTGATAAGGTCTAGTATCATCACAGCTCTGAGCAGAACGTGCAAGGTGGTGAAGCGAAAACCTACTTCAGAATAAACATTGAAAGCCACAATACCGATAAATATCACCCCTTCTGAAGAACACCTGTCAAAGCACAGCATTCATGCTCCCGCCTTATTGTCCACATGACGTATGTTAGTGCCTTAAACAATGGGACGTGCTATTGGGTGAAATGAATGCACGTTTTAACAAGACAGATGTGTTTGCAATAATGTCATTATTACAGAATGGGCTTACACAGACTCGATATCAATGTATTCCTTTGTGAAGAGAACACAGGCAGTCGCGCGGTGATATGCCTCCCGGCTAAACGTCTTCCAATTAAGGAGACGCTTTTTTAAAGTGTGTAATCTGCGACTACATTATGTGCATCTTATGTTACGATATGGGTTTACACAGCGCGCGCCCTTGTGGAATTACCTCACGCACTGAACTGCCCTGCAGTTAGCCTCGGGCAAACATATTCCCTTACCGCATGCTGTAGTAATTTGTTTCCTTTTAAAATGCGCTATGCGGCTTTACATTATTCACTTTTCCAGGCTTTTTTTCCAGCAAGTCTTTTTGCGCTTTAAACATCATTTCTGTGTTTCGAAAAACTGATGGGACGTACCTTAATGTAAATAAGAGTCACAGGCCTTGTTTGAACCGACTAGTATTTATGGACCTGTACAAGAAGACAGAATTATTAAAAGTGTCGCATCTGTTCACAGTGGCATTACTGGACTTGACAAAATAAGGTGCTCTTTTTGACTTGCAGCGACAAGAACAGATGGGGAAGCCTAATTGGCCCCCATGTCTTTATAAAGCGTTTATTGTAGCAGGGAAACCGTTTACTTGGGTAAATATTCCTCCAGGGGATGTGGGGTCAGTAGGCAGAGAGGGGGTTAATTTTCACACCCAGAGGGTATGCTATGGCTGAGAGGGGTGAAAATACAGCACTGGAAGGACTTCTCGGGTTCCTGG
This sequence comes from Calotriton arnoldi, assembly GCA_963921515.1. Classification (NCBI taxonomy): domain Eukaryota; kingdom Metazoa; phylum Chordata; class Amphibia; order Caudata; family Salamandridae; genus Calotriton; species Calotriton arnoldi. The sequence continues at coordinate 116,927 of CAWUFW010018977.1, forward strand.
TATAAATACCAAATTTAAAAAAAACACGAGGAATATCCACTTGCATGAGTGAGTTTCATTTAACACGTGTAATTGTAATAAACAGGTACTAGCAGCATTACATCATCCGTTGTCGCTTAGGGTGATTTCATTTACATTAAAATAGCTTCGTATAATATGTATGTAATATGAGATGAATTATCTTTCGTGAGGGTGCCTCTTTCCCCTCCTTGCCCTACACTCTATTTTGGGTGGCATTTTTCACTACAGCCACTGTTTTGTTTTCAGAGCTTGAACCCTATTCACCCGCCATTTTATAAAAGTGTCTGCAAAACTGAGCCTGCATCTGGCTGCTTGGATGGCCATCATTCTATCACCTCACCCTTGAATGTCACCAGTTCCTTGCTGAGCAGCTAAGAAGTTGATCCCCGAAAACATTAGCCTTCAAGGGCACAGGAACGTGGACAATCAATGCCGATTAGTTCTGCCAACTTTTCTAATGATTCTCAGCCACAAGCTTTGATTGGAATAGTCTGATCTGCCCAACTCTTTATTTTTTACAGTATCACTTTATTGGGACCCTAAAAGGTAGTATCGATTACATGAAAGTCGTCGCCTGCTGTGCCTTTAACCGTAAGAAGAGATGTGCAAGAATGTAATAAAAAAATAATGTAGATGAAAAAAATATTTCCCAAAACTTCCCTACCAATTTGCTTTTCGAAACCTTTGCCGGAATGAAGGGAAGAACTGCATTTCGGTCAATCAACATTTATTGTTGCATGGTGTGCAATTTGAAAGATATCAATCTATTTCATATTTCGTGTTACTATACACATGAAGATGAATCTTCAGGTATGCAACTTAATTTTCTGTCTGAAAAGAAATGTCTATATGAAACAGTTCCTCTAAAATGCGTGAATGTTTCTATTCTTGAAAACTCATTCTCACTTATACACAGAGAATAACGTTTTAGTCATGATATGCTTTTTTTCTCTTCCAGAAATGTTATTAACAAGTGTATTCCAAATAAAAATGTTCATAAATGAAAGAAATAATGTGCATCTTGTCTATGGTGTGCAAGGCATAACAGAAAAATGTTTGAGTTTTTTCTCAATGTGTTGCATAGATGTACATTACACCTGTTTGGATTTGTATGTCGAACTATAGGCTACATTCCTCAAAAAAGGCAATTTATAGGTAGTTTCGCTGAACACGTTTTTGGAGTGCCTTAAAAAAATCAATATTTTTAGTTTTTTATCACACGTTTCTACATGCGATCTAAAGAGAGTGTAATGAATTACAAGAACTTTCAAATTAAGGGCCCGTTTTATCAAAATTTGACCCAGTGTAACACGGCAAGACAACTGGCTGCGTTGAATGAAGAGGGCAGGAATGCACCATTTTTACAAAGATATGGTGCTTTCTTGCCCTCTCCTTTCGATGGCTCACTAGTGGGCGCCAGGCGCCAACACAGGCACCATTGCGCCATGGTTCAAGAATGTCTGCACTGTAGGTAGGATTGTTTTTGTGCAGGAAGGGGCACCTTCTTGCACAAAAACAATCCTTAGAGGCATTTTCCTCTTTCTAAGCATGCTACAGAATTTATTACACGTAGAAAGAGGAAATAGCGGGGAGAAATAAAGATATTTCTCCTTGTTGAGCCTCCGTTGGGAAGGCGCACAATTCTGCCCAGTTCCAGGTCTATCTATCAGTGTTGATAAATCTAAAAATGTGTTACACTGCATGGGTGGATGCGTGGGAACACCCATGATCCACCCATGTATCACCCCCACCATGAAGTGTAACACAAGAGAGCAAGTCACGCAAGCCATGCAGGGTGGCCTTGCGTGGCTTGGTGAACCTGAATCTAGGTTTTGTGTTGCCATGTGTTGCCTTGCAAGGGAAATAGAAAACTATTTACGGAGTTTCATATAGCGCAAACTTGACCTGAAGGTATCGGGTATCAGAGCTCTTTACATGAGCACCAGTTTTATTACATGAGGACACATTCATTTTTGTTAGGCACAAGGAGATTAAGTGATTTGCCCAGAATCACAGGATGTTGTGCGTCCTTGCCGAGACTCGAACCCGGTTCCCCAGATTTGACGTTGACCGCACTAGCCGTTAGGCCAACTCCTCTCCCAGAGCATTATTTTGGTTTGCCATGTTGCCATATCAATTTCCTTAATAAGATAGTTTTGTCTGATGGCAGCCACCAATGGTTCCAGGGCTAAGAGAAACAAGAGTGGAGACAATGGACACCTCTGCTGTGCACTCCTGTGGATGGCAAAGGTCTTTTAAATATGCTATCTGCATTCAATATGTGCAGTTGGGTCTGAGTAGAGCCATCTTACCCTGGCCAAGAACTTTAGGCTTATTCTTGCCCTTTCCAGAGTTAGGATCATGTATCCCCATTCAACCCAGTAGAAAGCCTTTTCAGCATCTGGAGACAGTAATATTGTTTCTTCCTAATCTGCTCTCACCTGCCAGAGCACATTGGTCAGCGTTCTTATATGTTTTTTTTAGGTCTGCCAGGTACAAATCCCACTTATGAATCATGGATGAGGCTTGGGATCACTCTCCTAAGTCAGGTGGCTAGCATTTTGGCCAGTAGTGTCATCTTTGTGTTTATTAATGAGATTGGACAGTAGCTAGTGAATTGGGTGGGGTCTTTGTCCACTTCCAAAATGAGGTTAATCATTGCCGTATTATATTCAGGGTGCAGCTTGCCCCTCTCCTCCGCTTCTTCGAAAATCTTTCAAGCTTACCATTATGGCCTTGTTTAGCATTGAGAATTTGGTGCAATACCCACTGTCTCCTGGCGCCTTATTGTAGAGCATTTGTGAAATTACGTCAGTCAACTCTTCCTCTGTTATTTCTGACTCAAGTAGCTGCCTGTCTTCTTCAGAAAAAGTTAGGAGGCGTTCTCCATTCAGGAACGTCAATTCACTGAGAAGGTGACCCTGCACCATATAGTGTGGATAAGAAGTGGGCAAAGGCCTCTGCAATTTCACACTGAGCAAGTCTCCAAAAGGTCTTTCCAGTTCTGTTGTATTCCTCTTAGGGTGTCCGTATATAGGTTTTCCTGTATCATGTCCTTATATAGGCACAATTCGCCCTGCCCTTATATAGGCATAAAATCCAAGTCCTTATTTAGGCATTAAACCGTGCACTCCAAATACAGGCATGGTCTCCGACATCCGTCCACCCTAACGTCACAACGAGTTCTTGAAGAACAGACCCTTAGGCTTCGGGAGTTTCCTAGCACAGGACTATTGATTTCTTCAAGGACTCATCTATTATGCATGAACCGTTATACCTTAGGGGTTCATTCATGACGTCTTCCGCTGTCCGATTCACGTCAATGCTAACATTCTGAGGTCCCTCTCAGGTATAAATATACCTTCCCTAGCCCTTGTAAACTAGAGGAGACCTCGACTTCAGAGGAGCCCATTTCCCGGCCTGACGCACTGAGAAGACGCTGTCATCCCTGCACGCAGAGAATCCAGCTTCCAGTGATATGACTTCCCTCGCGGGGTGTTGGAGTTCGAGTCTGGCAAGAGATTCCCACCTCTCTCATTCTTAAGGTATGGAGCTGACTAGAACCTAGAGGGACTCTTGGCATACTAGGCATACTAGGCTTAACATACTCTTAGTATACCATAGTAAGGAATACTTCACCTACTTCATACCTCTCCCTATACCTAGGTTAGGTTAGGAACATTGGGGTAGAACTAGCTTAAAAACGCATCGTATGAGTACTCGCATTTTTAGTCTGTGTTATTTATGTAAATGAATATCTACTAAAATCATGCTTAGTCCTATGTCAAACCTATAGGGGATATTATTCCAATGCGCAGAGCCTATTAGGGAAATAGGAGCTACACTACATGGCGCCCAACGGTTTGGTAAGGCGGTAATTTAACGTTAGATACTGAGTAACTCAGCCGTGCTTTTTCTCTCAGAGACCCCTACCCATATACTCCAAAAGACGTCTGAAGTGGGCAGGGTTAAGTATCCACCACGGCTACATAGGGAAACCCCAATATATTAGCTGTTTGGTTTGCTCAACGTTGAAGGATACAGTGTTCCAAAATATTGTGCCCCTTATCTTTGTTTCCTTGAAACTTGTTCTACATTTTTCGAACAACAAAATGCCTGACTCTGACACTGAGACCGGAAACGGTGAAGTTGCGGGTCACCCAGCTGTAACAGCTTATAACATCACAGGTTTTATTGAAACCGAGGAGGGGGTTATAGACATCCCTCAAAACTTAAGAAGAGCCATCACTCTAAAACTCATAAAACATGGCCTACCACCAAGAGGCGGTAGAGCAGTTTTCGTGATAGAGGCACACGAATCCTTTCAGACAGAGGTATTCTATTCATGGGTAATATTTCCTGAATCCAATGCAGTAACACACGTTTCACTTCTACAAAGAAGATGATCCACCAGAGGAATACATTCCTTTCGAGGATATAGAAATTCCATTAACATACCAGGAGCATCAGCTCTGGTTTAAAGGCGCCCTAAAACATCACAGAAACATTACCAGGGTCGGTCCACTAGGTAGACCAGGAGCAACATGGCCGATTCTAGCCGGCTATACACCTCATCCTGACATTGAAGAAATGTCAGACAAGGAACTACTTGTTCAACTACAAGAATTAATAAAAATCTACAGACAATTGGTTCAATATGTCATGCGGACTTTCACAGTCCAACAACCATTGACACTTCCAAATCAAACTCCCCAACAGGGGAATACACTAAAAATTACACCACAGACTCTATACGCAGTCATGGGTAAAATGCCCACAAAACGTGAGCAAATTCCATTCTGGATAGCTCAAAAAATTACTCAAATCGAAGCAGTATTTCCAAATACTAGCCCGTATGAGAAACACAGAATCCTAACAATCAGTTTACCGATGGGGATCACACCACAACTGGAAGACTGCACCACTTGGGGCTCAGTCTTTGCTGCCATCTATACTAAAACACATGGCATTCCGTCAATTGCGGTAATACCTGATGTCCTGAAACAAATTCAAAATGAATACGGGGCAGAGCCTGCTCTAAATATAGGTATGAAATTACTGAAAAATTTCGACCAGATCTCAACAATAATATTATCTAATATTAAAGGGGAGGCTGCAGCAGTGGCGATCGGCCAAAAATTAAGGGAATTCGATGTTACAGAACATCAGACAGAGCTACCCAGAATAATAGAGCAATCTTATGCAGAATTAGGCAGAGATAGTTTGGGTGGAAGACCAGTGAAGCCGAAACTATCTGAAAGTCCTGAGAAGGACTCTATTAAACAAACTCCTACATCTTCTAAAAGAAGTGGGAGACTAATAAACAAAATTCAAACGAAAACGTTCTCAATCCCGAGGTAGGTCTCCTCAAAAGGAGCCCTCTGAAAGGAGGTATAACCTCAGGAATAGGGATAATTTGAGAAAGCCTGACAGGTATCAAGATACTGATACACGTTCCTCTCGTCCCTTTCAGATCTCATCACAGACTTCGGAATGAAGAGGACAGTCAGAACATAGAGAAGAACGCGTGAAATCCAAGGAAGAAAAACACGCTACAAAAAACAAAACAAAACCTCAATTCTCCAAAAAGAAAGTAGCAGGTCTAAAGATCAGACATGCCGAGCATACTGAGAACACAACTCAAGAACGGAGAATTGGCTCAGACAATGCTGGACAGTGCAGCAGAAGTCACAATAGCTCGCCAGAACCTGAAGGAACTTCTGGAGATAGTGGACTTGAATGAGTACATTACAGTAGAGACTGTAGACACCAGGGTTAGTACTCCACAAAAGTTATATGAAATAACACTCCGGATGGAGGGAGACATACCTAGACAGGTGAAAGCACTTTTTTGGGAAAGACTATCAAGGGGCTATGACATACTTCTAGCAGAAAAAGACTGGCCACCACAATTTGTCAGGGAGTGCCCACACGGCGAGGACATTATTATGCATGCCTTCTCCAACCACATACCAATTCACCTAAAATATACATATGCCAGGAAATGGGCAGTAGCCCAGGCCCCAGCATTATATAAAAATCATGTAGGATGGGATGAGGACTCACCTCACCATAAAATAAATCTGAAACATGAACCTACTGCACAGAGGCAGTACCCAATAAAGCAAGAAGCTAAAAAACAGGTCAGGGAGATCTTAGATCAACTTGAATACCAAGGGGTGATTGAAACATGCACCTCCTCGATGAACAATCCTTTGTTTCCTGTCTCCAAACCAGACAATACATATCGTCTAGTTTTGGATTACAGACACTTAAACGCTTGTTCAAAAACCTTTGCAGTGCAAAATGCACATAGCACAGCATTAATGAATAACATTGTGCGTAAAAAATACAAAACCACATTAGACATCTCAAATGGTTTCTTTTGTCAAAACATAGCACCTGAAAGCAGGTACTTAACAGCATTCTCCATAATGGGGACCCAGCGTCAATTTTGCGACTCCCACAAGGGTTCAAGAACAGCCCAGGTTTATTCTCAGCGAGGGTAACGGAGTTACTACAAATTTATGACAATGAGGCATTGTCCTGTGTTGATGACATCTAGCTGACAGACGATGACCTGGACAAACACTTGAACAGGGTGAGCACCATTATACTGGGCTTCGCCTCTGAGGGCTACAAGTTCAACTTTAAAAAGTCCCGAATTGCCCATCTCAATGTCCTATTTCTAGGATATGAGCTTTCAAGTGAAGGCAAGAGCTTGGCAGCTAACTTTTTAGAAAAGTGTGCGCTGCTCCAACCTCCAAAAACGCTAAAAAACTTACAATCCATCCTGGGTTTCCTAAACTTTGGAAGAACATACATTCTAAATTACGCAGAAAGGGTTAAACCTCTCTACGCATTAATCAAACCTGATTTTTCAATCAGAAATTGGACACAAGAACACACAGAAATCTTGCGTTCACTCCAGGCTAACATGTTAGCAACAAATCACTTACAAACACGCGTAAGTCAACGCAACCTGGTGATCCGAATAATTTCGGGTCAATGCAGATTCACCTACTTAACATTTAATGAGGGTGAAAAAGTACCAATCGCATACAAATCTCATTTGTATCCAGAAGCGGAAATGCGCTTCACTTCAACTAAAAAAATTCTGACAGCAGTTCAAACCGCTGTAGCAAAAGAAAGAGCCTTAGCCCAAGGGAAACGCATTATTGTTGTAACCCCAGTACCGGCTTTAGAAGCGGTCACAAAAGCAAGCATTCCAAATGCTAAAGCATTACATCCAAGATGGATACAATGGGTTAATTCTCTTGCTGCAACAGATGTTGAATATGTTTTTGATCCTGATTTAAAAACACAAGCATTCCTGCAATATGAACAAGAATGTCCTCTGCCCACTGAAATTCTGCCTCTCGATCAGTACGAATTCATAATTTACACTGACGGATCCGCACAGCCCGCAACAGGGAGTAAGCATGCTTACAGTGCAGCGTGTACAATCGTTAAAGGTCGCATGTGAGATGGCATCTTCAGACCTATGGTCACAAAAACTCAATCTCTAGGAGATTGTACAGCTCAACGAGCTGAACTACAAGCATTCAAACTGGCACTTGAAAGTACAGACTGAGAATTCCCCACACTGATAGTGTGCGATTCCTTTACTGTGTTCAGTCGTATAATGAATATATACAAAACTGGCTTGAAAATGGGTTCAAAGATGCGAAAGGTGGCACAATAAAGCACAAAATGCTTTGGGAACAAGTAGTTCAGTTGAAAAACGAACTACCAAAGGCTCACGTGATCCACACACTGAGTCATCAACGTGATGGCGTTCACGTTGCAGGAATTCATTGACTGACGAAGCCGCGAAGGGGGCTGTTCAGACGGCTTCCGTAGCTGCGATCACTCGTTCAAAAACAAAAATAGACGGTGAGATAATATTGGCTGTCAATGCTTCAAGCAAGGGCAGCAGTGCAGCGTTACCAAAAAAGATTCCACTCAAGTACTCTTATGTAATTGATGCGAACAACGTTCCTTTTGCTCGAATCCCTGGAGTGGGGGATAGGGTAATTCCAAACAAAGAACGTAGATTAGGACTAATCCTAGCAGCACATGAAGGGATAGCTTCTGCCCATGCAGGTGTTTCTGCAACAGTATCTTTACTCAAGCAAAGATATTGGTGGCCTGGCATTCGGAAACAAACCAAGAACTATGTTTTAGAATGTGATATTTGCCAACAGATGAAAGTCTCAACAGTAAAACGTCCTGCTCAGACACCCCTGTTAATTTCAGGCAAACCATTAGCTTGTGTTTACCTGGACCACTGCGGTCCATTGCAAAGGGACGGTAAATATAAATATATCATGGTCGCAGTGGATTCTTGCTCTAGGTTCCTATGGATATGGCCTCAGCGCTCGGCTGACGCTCGAACTGTTATAAAAGATTTGCGAGTCTTTATCGGCACATACGCAATAGGCATGCTACATTCTGACCAGGGCCCTGCGTTTAGCTCTCAGGCTTACAAAGAAGCCATGGCCAGTCTGGGCGTTGCATTGCGGTACTCCTCTCCATTCCATCCTGAGGGAAATTCGGTTGTGGAAAGGAAAGACCGGGACATAAAGCAGTCTATAACAGCTAGGGTATTAGGTTTGGGTGACTGGTGGGTCAAACATCTTTATGGGGTCCAACGCTCATTAAAAAATCTGCCAAGAAGTTCTCTAGGGGGGGTCACTCCATATGAGGTCCTATTTGGGACAAGAATGTGGGTACCAGATCTCGATGACGTAGGCACAGTGGTGGAAAATGAAACGTTTGATATCAAACATCGTTTGGCTGTTTTACAGGAACTGAATGAACTAAGATCGAAACAAAGCAACGTATTCCTGCAGCCAACCACCACTGGGGAAAAACCGGCGGTCCCAGCAAGGCCTGTCTGGATTCCAAAAGTTGGAGATCTAGTCAGAGAAAAGATTGCGGACAAGAAGGAATTTGGACCTTCTTACAGACAACCAGTACCTGTCCTAGCAGTTCAAGGAACAAGAACAGTACTTCTGCCGCCCCTTGCTGGTAGAAAGGAGAAAAGATTTGTGTCCATCGACCTCATCAAACCACAGTATGTGGCCAATACTAAATAGTAGGCCTCGTGGACTCCGACCTAGTAGCAGACGCACTCCTCTCGCTACTATCCAAGAGGTTCAGACTGAAAGACTGATAACAATTGGGACTTCAGCAGTAACAGATGAAGGACTAAGCAACAATTCTATGGGACTCATCCCTCTTGAAAATCAAGTAACAGTTCGTCCAAATACACCTGTCTACACCAATGTAGCAAGTTATCAACTGGTTTCAGTGATTTCTACAAATCCTGATGCAATTCCAACAATTGACAGAACTGCTTCTGGCTATTTCATTAACTTTGATACGTTCTCAGAAGATCCCAGTGAACCTGAAACGACGCCAGCATCATTGAAATTCAAGCAGCAAGTACAAGACTTTCTTCACTTTCTGAAAAAGATTTATTTGGTTTCTCCATGGATTGAACTTTGGATTACATCTGGACTATTTGTTTTCCTGCTCTGGCTAGCTTTGGTTACAACTGTGAGCATGCTTATAAGTGGCAGATACATCCATGTGAATACTGAAGGAAAAGACGTGAACGTACTTTTGAAACCTCATAAATCTTCCCATCGTGAAGCAAGAGACTTGTCAACAGTGAACATCACAGCTGTTCCTATACAGGATGGTATAGTGTGGGACAAAACAGATTTTGATATCTTCGGCCCGACGGAACAATTGAACATTCCACATTTGTTTAAAATTTCACTAAGTGATCTAATTTCGTCCAGTACCTATTCTGATGATTGGGACTTTGAGACTGTTAATGACATAATGTTTGACCTAGAAAAATCTGCTGCATTTTAAAAAAATGAATATTTAGAGGGTTCATTAGACTATGAACAGCTGTATTGTTATAACCACTATGGTCATCATTATTTGCATAAATCTGCATACCCAAGAAATGTGTTTATGTTTAACCAATGGGAGCATTGTCCTACACCACCACAAGGTAGTTCAAAAATATTTGCTAACAAGTTTCCATATTTTTCAGGGTACAATACATCTGATCCAGAAACGTTTTACTATAAAAATATAAACAAAACAGGACTGAAAATTATGTTAACTAATACGAAACAGATTTACTCTGCAACATTTATTGCCCAACTGTCTAGACAGGGTTTTGACTTATGGAAAGACACAATAGACACAAAAACTGTCTGGGGTACTAAAGATTGGCAAGTGCAGGGGATAGAAGCTTTATTTAGAGCCTGTGTCATCCCTGAACAAATAATGTTTTTGAATGAAACTGTCCAACAAACATCTTGTCTTGGACTAGCCAAGATCAAAGAGATGAAGACACCTTCTGTACCAACACCTGCCAGTGATAATAATACACAGGCAGCGGTGACAGTTGACCAAATACTACAACTCAACAGATCTAATTGGAGAAAATGGTTGATCTGGCCCATAGACACGAACAACTGTCAGGAAAGATTCCTGAATAAAACTCAGGGTTTTACTATTCACAGGCCAGACCCAAGATACGTCCAAAGACAGCATCCGGGGGTAGTAACAACATACAGTGTAGGAAAATTATGCCTCGATTGGCTTCAGAAATCTACACTACAGGATGTGAAACAACACTTATCCTTACTTAAAGAAAACGCAGACCTTAGGGAATTCTTGCTTGGACCAAGAAAACCGCGTCAAAAACGTTTCATATATGCCGGCATTTACGCTGCTTATAATGAAGCATGGAAAGTGTCACAGATGGAGGCCGCAGAACGAATACGTGAACTTGATCGTATTAATTTAGAGAAAACACTCACTGTGGTCGACAATGGGTTAACAACTTTGTCCTCCAGAATATATTCATTGGACAACATTGTATCCTCTGCTAGAACAAGATTTGGCGATGTTACAGCAAGGCCAATCTCAATTACGTTCTATTGTGTTATTAAGCTGGACGCTGCAATCTTTGCGTGCGGGCTATGTGCCTTGGCGTTTTATCAACACGTCAATTCTGTTTGCAGAATACAATCTAACTGATAAACAGATCGAACTGGCACAAAGAGGAGCAAGGTACACAGTGTTGAGCATTGAAAAACTGGAAAAGTTACCATTCACAGTGGCAGAAAAACCAGCTACAGAATGTCTCATTCATGGCAAAATCACATTACCTGTGACTACTTTTCAGTTTCAGTATTGCCTCAGACAAATGCAAGCAGGCAAATATGAAAGGTTGGGTAAGGAATACATTAAGACATCTTGGGATTTACCGTATACATATAGATGTTGGAGTGGGGATCGTGGAGTGTTTTTGAGCGGTACACACTGTAAAAGTGCACTGAGTGGTTCACTTATATGCCAGGACATTTCTTTACACGGGGCTTGCAATGGTTCTGTGGCAAATTTGTCTTGCCACCAGCAGGGTACACCAGCTGCTGTGATTAATCCAACGTTTGGACAACTTTCGAATGGGAGTTACCTCATGTTGAATGATCAGAGTTGCTGCGGCATGTTGCCAGGCATCCCATATCTAGTAACGGTCAACTCCAGCGTCACTTGCTGTATGCAAGTATTGTTTGCCCCAATAGACACAGTCAGGGAGTCGCCTTTGTGGCCTTCGCTGAACGTCTCTTTTATAAGATTTGATACTTTGAGCAGAATGAAAGCCATGCTTTTACAGCAAACAGTGCCTTTGACCTCGGCCAAAGAAACCTATGATCTACAAGTAGCAAGGACTTCGGCTGAGATACAGACTTTAATACGTACAAACTGCCCTATACATTTCGTGGAAATGATAGGACGTATCTGTAACATGTCAGATACAAGCGGAATTGTACATGTATTTAAGAGCATCTGCTCCGGTCCGTTAGCACCTTTCCAGGCAATACTCGGAATCATCCCGAACTTTGCACATTCGGTGTTTGGTGGCATACCATTAATTCTAGCACTTGTTGCCAGAATTCTATTTCTCTTCCTGCTATTACGCTATGGCCAGCCTATTCGCAAACATCACTCCGAGCGAAATGGAGAAAGCTCTCCTTGAACGAAAGTGCCGTGAGCGAATAGTACAGCTTTTGGGCATGACTCGTCTACGGGACCTGAATACCACGTGGTTCCTGTCATTCAGACCAATCTGGCAAGATTGCATCTTACCTGTCCTATGATGCCTGCTATGCGGTGAAGAATGCGTGTTAGACACCTGTCTAACATTTCCATCAGCAACGCCAACGGATGTCGATACTCTGCTGGTCCCGATAATGGCCCATGCTCTGTGTTGTCCCCAGAGGCTACCAATGCTGATGACAGCATTCATTGAGATCTCACAGACGCTTCCGGCTGCTGCTGAAGTACGAGAAAGATCTACAGGCACACAGGTAACAACAGACGCGACCATTGCTGCGGCATCCTATCCTGAAAGTGATGCTTCACATCTCTGTGCAATTAATCTACTACACGAGGTGTTTCAACTGACACCAACTTCAGTGGACGATATTTTGTCTACAGAAATAGACGATCTCTTGTTTACACCAGACCCGTAAACTGACTCTGATTCAGCCCACAGTGTTCCAGAGATGCAGTAACAATTTGGCCTTCATACTTCAAAAACTTGGAACTCTTCCCAAATTGAACTTTTTCCCATTTTTCGAACTAAAATGGCAATTCAATCTGCTTGAAGTAGAACTAGCCTTATAGTACAGACTTCACGGTACTTCCACAGACACTTAGTCATCTTTTTTGTCTAAAAAGTTCATTAATTTCCATGACATGAAATGACTTTGATTTTGAAAAAACGTATCGATCATTTTTTTGTCACATGTAAATATTACTGCTTATTTCATTCAAATTGCATTTTATTTTAAAATATATGCCTGAAATGAAAAGCAATGCTTAAAATGTACAGTACCTTTTGCATTCTAATAGGTTTTTTAAATGCCTTTTTAAATGGTTTTAAGAAATATTTTAGCAATATGCAGTGCTCCATTTAATGTTTAGCATTTTTAAATGTTTAGCATTTTAGTATTATCGTACACACGAAAGTGGAGTGGGTGTTGTATTCCTCTTAGGGTGTCCGTATATAGGTTTTCCTGTATCATGTCCTTATATAGGCACAATTCGCCCTGCCCTTATATAGGCATAAAATCCAAGTCCTTATTTAGGCATTAAACCGTGCACTCCAAATACCGGCATGGTCTCCGACATCCGTCCACCCTAATGTCACAACGAGTTCTTGAAGAACAGACCCTTAGGCTTCGGGAGTTTCCCTAGCACAGGACTATTGATTTCTTCAAGGACTCATCTATTATGCATGAGCCGTTATACCTTAGGGGTTCATTCATGACGTCTTCCGCTGTCCGATTCACGTCAATGCTAACATTCTGAGGTACCTCTCAGGTATAAATATACCTTCCCTAGCCCTTGTAAACTAGAGGAGACCTCGACTTCAGAGGAGCCCGTTTCCCGGCCTGACGCACTGAGAAGACGCTGTCATCCCTGCACGCAGAGAATCCAGCTTCCAGTGATCTGACTTCCCTCGCGGGGTGTTGGAGTTTGAGTCTGGCAAGAGATTCCCACCTCTCTCATTCTTAAGGTATGGAGATGACTAGAACCTAGAGGGACTCTTGGCATTCTAGGCATATTAGGCTTAACATACTCTTAGTATACCATAGTAAGGAATACTTCACCTACTTCATACCTCTCCCTATACCTAGGTTAGGTTAGGAACATTGGGGTAGAACTAGCTTAGAAACGCATCGTATGAGTACTCGCATTTTTAGTCTGTGTTATTTATGTAAATGAATATCTACTAAAGATCATGCTAGCGCAGTATTATGTATTTCTACTGCTTACGCTGTACATTATTTATCTTGCATACTGTCTTGTGATCGTAACAGCACATATTACTTACACAAGAAATAAGACTGTTCAATAAACCTTTTATTGAAACGCCCGTCTATTCTTTCTGTGTAACTTTGAGGAAAACTAAGTATGCACGAGTGAGCTGAGTGAAATAGTTATCTATTGTTTCCACGACTCTGGGACACGTTCTGATTCTAAAGGGAAACAAAGTTGTCATGTTTTGCAGCTGCCAGAAACTACTCCCTTCTTGTTTGTCAAGGAGTTTCTAGTGGCCTCTGAGCTAGCTGGCACAAGTAATTATGTTTAATATACTCGATAGGGACATACTGACCTTAGTCCTATGTCAAACCTATAGGGGATATTATTCCAATGCGCAGAGCCTATTAGGGAAATAGGAGCTACACTACAGTTCCTCACAGCTGGAATAGCTGAGTGGGCTTCCTGTTAATGGAGCGGAGACACCACCAATTGACCTGCCTTCTCTCCTTGTTCATAATGCTACTATTTTAAATGCAGCAGTATGTACTCCATTTGCGAAGTGAAGTAGGAGTTCAGGTCGAATTGTGCTTTCTCAAACTGCAGTTGAAGCTGGTGTCCTAGGTGAACATTATATCAATAAGTCAGTGTAGTAATTTCTTATTCTAATTGGCTTTATTGTTCCCACGTTCTCTTTTTTTACTGGAGTGAGTCCCTTATTAGCTCGCCTCGCACCACAGCCTTACCTGTGGTCCATGATAGTGGGAGGGTGGGTGAGTCTGATGCTTTGTTGTACTCCAGTTAGTGAGTGGAATGTATGTTCCTTTTCTTTCTGGTATATCAGGCACCAAGAATCAGTCAAACCTCATGATGTCTGTCCATTTTGCTCTGTACTTATTGTTATATTTATGATATGGGCGGGATCAATCTATGTGAGAATCATAGGCTATGTTCCAGTCTCCTCCCAGTACCACTTTCATATGACCAAATTCTGCCAAGAGTCTGGAAAGCAAGGATAGGAAGTCGAGGATAGGAAGGCGAGGATACTCGTTTTTACTGGAGCAAACACCTGGAGTTACTTCCAATGACCCATGCACAGGAGCAGGGATACAATCATTGATGTTCCTGCGTCTTTGAAGAGCACAAGACTAGTCAGCTAGCCCTTGAAGACACTCCGCGACAGTCAGAGGGAGCATGTAGGCAGCAGAGAGCACAGCAAGGCCGGAGTCTTCCAGAACAGAAGTCCAGAAAGCAGCAAACCTCAACACAGCAGTCCTTCTTGTAAAAGTGGTTTCAAATCCAGAAGTATACTGAGTTGATAGGGTCAGATGTCCAGTACTTATACCCAGTTGAGCCTTTGAAGTATGGGTGACTTCAAAGAAGTGTCTTTTTTTGTGCACACAGGTCCCTTCATCCTGCTCCAGAGTTAGTACAGGGAGATATGCAGATCTTTTTGTGTGGTTAGAGCACAGCTTAATCAGGTGTAAGTGTGTGACTGTGCCTAACCCATCCCCTCCTCCCTCCCAGGAAGATGCACGAAGTCACAGTCCTTTGAATGGGACTGTTTAGGGGGAATACACAAAGTGATCTGTCACCCAGCCCAGCCAGCGATAAGAGACAGGCAGCATACACCAAAGAGCTAAAAGCAGGAAAATATCCAACGTTCTAAAAGTGACATTTTCAGTAGGTTAACTACAAATACACTTTTATTGTTGAAGATGAATTGTCATTAATATTACAGAGGTACTAAAAATGATATCCTGACCTTCTCTCAATTAGGAATTACAGCTTGTTAAGTGTAATAAGGAATTCCCAATGTTAACCTATGAGAGGGGGTAGGCCTCTCAGTAGTGAAAAATGAGACAGGGAGTTTCTCCCTACCAGGACATGCAAAATCTGAAAGTACATGTCCCTCCTTTTAGTTATAGAGCACCCTGCCCTATGAGCTACCTAAGTCCTACCTAGGGGATGACATATGTAATAAAAGGGGAGTTTAAGGTTTGGCAAAGTCAAAGTGGCAGCGTAAACTGCACACACAGGCTCTGCAGTGGCAGGCCTGAGACATGTTAAAAGGGCTACTTGTGTGGGTGTCACAATCAGTGCTGCAGGCCCCCTAGTAGCATTTAACAGGCCCTGGGCACATGTAGTGCACTGTTCTGGGGACTTACAGGTGATTTAAATGTGCCAATTGTGGATACATAAATAACACCATGTTTTTGGGGACAAGCACATGCCTTTTAGCATTTGTTGGCAGGGGTAGAGTGATCAGAGTCCTAATGCAAACAAAAAGAATCAGCAAAAAGACGAGGAGCGCAGGCAAAAAGTCTGGGGTAAGACCAACCTAAGGATGCCAGATCTAACAGACTGCCACTTTCTTTTGATTGCGTCCAGGCAAATTTGGAAAATTCCCCGGTCAACCCATAAGCAATTTATCTCACTTGTTGTCATTTTTGTGTCTTTGTGGACAGAGTACATCAGCTATTTCATACCAGTGCAGGTTCGGGCTTCCAGCAAATATTTCCATGAAAAGCAGTTTGCGCATGGCATTTCCTTTGGGAATTATTGGCATGAAGGGGGGAGGTTGAGGAAAGAATGTATACGTGTGGTATCAGTTGGAATCTCTCGGGGAGGTCTAATCTTCTGGAGGCACCTCTCAGCTCTTCATACCCACATCCAAAGCAGCCTGTATCACCCTGAGACCCACGCCAGCCTCTGCAGTGACCCCCTTGTGTTTTACTCTGTTGAGGTTCATTCTCCCCGTGCAGGGGTCTTCTCTCTATTAGTGGCCAGGTGGGCTGGTTTGGGCCTAGAAGCCAGGAGTCTTCCCACATGGCCCACATCGCATTTCAAGGACCCCACTATTCAAACGCCTGTGTCAAATTTCATCTCCAGGGATCACCTCACTCTCGGGCAATGATACCGCCTGTGTGGGTGCAGTCATAACCCCCAGGGATGTTGTGCGCCACAAATAAGTGCTGGGTTTGAGGAGTTCTTTCACAGAAGCAGACCATCTTGATCACGGCCAGGCAACACCCTTCGACAAGATGATAATATATACTTTTCTCAATTCTACAGTAGCCTTGCTCAATCCTGAAATAGGGAAATAGTAAAAGCAAGCACCATATCAAGCAATACACTTCATTTTAACTGTTGAAGAGGTGTGCATTGTAAAACTGTCTGTGTGGTGTATCATGTCCTGTGCGCCACAAAATAACTGGTTTATGTGCAGCTGTTAAAATTAATCAACTGTTTCGTACACTGGCGTATGTATTGATTTACTTTATTCTATGTGTGTATTTATGCGCTAGAGGTAGATATTACAGTTAATTAACATAATTTAGTGCAAGATGCAGTTGTTGAGCAAACAACATGTTTAAATGACAGCATATGTCTCTTAAATTATACTAAATATGAAAATATTTTTCACTCCCCGAAAATTGATATGGTGAAAAAATAATTAAGAACGGTGTTTTCAAACCTTATTTCACAGTGTTTTTAATTCCCCATATTTTCTGTGCTTTTTGGTCTTGTGATTTACAACTATCACAGATTCTTCACAAATCAGTCTAGAAAACATCTGTCTTTCTCAGTAGGAAACCAGAGTGTGATCCACATTAAATGTACATTTATGGGGAGTGAGCGTAGGGCAGCACTGCAAGTCTTCCTTCTGCGCTGCCCATCGCCAATGTGAAAGGACAGGAATGCACTGAATTTATAAAATATGCTGCATTCCTGTCCTTTCCCCCTGAGTCGGCACACAATTTGATGATTAGCACCAATGCAGGTGTCTGCGTTGCATGCAGGATTATTTTTGTGCAGGAAGGTTCACCTTACTGCACAAAAACAATCCCAGGAGGCATTTTCCTCTTTCTATGTGTGCTGCAGTGGCACCTTGAGCTGCTGAGTGGGTGTGCAGCCTGCGATGATGCCCCGTCCCGGCGGTCCGGACAGCTCAGGTTTTGTGTGCCCTGCTGGACCACAGTGTAGGCCAGAGCCAACGGGCAGCGCAAGCCTACCGCCACATGGCGTCGCTTCCGGGATCCCAGAGTTGGTGGCACCCATTGGGCTGAGCGGGTGTGCAGCCTGCGATGGTGCCGGGTGCACTGGTATGTCCTATGCCATGGAGTAATCAAGACCCAGCACCAAACGTGAGACCTGGTGGCCTGCGGAGTGGGGCTGCATAATGTGGAGGGTGCCATGTCCGCAGGCCCCGGGCTTGTGGCTTGCAGGGGCACGTGGTGGGACCTCCTGTCTACGCGCCGGTGGCGGAAGGTGAGCATTGAGGCCTGGGTGTGCATGGGCGAGCATGCTCCGATGGGCGGCGGGAGGGGTTGGGGTGCCTCTGCCTGGGTGTGCATGGGCGGGCAGGCGATGTTGTCTTGTGCAATTGTGTGTACTGTGCCAGTCATGTATCTGGACTCTGTTTCAGCTGACGGCTCTGACTCATATGTGTGACCTGGTGTCCTGCTATACATACCGGCACGTAGTTGGAGACACACCAGTGGCAGCAGGTGAGCAGTGTGGCCTGGGTGCGCAGGGGTGGCACTCTCTCTCTCTCTCCCTCTCTTCCTCTCTCTCCCTCTCTTTCTCTCTCTCTCCTCTTCTCTCTCTCTTTCTCCCTCTCCTCCTCTCTCTCTCTCTCTCTCCCTCTCTTCCTCTCTCTCTCTCTCTCCCTCTCGTCCTCTCTCTCTCCTCTTCTCTCTCTCTCTCCCTCTCCCTCTCTTCCTCTCTCTCTCTCTCTCCCTCTCTTCCTCTCTCTCTCTCTCCCTCTCTTCCTCTCTCTCTCCTTCGCTCTCTCTCTGTCCTCTGATGTGCGCAGGACACACCTTCTCATCATGTTTTTTGTCTTACAGGCTGTGACCTACCTATTGTCCCGAGGGGAGCGGCCATGTGTCTTCATTTCATTTAGGTGTACATTTTAATAAAGTTTCATTTGTTGCTTTGTAAGTGAATGTGTGCTGCTCATTTCTGTGACGACACATGCATGTCACCAGTTGTGATTGTGTGACATCCAGCTGAATATTTTGCACATGTTTAGGTGTGGCTGATGTGGCATGTCTTTGGTCGGGGCGGTGCCAGGGAGGGGTGGTCCTGGGGGTGGTGGCGGTGGGTGTTGTGGCCCTCTAGGTGTCCGGGCCGCATGATGGGTGGCTCCATGGCATCTGTTGCCCTTCCGATGTAGCCCTGGGCTGTGCTCCCTTTTGGTTTTCAGGCTGCCGTCCGTCTTTACACCAGGTCAGAGCAGGTGTAGATTTCCTGGTGCTAACGCGCCTTATCGCCTGTTTTGTGTTTTTATCGCGGATGTGGCTGGTCGTTGAGAATGTTGAGGTGTGATGTTGTCTCGGCTTTTGGCACGGGAACGCCTACTCTGCATCTCATTAGCGATATTTGCGGGGTCCTCTGTGGCGATGTTTTTTTGCGGCTGCTATCACGGGTAAACTGGTGCTGTGGGCTGTTAGCACCGGCTTGTGAATGGGGAGGTACATTTATCACGACTTTGGCTGCGATAAAGTGCCGTTAATTCGGTGATAGCTCCTTGTGAATATGCCCCAAAGTCCACTAAGATACTGACAGTTTTGGCTTGTGGATAGTTGTGGTGCAAAAATGCACTGTTATCACCTGATTTCTGCATTCACAGGGAGGGGTGACCTAAATACGTTCATGACGCCTGTTGCCTCTTCCATCATATGGTCTTCGTGCTCTGCTAACTGGATATTTTGATGGATGCACACTGAAAGGAGCTACCATGCTATATTGTGTGTGTGGTCTTTAATTTTTAGAAAGTGGTAACACTTGACCTACACCACTTTAGAGTGGTGTGTGTTTTGATAATGCCTGTGCCAAAGCGAGGCTGGATGCGTTTATAAAGCAATTGGGTGTAAGTGGAGGTCTTCAAACAGAATTCATCATTCTTGACCCTCAATGTGCCTACAGTTCAGTTGAAAGTGTGCCCCAAACAGTTCTGGTTGTAAGTATTTCATGAAGAGATTGCAGTTGGATTTTGCAATTTGACTTGAATTCAGAGTATTTCATAGATTGTGAGCCTATGCCCTGGGAAGAATACCTCTGTGCCCTGGCCAATTGAGGAGTTGCTTGTTAAGTGGTTTGTTGTAAAGAAAAGGTGCCTGGCGGGAGCATCTGTAACCTGCTTCTTTCCCAATTATGCCTTATTTTTGTTGCAAAGAACTTTATAATTGAGCCTTGCATCCACCATGAACCAGTGTAGTCATTTTAGGGTCAGTCGAGGCCGGTGCAGGTAGGCGCGGTGGGGCGGTGTAGCATAAGTCGACAGACTTTAATTTTACCTATTCCGTCTGTCGACTTCCTCCCCTCCCACCCCGCTCCGCCCTGGCTCATCACGCTTACCTGCACTGGCCACCACTGTTTAGGGTTAGAATCATGTTGCCATAATTTCATAGGTTGAAGCATATACTGGCAGTCTGGCTTTGCAGTCAGTAAAGCATGTCAGTGAGTTTATTTGAGAACCCACTGGGAATGCTATTGTGAAAGTATAGGCAGGCCATCACCAGGCCTCGCATCAACTCCACCAAATGGGCAGTCTAGAGAACAGGGAGGATTTTACAAGGTAAGCAGAGCTGGAGGTCAGTGCCTTGCCCACTACATTGAGTTGAACATCAAGGCCCTTATTTATGGGGATTTGGCATAGGGAAACACAGCAAGTCATCTTGCTGTGCAGACCTATGCCAAAGTGAAAGGGCAGGAATGCACTATATTTATGCAATACAGTGCCTTCCTGTCCTTTCTGCCTATGCTGGTGCCATTTCGGCTGCCTAGCGCCAACGCAGGCACCCTTACACCTCGGTGCAAGGGTGCCTGTGTTGTCAGCAGGATTGTTTTTGTGCAGGAAGGGGCACCTTCCTGAACAGAAACAAACCTAAGAGGCATTTTCCTCTTTCTATGTGAGCTGCAAAATAGAGCATACATAGAAAGAGGAAATAACGAGGAGAAATAATGAAATTTCTTCTTGTTATGCCTCCCCTTTGGAGGGTTAAGGATTTGGGGGCATATCAGCAAGCGGCAGCGATAATTATCGCTGGCCGCTCTTAGCGAGAACTTTTTTATCGCCATCTATCGCGGGCAATTATCGCCAGGCTATCGCTGTATCAACAACGTATAGCGCAATGGCGATAATTTTCCAGCGATAGCGGTGTTTTCCATGGAACATCGCTGGTTTTCCAGCGATGTTCCATGGAAAACGGCGATAACCTTGCTGATACGACCCTGTGGTCGTATCAACATAATCCACCCCCATTGTCAGGTATAGGTAAGTCTGCATTTTTGCAGACGTTAGTTTTTGGCGAAAACCGTGCTTTTCGCCAAAAACTAACGTCTGCAAAAATGCGTGGGCCTCCTTGTAAATATCGCGATGTACATTTCGTGATATTTTACAAGGTAGTCCGTCAGGGGGACGCCCACTTTGCATCTCATTAGAGATGCGAAGTTAGGCGTGCTGGAAACCGGCGCTAAGTCAAGGATACACGCGCTAGCGTGTCCTTGATGATATTGCGATAACATTATCGCCGCTTTTCGCC
Source organism: Calotriton arnoldi (assembly GCA_963921515.1). NCBI lineage: Eukaryota > Metazoa > Chordata > Amphibia > Caudata > Salamandridae > Calotriton > Calotriton arnoldi. The sequence goes on from CAWUFW010018977.1 coordinate 138,367, forward strand.
CGAAAACGGACGCTAAAGCGACAATAATGTTATCGCCAGCCCTTGTTAATATGCCCCTAGGTGCTTCCTCAGGTTTACCTGATCTTGTAAAGACTGGGCAGCCTCAAAATCCATGCGTGTTGCATTGAAAGACCCACCGCAGCGCCCACGGAATGGCTCCCGAGCGCAGAGTAAGACAAAGCAGCGGTTTGCGCTGCCTTGGCTTACTCCATATCTATGAGGCCAACCAAAGTCACAAATAGTGGCTTTGCATGGCCTCATAGATATGATTTTGTAATCTGCCCCACCCGAGCGTCACAAAAAGTGATGCTGCAGCGGCGCAGGGAGCTCGTAAATAAACCCCAAAGAGTTCACATCTAACAGGTCTCCAAGTCTTGGTAATATTAGTCAGATGATAGGAATCTTTCCTAGGATTTGAGTCTTGTTTGAAAGGCATTTTCGTCTCAGGACCAGACTTCACTTTCATCCAGTGAGGATGACTACACTGATCTAATTGGAATAAAATTACACTGTCAATTCAAACTAAATATAACAACCCATCGTGAAGTTAGCTTAAGGAACTAAACCCAACGATATGGCCCGGAAATAAAATAATTGTTTTCCCTAGACTGTTACACTTTTGGATTCCTTTACTACATTAATGAACTACATCCTTGTAAACGATCAAGCACAACAGTGCCAAGTCCTCAGCCCTCAAAACAATTGTACTAAAAGGGTACTTCACACAAACCCACAACAAAATCTTTGTGAATCAGGCAAAAGACTAAGGAGCATATTCTCAAGGACTTATCGCCGAGTTAGCGGCACTTTATCGCAGCCAAAGTGGCGATAGATTTATCGCCCTATTCACAAGCTGGTGCTAACAGCCGATATCGCCAGTTTTCCTGCGATAGCAGCCGCAAAAAACATCGCCACGGATGACACCGGCAACTAACGCTAATGAGATGCAAAGTAGGCGTTCCCGTGCAAAAACCCGCGACAACACCACTTCGCAACATTCTCAACGACCAGCCAGATCGGCGATAAGATCACAAAACATGCGATAAGGCGCGTTAGCAGCAGGGAATTAACACCTGCTCTTTCCTGGTATTAAGTCGGACGATAACCTGCACCAGAAATGGGAGCCCAGCCCACAGCCACACCAGAAGAACAACAGATGCCATGGAGCTACTGATCATGCAGCCGGACACCCAAGAGGGCCACAACACCCACCGACACCCCCCCCTTGACCCCTCCTCGGGGCCCTACCCCGGACAAAGATATTTTACATCAACTTTACGAAATCATGAACAAAACAATTCGCCTGATGTCGCACAAGTACAACAATTAACATTCATGTGTGGCAGAAAAAGGAGAATCATTCATTCATCTTTGAATTTCCAAACAAATTATTTTATACAAATTTAACTCAAAACAACTATTCGGAAGAGCCATGGTGGGTCTTCTCTGGACAATCTGTAAGACACAGCCTGCAAGACAAAATTCAAGATAAGAAGGTGTGTCATGCGCTCGTCAAAGGACAGAGAGAGAGAGAAAGAGAGAGAAAGAAAGGGAGAGAGAGAGAGAGTGAAAGAGAGGGAGAGAGAAAGAGAGAGAAAGGGGGAGAGAGGGAGAAGGAGAGAGAGAAACAGAGGAAGAGAGAGAGAGACAGTGAAAGGAAGAGAGGGAGAAGGAGAGAGAGTGCCGACACTGCGCACCGAGGCCTCACTGCTCACCTGCTGCCACCGGTGTGTCTCCGACCACGTGCCGGTATACACTGCAGTCCACCAGGTCCCTTATCTGAAACAGAGTCCAGATTTATGAATGGCAGAGTTCATATCATTGCACAAGCCATCATCGCTTGGCTGCCCCTGCACACACAGGCTGCTGCACCTCAGCCCCTCCCACCACCCAGCGGTGTTTGCCCGCCCCTGCGCACCCAGGCCTCACTGCTCACCTTCCGCCACCAGCGTGTCTCCAAGAGGGCCCACCACGTGCTGGTGCAAGCTCCAAGCCCAGGGCCCACGACCTTGGCAGCCTCCACATCATGCAGCCCCGCCCCGTGGGCCACCAGGTCACACACGTGATTCTGGGTCTTGATTTCGCAATGGCAGAGATCATATCAGTGCACACGGCATCATCGCAGGCTGCACAACCGCTCAGCTCCATAGGTGCCACTAACTCTGTGAACTGCGAGGCAATGTCAAGTGGCGGTAGGCCCGCGCTGCCCACTGGCTCAGGCCTACACTGCGGTCCAGCAGGGCTCACACAAATCCTTACCAGTCCGGACTGCCAGGACGGCGCATCATCGCAGGCTGCACACCCGCTCAGCACTTAATTTGCCCCTGCCTCAGTGCACCGAAAGTCACCGTCCCGTGGCGGTAGGCCCATGCTGGCTGCAGTATATCCGGTGCCACCAACTCTGTGCAAGGCAAGTCATGGACCCTTTATGATTGAGTCTCGTGATATGCCAGGCGGACGCAGCCATGTCACCTCCGGCAGTGGGGAAGAACTGGGACACGTAGCGTTGCCGTCCCCCCCTTTATACGTAAGCCGAGTGGGCTGGGTCGGAGTACGCCAGGCCAGCGTAGGGGTGTGAATAATTATCCCTGGGCCCTGGGCGTGGTTCATTTCTGGGCTGGACAGGAAACCAACTGATGCGTGTGTCTCTGTTGCAGTGTCTGAGCCACACAGCCCGCAATCGACAATGTTGCAATGTTGCATGCACCAGGAGGGCGGCTGCGCACGAAGGGATTGTACAAGGAGCGCAAGGCCGCTCAGGCTCTTGGCTCATGCATGCCAACTGTTGTATGTGTATCGCTATTAGTGCACAATAAGCCTAAGGCCTAGCCTCAATTGCAGCGCGAAAGCCACATCACATTCCCAGAATGCAAGCAGTAGTCAGACTAACAGTAGGGATGAAAGCTCCTTTGCCTCAATACATAAGGCGGAAGGACATCTGCACCTCCAACCTTGGTCTTGCATGCGGCTGGCACCCCCTGAGAGAGATACCATAGCAGATGATGACGACTCCCACACTAAGCACAGCGCTAATGAAAGACAAATGTATCCACACCCCACACACAGAAGTTCTTGCTCGAGGTACTCTTGCATGGAATGCCCTTGACACTTACGTACACAACAACCCATGCGTCCAAACGTTGCACACACATACGACTCATTGCTCCGAGCTGTGGCATATCATCCACATAACTGCTGCAGGTCAGAAGAGCGCCGGTTCTACGAGAGCCACCAACGCAATGGCAGAACATCCCGGGCGCATGCACAACGCCTGTCATGTGGAACTGTACCGTGACCGAATGCTGCCTGTTAGTGTCTGATGCATTGGTCTGCATGTTGTGGCCCTTGTCTTGCCCATACTGACACACACATGGCAATAAAGTCTACGCAACTTCACTAGTGTTCAACTGTGATGAGTGTTGATTATAATGACAAATCGTGTGCCTCAATGAGCATTGTCCGTACACAGGGAGGGACTGACTGACGCATTTCACTTAGGGGTGAGTCCCTATTGCCAGCTCCACCTCTGTGAGCCAGACATAGTGGTTGGGATAGTTGCTGATAGACCTGTGCTCTTACGTGTCTTCAGCAATGTGAGTATGGTGTCCATGTTCTTGCCATGTGGATCAATGTGATCCATCACTACAGGCTGTGTCCACCCAATTGAGTGTGAGTAGGTATGCAAAGAGATGTTCTGGTGTCAAATGTGATGGGGACACTAATTTAGGCCTGTCAACGACTTTGACATTTCATGTCCAGCCCTATTCCTAACATTGCGTGGAGCAAAGTTGAGGAATTGCGTGATTGTTGTTTCAGAGCAATGAGGCCACAGCTAGTGCACACATTCCCAGTCATCTCACTTCCTATGTGTCTCACGGTCAAACATGCGCATTGCTTTCATTTCCCAGGGTGTACCTTTTTGGGCAATCAATGTCCTTACATTCATCCATACTTTCATACTTGATCGATTATGGACATGACACATCTGTGTGAATTTGAATGATTTATTCACATTCGGTGGAGTATCAGAGCTGGAGTAGTACATGGCCATGCAAACCCCACATTACATTGTAGCCCAGTGGAGGGCCAGCCAGAGTCATTTAGGGATTGACAAGTACATCGGAAGAGGAAGAGTACAGTCCGCAGTCTGATTGCTGTGTCATTGGTAAGCAAACATAATATGGCAGTCCATGTCGAGGTCCAAGGTGAGTGTCGCAGAGTGTTTCGGGGGACAGTGGGAGGTGTTGTTACAGGGCATGATGCAGAGTGCAGAACCAAGCTGAAACAGGGCATATGGCGGAGAAGAATGCTACTGGCTCCTTCTTACTACAAAGGTGGAATCACCCGCATCTTCGTTCTCTATGTCATCTGTCTGACATGTGGGTGCTGATGTTTGGTCTGCAGCACTGTGTGCCACTGACACATCAGGGGCCGGAGATGTGTGTGTAGAAGTACAAGCAGCATTCATCAGCGACTGCCTTAGTGGCAGCAATGCGATGATGAGGATCTGCAGGGCATGGAAGATCCCAACAACTTTTCGCTGGTGTGCATCCATGGCAGCCATTCTTTCCGCATGCATCCGCTCCATGTTCTCCATTATCCTCAGCATCTGTGCCAACTCTCGGCTGACATCGCTGAGGCCACTCTGACTAGACAGTTGTTCTCCTCTCATAGTCATGACTCCAGCGATGTCGGGCATGGATTGTTGGACATCATGGAGCAAACTGTGGGTGTCCGTTAGGGAGTGTAAGTGGTCCCTGATGGGACTTAGACACCCACGTATGTCATCTAGTTTGGCTGCCATGAGGTCGAACCCCACCCGCACCTGTTCAGCCACCTCCTTCTGGCAGTCTAACACATGGCCTTGGAATGCGATGTGCTCTTCGGTGAGGTGCTGGGAGCCAGCCGTGGTGGTGGGTGCTTCCTGCTGTGTGGTCTGTGCAGGGGGTGGGGTCTCCTCGATGCAGCTGGGCTGCCCTGCTCCTGGAGGTGGGTTGCCGTAGCTGTCCATGAGCTGTTGTAGGGCATCGGTGTCGAAGGTGTGGAGGTCCTCTTCATCATCACTGATGAGTTGTCTGGTCTGCTCTGCAGGAGGTGTTGATTGTCCCTCTGCAATGTGAAGGGGAGATGCATTTTAACATTGTGTTGACATGTATGTTGACGCATTGTTCAAGTTTACATACAAACTGCATGACAATGTACATTGTGAGTGTTTGGGAGGAGCTGACTATTTGATGCGGGACAGTGGACATTTCAACTACATCACAGATGTGAGGTTGTACACGTACATTATCATCTCACAGTTTCCTGCTATGCCAGATGTGATTGGCCAGTTTCTTTGCACAAGCGGAACCAGTTGTGTCCTCTGTTCTGTAGTGAGAGTGTTGCACTTTGTACCACATTGTCGTCAATGATGATGTGCTGTTATTGCTATGTGTGTGTGCTGCATTGTGGGAGAGTTGCCCTTTGAGGCGGTGTGCCTTTGACTTCTGTGCTTCTACATTGCTGAGATGTTGCAGACTTCGCTAATTTTGGCTCTAGTTCGGATTTTGGACTCTTGGGCATGGTTTATCTGCAGATGTGTTGTTGACGTCAGGGGTTGTTTGTGCAGGTGAATGTGTCAGAGTGTGACCTGCTCCTTACGGATGAGTTCTACACTCAGCCACCTCAGTGTCGTGGTGTGCACCATGTCATGATAATTGGACTGCAGCCATGCTGTTCGTCATGCAGTGTCACTTGCATTGTCAGTGTGGCTCACAGACACGCAGCTTTGCTGGTTTTGACACGTGTGCATGGGTTGGTTGTGAGATTGGTGCTGTGTGGGGAGGGACCCCTTTGTGCCCATAGTGGACAGGGTCCTACTTGCTATTTGTATGTGTGCTGCAGTGTGCCAAGGGGACCAGGGACATGATCCAGAGTCATTGTGGGTGTGCAGTGTGCTCTACTTAATTGTGCATGTGTGCCATTGTGCGCATCTCCCCCCGTCCCCCCAGTCCCTGTTCGGTACTCACCCTGGTGCTGTTCTGTCAGGTCATGTCGAGCAGTGTCCGGACCCCCAACTCCTGCCACCGTCTCCCCACTGATGACTGTGGTCACCATTTCCTCCATCTCATCCAGCTCCTGGTGTTCCGCTGGACTGCCACCTCCAGTCTGCATTGCTGCCTGATGGTTGTCAGCGAGTTTCTTCTTGGTTTTGCGCTTCGCATCATTCCAGCGCCTCCTGACCTCTCCAATTGTCCTCCTCCTCACTCCGACGGCATTCACCTTGTCCAGGATGGACTGCCATATTGCATTTTTATTTGCCAATGACACGTTGGAGGTGAAGAACAGTTGTTGGTGGTGTTCTATCACCTACGTGATGATGATCCTGTTTTCCTGCGGACTGAATCTTGTCTTCCTCGTCTTCTTCTCCTTGCCCTTCCGTGACCCCGAGGTCCCAGGCTCATCCTCCTGGGGGCTTGTGGGGTTCTGGTCGTCCTCTGTACTTGCTTCGGCTTCCTCCATGGTGCTACGCAGTTTGAATTATTTTGTTTGTGTTGTTCGGTGCTTTTATAGTGCATTTTCCCACATGACGCTTGGGAATTGCAGGCCTGTCGCTGGTTATCGCTGATTTTTTTATCGCTGTTGGTCACATCGCAACTTTTTTCGCGTTCGTGTTTCACGTTTTTTTGCCATCACGGTAATTTTATTGCGGTCATTTGACGCGTTAGCTTGAGTCTATCGCATGGTACCGCCGTGTTGAGAATACAACGTTAACACAGGGTTCTTTTCCCGCGATAGACTGCGATGTGCAAAGTTGCGTTAAGCTAATTTTGCGATAATTATCACACGTTCTTGAGAATATCCCCCTAAATTGTATCCAAAGGGAAGTATTCATCCGGCTTGATATGCATACCAAGCACGTCGACTAACTTGACATAAAAGGGTCTTAAACATGCTTGTGTGTTTAATTTCGTTCCAGGGAGGAGCGTATAAACCTACGTTCGTATAAATGCTTATTGTAATGCATAAAGACAAAGGGAATTCGGAAACCACCCACCATGAGAGTGTATTAGTATAAGTGAATCTTTCTGCATAATATTTTCTCAATATTATTACTGTAGTAGCTTTAACAGATCTTTGTTAACCTTTCTTGAATTGCATTTTCTGCATGGTTGAATGTCCATAGATAAGAGTACTGCATACTGCGATTTCCAGAGAGGGTAGGACACACCTCTTTAGCATATATATAACCAGATATAAAAATTCCAAAACTGATTATGAAAATGTAGATTGATTCTTAGTGAAGTATTATGTGCTATATATCGAGTTTACATTTCCATCATAGCAATCTTATGCTCAACACAACACATCCTGCACACGTAACATGACCTGGTGGTTACCGCACGATGAGTGTGGACCAAGCAGTACAAGAGGCATGTCTTCTCTCTGTCTTTCCCATTCTCCTTTCCTATGCTCACATGTGTTCCTCACTGCTTATACTGCTGTTTTGGTAAGACTGTCAGAGTGTTGTGGATCCATGCAGGTCAAGCAGGACCAATGATGGCACCATATAGGTTAGTTAGTGCATGGTAATCCTTGACAGAATGCCTTCTCAAGAGAAAAACTTTTGAAAAAAGGCTAGTATATTTAAATATGAACATGAATAAATTAATAAAAATTGATTCAATTATAAACTCTGTATAATTAGCTCATAAAACCCTCTAGATATTTATAATGACTGCCTTACCTAGATTTTGATTTATGACAGCTCCTGGAAAGAATTTTGTCTGGAACTTATTTCTTCAAACAAACTTGTAGCTTCCTGTTGACCTAGCTTATCTTCTATAATAGTACATAGGTGATTTGGTGGTGTAGAATTCCAACATGGGCCATAATGTGGTGCAGGAATACTAATCAAAATGGTCTCGTAATGGATTTGTACATTTGGATGCGTGTACATCATAATGGCAGCCCAGAGCTTGTTCATGTTTAGAGTTTATAATTACTTCACTGGAGAGATTATAAGATTAGGATGCCCACACACGTAGTAAATTGAGGAAATTAGGAGCAGACACATGTATTTAGTTGATAGTGAGATAGTAGACATTGTACTAGGATGATAATATCCGCAGGAGACTAGATAACTTAACCCAGGTAGCATGTTAATAAGATACAGGTGCATGTTTCCTTTGATCCTGTAGCATTAGATGCACTGTGTGAAGCAATCACCCATCCCAATATATATTATTTAGAATGAAAGCAATTATGAGACCAACAAAGATGAACCAAAATACCTATGTATCTTTCCTTTCTCCAAATAATAATTCTGGCATGTGCATATTTAAACAGCACCATTGTCATTTTTAAATCATTTAAAATTGAATAACAGTACACTGCGGACTAGTAACAAACAAGTAATAAAATACATCATGCTTGCCACATAATAGAGGGCCTAATAAAGAAATATGACTCTACGTAGATCCCACACCTTATAAGTTAGATCAATTTGTTTCTAGGTGGTTGTAGAGACATTAACTGATTGTGAAATAACAGTAATTGATCCATATGTTTTTTTTCTATTCTCTCTACATGTATTGGGGTTATGGAGAATACTGAGCAAGCCACCTATTGCGACAATTAGGAATATGTGCAGATTCAGCAAGTAGCTGAGACCCTAGCCAATCAACAGTTAGGGCCTGATCACGAGTTTGACAGTGTGGGAGCGGGCGGCACATCACTGCCCTGCTCCCGCCCCACCAAACTCGACCGCCGGCCGCCTGCCAGATTAGGAGTTTTCTACTGGTCTGGCAGGTGTTCCTTTGAAGTTCCCACATCGGTGCCTTTAAAAAAGGCACCGCAATGGGAACGTCAAAGCCTGTTCATGCACAGCATGGACTGTGAAGTCCATGCCATGCAGGAAAGGGGGGGCATGCACACAGGGGGCACACCATGCGCCCCCCTGCATGCATCCCATGGGCCATGAGGCACTGACACCCTAACAAATGCGGCCTCACCGCTGTGGTTAGGCTCACAGTGGAGAAACTTGTAATATGCGGCACCGTCAAGCATATTGCTGCCTCAAAACCGCTGCGCCAGCTCCAGGGATTGTGGATCCATGGTGGCTGCGGCGGTCCGCTTATGGTCCAGCCGCCGTACTCGTAATATAGCAGTTGGACCACTGGTGCGGCAGTAACCGACTGCCACCGCACCTCCACCACATGTTCGGCGGTCAGATGGACCGCCAAACTCATATCAGACCCTTAGTCCTGATGAACCTATAGAGTCAACCAGAGCAGTGTTGACCTTCTTTGATAACATGCAAAACAAAGTGATTGTTCATTAACCTTGTGCCTGAGCACACACACTAAAGATGGAGATGAGATTAAAGTCACCTATAGAAGGATATTTTAAGACATGTATGATTATAATCAACATAAATGGCCCAGACTACAAGATGACTTATGTCAGGTAGCGACTGCATAGTCAGCCATGATAATGTTAGAAGTCACATTACAAATCAATGTTTGAATTTTCTTGTACAATGTTCAGCTTAAATTCGGCCCAGACAGCAATTTGAAAGTTCCAATTTTGTTTTAGCTTTAAGAAGTTAGTAGTGAAAACAATGGGCAAAGATAAAGCAAAGATGAAGCTCCACAGAAGCTGTCACTTTGACGTATTTTCAGCATACATATGGAAAATATTTATTGAATCCTGGTGATATATGATTTATTTTTCTACTGTATGTTGTACAATAAAGGTCCCAAAAATTCAATATATAGTATATATACTGATGGAGAGAAGACCATGTGGGCAAAGGAGGGATGGCTGTCCATGGGTGCTGGGTGCAGCAGATGACCACTGGGGTTGGGTGCCAGGCCCTGCATCCAACCCTCTACTGAACATGGCAAAAATGTATGCTCAATGAGAAAATTATGTGAATATGAGAAAAAAAACTGAAATTCACTGGAAAAAAAACAAAGATTAAACTGATGTTCTAGTTAGGTATGGTAAAAATATTTAACTTTCTGTTGAAATAATAAAAGACTGATATTCACCAGTTATAGTTTACTGAGCAAACTATAATTTGTGCCCTCACCATGCACTACTTATGACCTTATTTTACATCACTCATGACATGCTAAATGATAGCATTACATGTGATTTAGAGCAACCATATTAATAAACACTCATTTGCACATATGGTACTACAGTGAAAAGGCCATTTTTGAATTTATTAACACAGTACAGCAAAACTGAACTGAGAAAAACACTGTATACTGCCTTACAGACTGCATGCACCAATTACTATACATAAGTGCTCGTGTAAAGCTCTCCAATACCTTTGGGTCGAGTTATTTCCAAAAAGTCACAATGTCTCTTTAACCCCTTCCCTGCTCATGACGAGCTCAGCTCGTCATGCCTCACGGTTGGGCTGTGCGCATGACGAGCTGAGCTCGTCATGACCCCGCCCGCGATTGGAATGTCCAGCACCTGGCTGGAATTCCGCTCGCAGCGAAGGTGTTAATATGAATTTTACCTTGACGAAAAAATGTAGCCCCTTGCATCTTGCTTTTGGTTAAACATGATTTGTTAGAACAAGTACACATGAAAAGGTACCATGGCATAAACCATACAGGGATTTAAAAGGCTATTTAATAGCATTGTTAAGGAAGGGGAGGGGCATCATGATATCTTAGGACTTCCCCTCTCATAAGTCATAGGCCCTCCTCAAAGTCAACAAAGGTAATAAAAAGCATTAAATTCTGTGCATCTGTGCAACATGTAGTTGTGTCTCAGTCGCACATTTCATTGAAAAGGATTTTTTTGATTGCCTAGACCTTTGTAACATATGGATGGATTTGTACTAAATTTTCCACTCGCGTAGCGTACTTAGCACATTTTGTGCAGTTCTGTCCATGTAAATGTATTTTGGGGGGTAGAATGAAATGTTTTCCCATTTCAGCTCAATGAGAATTTGTTCTCACTGCTATAGAAAACAGTGCTGAATGGATTTACAACAACCTTGGGGTAATGGTAGAACTTGGCTAAAAAGAGTGCTTTTACAGTTTGTGGTAAATCTGTTCAGTAGTTTTTGAGAGATAGCAACTAAAAAGGTGCCAGGTGGGTTTGAAAAGAGGAACACTTGCATATCTTAGCCATTTAAAATCACAATTTCAAAAATTGTAATTCATCTTAGTCACATTAGAATTTTGAAATTAATTTGATTGGCTGATGAGGCCAATCAAAATAATATTTTAAGTCACATTGAAATTGTCGGTTATGGTCAAAATAATGATTTTAATGTTGTTAGAATAAATACATAGCTGATGGGGCACAAGGTGAGAGATGCCTAGCCCCAGGGGACTGGTAGGGCACTCAGAAGAGTGGAAAATGGACACAATAATGAATTTGCCATGGTAAAATTGTGATTGTTTAGACCATCATCATCATCATGCAACACCATTGTGTATTAAAAAACATACAACAAATATCACCACATTTTGCAATTTTTGCCTACAAAATTAAAACAATCAATGCTATGGTTTGGTGAAGGTCTATATGGGTATATGGGTGGGTTGCTGCAGGGGCTAACATAGCAAAACCAAAGGGGATGTTGGACGAAGTGTTGAACATTGCAAGCACTCACCCCCAGTCAACTGATCTGGGTTTAATCCATCATCATTCTTTAGCTCACTCCGCCACCCCAGTTCAGACATGGCCATATGCAAATCAGTCTGACCCTGTGCCTCATGGAAACAGTCCAGCCCGAACTGCCAAGCCATGTCTTCCCTGGACCGGAAACAAGCATCCTGGGTCCGGTTTCTGGCTTACAGCTGTCATCAGCCAGGCTATCTTGAATCCAGTGGCAAAGTGAGCAAGGGACCCACGTCTGGGCATACCCTGCCAACTTAGGGCGAACATAGCAAAACCAAAGGGGATGATGGACGGAGTGTTGAACATTGCAAGCACTCACCCCCAGTCAACTGATCTGGGTTTAATCCATCATCATTCTTTAGCTCACTCCGCCACCCCAGTTCAGACATGGCCATATGCAAATCAGTCTGACCCTGTGCCTCATGGGCTACCTGCATCCATGCCTTAGGGGCCAAAGGCTATGCTCAGCATGGAATGGATACATGGCAGTTTGTGCAAATCCAAAAAAGCCCAGAAATTCAGCAGATATTTCATGCAAGACAAAAAAATCACACCTTAATTTACACCACTCACCATTTTTTGGCTCTTGGCAGACAGCTTCTTATTTTCACATGTCATGGGCAATGTAGAGCAGTGAGCATGATGGGCTGCTTGAGTTGTGGTGTGCGTTGTGGGGGTTTTCGGAACCATAACCAATATTGAACTATAGACCATATTAAACCATATTTATCATTTTTTCACGCAAGGCACAAGACAGAGAGAGGGCAAGAATACACCATATGTCTCAAGATATCGCTCTTTTCTGCTCTCTCCTTGTGTTACGTCTCTCCTGGGATGGCATGGTATATTGATGCATTCCTATGTCTACCACTCATGGTAAATATGGGAATGCGCCAAAATCCATGGATGGATGCATGGGAAGACCCGCACTAGAGTAACGCAAGATAGCAACTTGCACTGCCTTGCATTACTCCAAACTTACCAAGCACCATGGGGTCATGAAAGGTGGAGCGGCTTGGCTTGGTAAATCTCAACTTTGGTTTGCTTTGCTGTTGCGTTGCCTTGCATTGTTCAAGGGAGGCGCAAAACCTTGATAAATATGGCCCTATGTTATTTTCAGTGTGTGTTTGTGCACCTGTGTGTATGTGTATACAAATATAAAAGCGCACCTCTGAGGCCGTGGCTATTCTGATGTAAATGTAATGTTTTATTTCCAAAGTAATTCCTCTTTACTGCTAGAAAGTCACATGAATAAAGTCCCAGTTTTTTCTAAACAAAATTCACTAAGATTCTGCTCTTTCAAAAGAAACACGGACGTGTAGAAAACGTTATCAGCTCCAATTGCTACTAAATGGGTTTAGTAATAGCTGTGTGTCCAGCGTACATGATTCACTGCTGATTGAGCCCGTAGGGTAGTTGCTATTCCTGGGAACCCTCGGTTTCTAGTCAGTTTCCTCTTGTTGTCGAGAAAAAAGACACAGCCAGATGACATGAAAAAAATAAAAATAGTACTCTACTGATGAGATCACATTCCTAACTAGAAAAAAATATCAGTTTTGCATCATTGTGCAGGAGCGAGGCATATTAAGATCAGACATGAAATCTTGAAAAACGTTATCTAAAAATGATATATATATAGAAATGTACAAATAGATAGACTATTGCTGCATATAGTTATGTCGTGTTGCGACCTAAATATACTGAAGAACACATTACTCTGGTGGGATGATAGCAGAAATACAACCATGTCAAAGACAGACAGTTATACTTTTTGATCCAAAAGTAGCTTTTCCTATTTTAGCTTCTAACAGGATTTGCATCACCAAATAGTAAAAACTGTGGAATGGAATTACGCGAACCTTAGACTGAGAACCGACCTTTACACAGAATAGATCCTTCTTGTGATTTAATATAGAGCCGTTCAGTAGTTTGGAGCGTTAGATGAACCATTAATAACCTAAATTCTTATCGAACTACTATTAAACCAACTTCTGTCAACCTGGCTGAAACAGCAGTTTTGCTTTCACGAGTATGGCAATTTAATTGGCTGTCATTGATGAAAATGTTTGATCCGGGACATTATTCTTTGCAGATAATTCACTGTATGGTCCACAAACCTGTGCCACATAAGAAAAAAAAATAAGATTAAGTATGCATTTGCTAATGGAGTACACCACAATGAAGTGGGGGTGGGATCAGGAGACAATGAAGAGGTAAGAACATTTCCTTCAACATAAGAAAACAAGGAATAGCGGCAAAACTATTTCATGAACAGAGGATGACCAGGCAGCAGGGAAATGTGCACAACTGCTATTGATTCGTAAACTGTTTACAAACAGCTTAATCAACTTTTCATGAAATGCCTGAAAATTTGGGCCAAAGGCTATGCATTTTGGATTCTGGTGACTACATGGTCTGTTGTCAAAGTCTATGCACAGTGGTATATCTGTAGCTCAAAACTAAGTGACAGTGTTACCGAAGAACCCACTCTGCCTAAAACCAATTCGGCATAGCCAAAGGCCATGCTCAGATGGTTTTAATGGTTTTGTTGGCCAATGGTAATGGGGGCAATGCATGGGGGCAAAACAAACTGTGAGCAAGGAGTGGTCAAAGACCAGGCCCAGTAGCCAGAGTTCGCAGGATAGTGATAAACACCACACACAGCCCTTAGAATCTGCTCTGCACAGGTAAAATTGAGGCACAGTGGACTCTGCATACCATGCTTAACTGGCCACACCTGCACCCAATGTCCACTAGCATGCAAGACTGTGGAAAGTGGGCTGTAGGGGGACTCATATCTATTGGCGAGAATGCAAGCAAAGAACATACTGTGAGCATGGAAACTGGTATATGGTATGGTCTTGACCACTCCCTGCACAAATAGACTGTGCATGGGACATGATTGCGGTCCACATGCTGCATAGGGATTGATGAAAGGTCATGGTAAACAGGTTGTGGGGACCTCACAGTCTAGACCAAGGGCTTGGAAAATGACCCTGCCCTGGACTTCGATTATCCTGAGCGTGCTGCAAATTGCAGAAGACATTGGTCCAAATTTATCAATGTTTCACACAACGCAGGGCAGTAAGCAACGTTGCTGTGTTGTGTTGCATGAAAAGGAGAGAGATGCAATGCATCATATCCGCTAAAATTGTGTGCTCCCTCCTAGCGCCGGCACCATGCTGCAAGAGTGTCTGAGTTATGGGCAGGATTGTTTTTGTGCAGGAAAGGATAACTTCTTGTACAAAAACAATCCTTAGGGTTTTTTTCCTCTTTCTAAGTGTGCTGCAAATGCAGCACACGTAGAAAGAGGAGGTAACAAGGAGAAATAAAGATATTTCTCCTTGTGACGCCTTTCTGTGATAGGTGCAGGATTTTGGAGCAATCCCAGTTTTACTGCCTTTAGTAAATCTTGGATTACATTCATATTCCATATTCATGCCAATCTCTAGTAGTTCCTACCAGGCAAGATTTGAAGCATTCAGAAACATATTCACAGTTGAAATCATGGTTGATTCCAAGATAACTACATAATCCCACAACCTGGGATTTGAATCCTGAAAGATAATCACACCTTCAATTTCAATCTATAGTTTACAACACACAGAAATGGAACCACCCAACCAGAACATCACATTCTATATCCAGGTTACCCAAGACCTATGGTGAGCCGGGGAATCATACAGTGTAATAAAACGTCTCTTTTTGCATGAGAACACTCATGCTCCAAGCATGGAATCTCCTACCACAAGAAAATGTAATGCAAAGCCACTGTGTTGTGTTAAATTTCTTTACAAAGTCACACACAGCCACTCAAATCGGACCTTGCGTGGCTTTGTAAAACTGGACTAGCACCACAACACAAAATGTTAGAAACATGGACCCATGTTCATTGGGTTATAGGAACCACAGTAACTTGGTTCAGCCCATAGTAATATTTCAAACCCCGCACTGCTGGGCCTAGGTCTGTGGTTGGTACAAAGAGACCACTGCCCATGGTAAAAGCAATTTAGATGTCCTGTACCTAGAGTCCAATATGCACATCATTTGGATGTGCATAGTTGGTTCTGGTGGACATGATGACTAGGTAAAGGGCATTGCTAAAAGCCAATCGAAGCACCCAGAACTGGATATGGCAATTTCTCCATGCAGTGGCTCTGGGGGCCTGCGCAAATTTGTGCAGTGGCCCTAACCCACACCCGGAGCTGCCTACTTTGCATGTGCTACATGGTCTAAGCAAAAGGTATGGCATCAATCCATGTCCTATGCCATGAATCTGCTGTGCTTGTCAGAAGACCACGTACAATAGACTCTTGGGGCACCCAGTCTTAGCTTTCAGATTGAATGATCACCACAGCCTGTATCCAGAGACCACTGTATTTAGCTAAATGGCAGGGACACAGGTGAGGCTGGCATTTTCTCTTACTTCTCGGGATGAGTTAGGAAAGATTTACATGGAGAATAACTTCTCTGAACTCATTTTGAGGAATGTGTGGAATAAGTTGTTCTATTATATGGGAAGGAATTAATTCTTTAATGCTCAAGTCATTCATTATTAACATTTGTAAGGTTTTCAGTTTTGTATATTACTATTGTGTAGAGTACAATATTACCGCAGAGACAAAGTATAGTTTACCTACCACATTTCACATCAGCTTCTCACACCCAACACTGTGGCATTCCCCAGGCGTCCATCATGTCTCCTCTATCATTCAACATCTTCCTAATGGGCCTGATTTAATCCTTCAACCTCAGCTGTTGAAGCTACACAGATGATATGCAGATCATTCTTAAAATGGATTGCCCAGAAGACGCTAATTTTAATGACTTTGTTTGTGCCATAAACACATGAATGATGGGTAATCATTTAAAGCAAAACACCCCAAAGCCAGAAATTATGACCTATCATCATGCCCTGTGGACAATAGCAAAAATACCAACCTACCGACCATGGCCAAAGGAACTCAAGGCCCCTCCCAATGATATCAAGAAAAGTCAGAAACCTAAGGATAATTATGGATTCAGACCCTTGCTTGATACCATAAATTAACAAAGTAAAAAAAAAAAACCTTCTACACAATGAAAACAATGGGCTGCATCTTTCTATACTTTGGATTCCAACAAAAACCACAAGCCGTCCTCCCTCTTGTAATCTCCAAGCTTGAATATGTCGATAGCCTATACCTACCTACAACCTGGGTCATCAGACACAAAATATCATGACTCCAGTCCTGCAATCACTCCACTGGCTACCTATTGCTAGAAGGCGAATGTTCAAGGCACTCTGCATTGTCCACAAAACCTTCCAAGGTAAATGATCACTATACCTACAAGTTAAATTCAAGCAATGCAGACAGAGCAGGACGCTGTACACCAGGCTTGCACCACAAATCATCATACCACCTTACCATAAGAAATCCATAGAAAGCACTGGTTTCTCAGTTCCAGCTGCCAATCTCTAGTAGTTGCTACCAGGCAAGATTTGAAGCATTCAGAAACATATTCACAGTTGAAATCATGGTTGATTCCAAGATAACTACAAAATCCCCCAACCTGGGATTTGAATCCTGAAAGATAATTACACCTTCAATTTCAATCTATAGTTTACAACACACAGAAATTGAACCACCCAACCAGAAAATCACATTCTATATCCAGGTTACCCAAGACCTATGGTTAGCCGGGGTATCATACAGTGTAATAAAACGTCTCTTTTTGCATGATCACCCCCATTTTCTTTGGGCTGATGCTGCTGTTGTTTTTTTTTACTCTGTGCACTGGGACTTTGCTAACCAGTGCATGTGCTCTGACCCCTCAAACATGTCAAATTTGGCTATAGTTCTCATTTGCACATTTAACTTACCTATAAGTCCCTAGCATATGGTACAACATGTAGCCAGGGCCTGTAAGTTAAATGTCACTAGTAGTCTGCAGCATATATTGTGCCACCACTAAAGGGACAATGCAAAACATGAATGCAGACCTGGTTGTGCAGGTTTAAACTGCAAATTCGACTGTCAAAATAACCCCTCTTGCCAGGCTTAACACCTCTTTTTAAACATTAATATGTCACTCCTAAGTAGGCCTTAATGCTCAATAAGGCAGGGTGCACGATATTTAACAGTGGGACATGTAAAAGTTAAATGTAAAACATTTCCTTACACTGACAAGGCCCCAAAAGATATTTTCATTGTAGAAGGGTGAGCTGTTACATAGGAAAGCATTGGAATATAATATTAAAATTAAATACATGTATCTCCACCCATAAACCAGCTAAAAAGTTAATTGTTGAACTTTTAAAAATATTTATTACAAATCTTTAACTATTTGGAAGTGAAAAGAGGCACTACAGTACCTGTGGTTACTCCAGACAGATGAAGTTTGCTGTATATATATTTTTAGTTGCTGCAATTAAGAGTAGCAGAATTGTTGGGAAATAGTTGCAGGTCTACACTGACTATGAACTGCTGCAAAAGTGGGCAGAGTCCCCCTGGGAACATTTTCCTTATTGGTTAAGGAGGGGTTTGGAGTCACCCCACCCAATGGCTAGTGCCAGACATAAATGTGCCACCCCTGTTCTTATATTGTTGTTTGAATACCATGCACGTGCTCTTTTTAGTACTGGCAACGAATCCCTCTCTTCCACACCATCTCTGTTAGGGAATCTTTGGTTCACTTTTGCACCCATTTTTGGTCATGTATTGTGCATAGACTCAGGACCTTACCCTTTGGTTCTCTTATTTGCTTTTTGGGATTTTTCCACCCTGCCACAAAATACAGGGGCATATTCACAAGGGCATTGCGCCACCAGAGCCTCACTTTTTCCGACGCTTCGGGGCACAATGCCCTGCTCCATGTTTACAAGGTGGCGCTAAGCCACTTTTTATGGCTTAATGCCATCTTGTAAATATGGCCCTCCTTGCCTCAGTTTTCTGTGGCAAAGGGGCGTGCAATGGGTGTTGCTGTGGGCATTGGAACGCAACACCCATTGCTTTTCAACACTGCCCTAGATTTACAAGAAACTGCACATCTGAGGCAGCGCGAAAACCTCCTTTGAAAAGGAGGCGTTAGAGTGGCGCAATGAGGAGAAATACTTTTATTTCTCCTCGACTTTTTGCTCTTTCTATGTGTGCCGCATTATGCAGTATACATAGAAGGAGCAAAACACCATTAATGATTGTTTTTTGTTCAGGAAGGTGTCCCTTCCTGCAAAAACACAATCTTCCCTGCAATGCAGGCACCCTTCTACTGTGATGCAAGGGTGCCTGCTCTGGTGCTAGGCAGCTTTTGTAATGCTGGCACAAGGGAAAACACAGGGTGCTTCAAATGCTTGTTAATACAGCACATCCCTGTGTTTTGAAAGAAGTGTGGTGCAGCTAAATTGTTTGCAGCACAGCGGTGTGCCATTTCTTTGTAAATATTACCCACTGTGCTAGGTGATGCTGACCTCGCATTCAGCGATGCTCCCCAGGTTTTAGGTCAAGTACGACCATGTCATTTAATCCCAAACAATAAATCTTTTGGTGTTATATCCTTATGTGAATGGGTTGACACACTTTATTAATTGTAAAAAGGCTCTTTCATAATGGCATTGAAACATCCTTATATTATCCTTCTCAAGGACACTCCCCTCTCCATCATAGAGTTTAAAAAGTGGAGAAGGGATTGGGTTGGGAAGGCAGTATATTCTCGTAACACAAGCAACATTCCATCCACTGGTTTGGAGGCAGCATCTCATAGGTAAAGTGGAGTTGCTATCCTGTTTCCATGAGTTCTTTCCCTTTCTACTAGTCAGAACATAAAATGATCACAGTGAACAATAATGACTAGATTGCATGTTCGGTAGTAAACACCACCACGCCTGCACATTGGGTAAATACTAATTTTGTCAGGTTCGGTAAACAATATCTGTTATATAATATTGATTATATATTTTTACCATGTATTGTGGAATCTTTATTTACTGCATGTGTTAAATACTGAAGATGTGCTACTTATCACATGTGGTAAATACTGCACCTGATAAATTGCACATGCACAAAACATCAGGAAGTGCCCATTTTTAGGCACTGGACGTTCCTGGAGTGGGAAATTAATCTATAGAGAGGAGAAGCAGTTTGAGCAACACAGAGAAGGGCCAAAGGACATCCCCAAGGTGCACCGACAACTACTTCTTGTGTGGGAGTGTACAGGCATTCATTTTGTGGGGACAAAGAACATTGAAGCAAAACAAATAGAATACATTGCCATCCTCAGCTATCACTCAGTCATCACATGG
The DNA here is from genome assembly GCA_963921515.1 of Calotriton arnoldi. Classification (NCBI taxonomy): domain Eukaryota; kingdom Metazoa; phylum Chordata; class Amphibia; order Caudata; family Salamandridae; genus Calotriton; species Calotriton arnoldi. The sequence continues at coordinate 158,282 of CAWUFW010018977.1, forward strand.
AGAAACTAGCCAAACTCTTACATCATGGACCCCATTTGGTAAGGAGGTACAAGTTTAAGGATCTACAGCGGGAGGTTCCGGACCACAGCGGTGTAAAGACATATCGCGACTGTCTAATCTGCCATCTCATGCTGAAGATGCACCAAAAACAAACTAAAACATTCCTGTAGAAGAATATAAAGGACAAAATCAATACTGAATCAACATATCCACTTGATGTTGAGAAATTTAAAATAGGTTCCATATCTTAAAATGCTAGCTAATTAAGTGAGTTGCCAAGAACAACCACTAAAGCATGGCAACTTGTGGTAGTTAGCTCCCTCAGCTCCATTACAAGCCCTGGGAAGAAAGAATGATGACCATCCTCTACAATGTCTGAAATGGAAGATGCGAAAGAAGGTCTTGAGGTTGGAGGAATCCAAGGTAAGAGACATAAGAGTTGTAATGGAAGCACCCGTGGTTGTTAAAAAGTTGACTTTGCTGCAAATTATCATCATTGTGAAGAGTGACTGATGTAATTTGTTAAACATATTCACATTGATACATGAATGTTCTCTTATAGGGGCTAGCAACTCTCTAATGGTACTGTTGACATATATTGAACTTGAACTACAATAATCACAATGCATTGTAACCTTGATGATGAAGGGTTGGTTTGTCTGCCCAGTATGTTGAGGGTGATGTTTAACCCAGTATGACTAATGTTGCTTCTCTGCAGGATCATGGCATTGTGGTTTTATCCAGGGCACCCAAAATACCAGTTCTGAATACACAAGTCAACATCACACAGCATTTGCACATTAATAGTGTGCTTCATTTTACAGATGCAAAAAGAACAAATGATGGACGGAATTCTGAACAGTGCAAACATTCACCCCCAGTCACAAAGATCTAGGTTTAATCCATTGTTTTTTGCTCACCACCCCCCCCCTAGTTTGGACCCAGCCATATGCAAATCAGTCTTGACCCTGCTACTCATGGGAACAGTCCAGCCCAAACTGCCTTTCTGTAATCATTTTACAGTTGCAGCACACTTGTTCCTGTCTACATGAGGTCACTATATGTACATGAGTGCAGTCAAATGACCGCTGGATGTCCAGATGTCTTGCTGTAGCATAAATGTTTCTTTACTGGCATTGGCTATGTATATGATGCCTACTCACTCTCTGCAAAGCATTGATCACTTATCAGAGTAGTTTGCTGAAGGTTGACTGAAAAATGCCATGCACCAATCTTAAGGTCTGCTGTGTGGTGCCTGTTGCAAAGAATTCTAGCACTGCAAACATTCTCCAGAAGGATGGGGGTGGTTGTGAAGCCCTATGTTGGGTTCCAGGGTATCCGTAATGATGAATATATATTTTGTGTGGTGCAGATATAGACACTTGTTTATGTGTTAGAGCCTTACTGTGTCATCCCTGGCTCTCCTGGGTTGCTGCACAATTTGGGAAACATATTCGATACATCATAGATAGGGGAAAACAGTGGAAATTGCCTGATTCACAAGTATTCTAGACTGAGATTAAATAAAGCACTGCTTCCTTTGAAGTGACAGATTTTCCATTTCAATTTACCTCTGCTGGAACAAATGAGTTCCCAAATTAACCATGCATTTGAGGAACATTTGACTATGATTGACTGAGAGTGGTAGATCTCATATCATTTACCACAGCACGGAATCTGCCCTTCTTGCTGTTACCGAACATCTGAGATGGGCCTTAGATGAGGGTCGTACGTCGGCACTGATTCTGCTTGATCTCAGTGCCGCGTTCTGTTGTATTCCTCTTAGGATGTCCGTATATAGGTTTTCCTGTATCATGTCCTTATATAGGCACAATTCGCCCTGCCCTTATATAGGCATAAAATCCCAGTCCTTATTTAGGCATTAAACCGTGCACTCCAAATACAGGCATGGTCTCCGACATCCGTCCACCCTAACGTCACAACGAGTTCTTGAAGAACAGACCCTTAGGCTTCGGGAGTTTCCCTAGCACAGGACTATTGATTTCTTCAAGGACTCATCTATTATGCATGAACCGTTATACCTTGTACATGTATTTAAGAGCATCTGTTCCGGTCTGTTAGCACCTTTCCAGGCAATACTCGGAATCATCCCAAACTTTGCACATTCGGTGTTTGGTGGCATACCATTAATTCTAGCACTTGTTGCCGGAATTCTATTTCTCTTCCTGCTATTACGCTATGGCCAGCCTATTCACAGACATCACTCCGAGCGAAATGGAGAAAGCTCTCCTTGAACGGAAGTGCCGTGTGCGAATAGTACAGCTTTTGGGCATGAATCGTCTACGGGAACTTAATACCACGTGGTTCCTGTCATTCAGACCAATCTGGCAAGATTGTATCTTACCTGTTCTACGATGCCTGCTATGCGGTGAAGAATGCGTGTTGGACACCTGTCTAACATTTCCATCAGCTACGCCAACGGATATCGATACTCTGCTGGACCCGATAACGGCCCATGCTCTGTGTTGTCCCCAGAGGCTACCAATCCTGATGACAGCATTGATTGAGATCTCACAGACGCTTCCGGCTGCTGCTGAGGTACGAGAAAGATCTACAGGCACACAGGTAACAACGGACGCGAACATTGCTGCGGCATCCTATGCTGAAAGTGATGCTTCACATCTCTGTGCAATTAATCTACTACACGAGGTGTTCCGAACGTCACCAACTACGGTGGACGATATTTTTTGTCTACAGAAATAGATGATCTCATGTTTACACCAGACCGTACACTGACTCTGATTCAGCCCACAGTGTTCCAGAGATGCAGTAACAATTTGGCCTTCATATTTCAAAAACTTGGAACTCTTCCCATATTGAACTTTTTTTCCGTTTTTTCAAATAAAATGGCACATCAATCTGCTTGAAGTAGAACTATTCTTATAGTGCGGACTTCACGGTACTTCCACAGACACTTAGTCATCTTGTTTGTCTAAAAGTTCATTAATTTCCATGACATGAAATGACTTTGATTATGAACAAACTTATCGATCATTTTTTTGTCACATGTAAATATTACTGCTTATTTTATTCAAATTGCATTTTATTTTCAAATATATGCCTGAAATGAGAAGCAATGCTTAAAAATGTACAGTACTTTTGCATTCTAATAGGTTTTTAAATGCCTTTTAAATGGTTTTAAGAGATATTTTAGCAATATGTGGTACTCCATTTTATGTTTAGCATTTTAAATGTTTAGCATTTATATTCTTATCGTACACACGAAAGTGGAGTGGGTGTTGTATTCCTCTTAGGATGTCCGTATATAGGTTTTCCTGTATCATGTCCTTATATAGGCACAATTCGCCCTGCCCTTATATAGGCATAAAATCCCAGTCCTTATTTAGGCATTAAACCGTGCACTCCAAATACAGGCATGGTCTCCGACATCCGTCCACCCTAACGTCACAACGAGTTCTTGAAGAACAGACCCTTAGGCTTCGGGAGTTTCCTAGCACAGGACTATTGATTTCTTCAAGGACTCATCTATTATGCATGAACCGTTATATCTTAGGGGTTCATTCATGACGTCTTCCGCTGTCCGATCCACGTCAATGCTAACATTCTGAGGTACCTCTCAGGTATAAATATACCTTCCCTAGCCCTTGTAAACTAGAGGAGACCTCAACTTCAGAGGAGCCCGTTTCCCAGCCTGACGCACTGAGAAGACGCTGTCATCCCTGCACGCAGAGAGTCCAGCTTCCAGTGATCTGACTTCCCTTGCGGGGTGTTGGAGTTCGAGTCTGGCAAGAGATTCCTACCTCTCTCATTCTTAAGGTATGGAGCTGACTAGAAACCTAGAGGGACTCTTGGCATACTAGGCATACTAGGCGTAACATACTCTTAGTATACCATAGTAAGGAATACTTCCCCTACTTCATACCTCTCCCTACACCTAGGTTAGGTTAGGTACATTGGGGTAGAACTAGCTTAGAAACGCATCGTATGAGTACTCGCATTTTTAGTCTGTGTTATTTATGTAAATGAATATCTGCTAAAGATCATGCTAGCGCAGTATTATTATTTATTTCTACTGCTTACGCTGTATATTATTTATCTTGCATACTGTCTTGTGATCGTAACTGCACACATTACTCACACAAGAAACAAGACTGTTCAATAAACCTTTTATTGAAACGCCCGTCTATTCTTTCTGTGTAACTTTGAGGAAAACTAAGTATGCACGAGTGAGCTGAGTGAAACGGTTATCTATTGTTTCCACGACTCTGGGACATGTTCTGATTCTAAAGGGAAACAAAGTGGTCATGTTTTGCGGCTGCCAGAAACTACTCCCTTCTTGTTTGTCAAGGAGTTTCTAGTGGCCTCTGAGCTAGCTGGCACAAGTAATTAAGTTTAATATACTCGATAGGGACATACTGACCTCAGTCCTATGTCAAGCCTATAGGGTATATTATTCCAATGCGCAGAGCCTATTAGGGAAATAGGAGCTACACTACATGGCGCCCAACGTTTGGTAAGGCGGTAATTTAACGCTAGATACTGAGTAACTCAGCTGTGCTTTTCCTCTCAGAGACCCCTACCCATATACTCCAAAAGACGTCTGGAGTGGGCAGGGTTAAGTATCCACCACGGCTACATAGGGAAACACCCTATATATTAGCTGTTTGGTTTGCTCAACGTTGAAGGATACAGTGTTCCAAAATATTGTGCACCTTATCTTTGTTTCCTTGAAACTTGTTCTACATTTTTCAGAAAACAAATGTCCATACACGGGGACGATGCCACCGGAAACGGTGGAGCTGCGGCTGATCCAGCCCAAGCAGCAGTTTTTAACATTACAGGTTTAATTGAAACTGAGGAGGGTGTCATAAACATCCCTCCAAACGTAAGAAGAGCCATCCCTCTAAAACTCATAAAACACGGCCTACCACCAAGAGGCGGTAGAGCAGTTTTCGTGATAGAGGCACACGAATCCTTTCATACAGAGGTATTCTATTCATGGGTAATATTTCCTGAATCCAATCCAGTAACACACATGTTTCACTTCTACAAAGAAGATGATCCACCAGAGGAATATATTCCTTTCGAGGATATTGAAATTCCACTAACATACCAGGAGCATCAGCTCTGGTTTAAAGGCGCCCTAAAACATCACAGAAACATTACCAGGCTCGGTCCACTAGGTAGACCAGGAGCAACATGGCCGATTCTAGCCGGCTACACACCTCATCCTGAACTGGATATAATGTCAGACGAGGAATTACTTATTCAACTTACAGAGTTAATAAAAATCTACAGACAATTGGTCCAATATGTCATGCAGACTTTCACAGTCCAACCACCATTAACCATTCCAAATCAAACTCCTCAACAGGGGAATACACAAAAAATTACACCACAGACTCTATACGCAGTCATGGGTTAAATGCCCACAAAACGTGAGCAAATTCCATTCTGGATAGCTCAAAAAATTACTCAAATCGAAGCAGTATTTCCAAATACTAGCCCGTATGAGAAACACAGAATCCTAACAATCAGTTTACCAATGGGGATCACACCACAACTGGAAGACTGCACCACTTGGGGCTCAGTCTTTGCTGCCATCTATACTAAAACACATGGTATTCCATCAATTGCGGTAATACCTGATGTCCTGAAACAAATTCAAAATGAATACGGGGCAGAGCCTGCTCTGAATTTAGGTATGAAATTACTGAAGAATTTCGACCAGGTCTCAACAATAATATTATCTAATATTAAAGGGAGGCAGCAGCAGTGGCGATCCACCAACGATTAAGGGAATTCGATGTTACAGAACATCAAACTGAGCTACCCAGAATAATTGAACAATCTTATGCAGAATTAGGCAGAGATAGTTTGGGTGGAAGACCAGTGAATCCGAAACTATCTGAAAGTCCTGAGAAGGACTCTATTAAACAAACTCCTACATCTTCTAAAAAGAAGTGGGAGACTAATAAACAAAATTCAAATGAGAAACGTTCTCAATCCCGAGGTAGGTCTCCTCAAAAGGAGCCCTCTGAAAGGAGGTATAACCTCAGGAATAGGGATAATTTGAGAAAGCCTGACAGGTATCAAGATACTGATACACGTTCCTCTCGTACCTTTCAGATCTCGTCACAGACTTCGGAAAGAAGAGGACGATCAGAAAATAGAGAAGAACGCGTGAAATCCAAAGAAGAAAAACACGCTACAAAGAATAAAACAAAACCTCAACTCTCCAAAAAGAAAGTAGCAGGTCTGAAGATCAGACATGCCGAGAATACTGAGAACGCAACTCAAGAACGGAGAATGGGCTCAGACAATGCTGGACAGTGCAGCAGAAGTCACAATAGCTCGCCAGAACCTGAAGGAACTTCTGGAGATAGTGGACTTGAATGAGTACATTACAGTTGAGACTGTAGACACCAGGGTTAGTACTCCACAAAAGTTATATGAGATAACACTCCGGATGGAGGGAGATATACCTAGACAGGTGAAAGCACTTTTTTGGGAAAAACTTTCAAGGGGCTATGACATACTTCTAGCAGAAAAAGACTGGCCACCACAATTTGTCAGGGAGTGCCCACATGGCGAGGACATTATTATGCCTGCCTTCTCCAACCATATTCCAATTCATCTAAAATATACATATGCCAGGAAATGGGAAGTAGCCCAGGCCCCAGCATTATATAAAAATCATGTAGGATGGGACGAGGACTCACCTCACCATAAAATACATCTGAAACATGAACCAACTGCACAGAGGCAGTACCCAATAAAGCAAGAAGCTAAAAAACAGGTCAGGGAGATCTTAGATCAACTTGAATACCAAAGGGTGATTGAAACATGCACCTCCTCAATGAACAATCCTTTATTTCCTGTCTCCAAACCAGACAACACCTATCGTCTAGTTTTGGATTACAGACACTTAAACACTTGTTGTAAAACATTTGCAGTGCAAAATGCACATAGTACAGCATTAATGAATAACATTGTGCGTAAAAAATATAAAACCACATTAGACATCTCAAATGGTTTCTTTTGTCAAAACATAGCACCTGAAAGCAGGTACTTAACTGCATTCTCCATAATGGGGACCCAGCGTCAATTTTGTCGACTCCCACAAGGGTTCAAGAACAGCCCGGGGTTATTCTCAGCAAGAGTAACAGAGTTACTACAAATCTATGACAATGAGGCATTGTCCTATGTCGATGACATATATCTGACGGACGATGACCTGGACAAACACTTGAACAGAGTAAGCACCATTATACTGGGCTTCGCCTCTGAGGGCTACAAGTTCAACTTTAAAAAGTCCCGAATTGCCCATCTCAATGTCCTATTTCTAGGATATGAGCTTTCAAGTGAAGGCAAGAGCTTGGCAGCTAACTTTTTAGAAAAGTGTGCGCTGCTCCAACCTCCAAAAATGCAAAAAAACTTACAATCCATCCTGGGTTTCCTAAATTTTGGAAGAACATACATTCTAAACTACGCAGAAAGGGTCAAACCTCTCTACGCATTAATCAAAGCTGATTTTTCAATCAAAAATTGGACACATGAACATACAGAAATCTTGCGTTCACTCCAGGCTAACATGCTAGCAACAAATAACTTACAAACATGCGTAAGTCAACGCAACCTGGTGATCCGAATAATTTCGGGTCAATGCGGATTCACCTACTTAACCTTCAATGAGGGTGAGAAAATACCAATCGCATACAAATCTCATTTGTACACACAAGCGGAAATGCGCTTCACTTCAACTGAAAAAATTCTGACAGCAGTTCAAACCGCTGTAGCAAAAGAAAGAGCCTTAGCCCAAGGGAAACGCATTATTGTCGTAACCCCAGTACCGGCTTTAGAAGCGGTCACAAAAGCAAGCATTCCAAATGCTAAAGCATTACATCCAAGATGGATACAGTGGGTTAATTCTCTTGCTGCAACAGATGTTGAATATGTTTTTGATCCTGATTTAAAAACACAAGCATTCCTGCAATATGAACAAGAATGTCCTCTGCCCACTGAAATTCTGCCTCTCGATCAGTACGAATTCATAATTTACACTGACGGATCCGCACAACCCGCAACAGGGGTAAGCAACCTTACAGTGCAGCATGTGCAATCGTTAAAGGTCGCATGCGAGATGGCATCTTCAGACCTATGGTCACAAAAACCCAGTCTCTAGGAGATTGTACAGCTCAGCGAGCTGAACTACAAGCATTCAAACTGGCACTTGAAAGTACAGATCGAGAATTCCCCACACTGATAGTGTGCGATTCCTTTTACTGTGTTCAGTCGTATAATGAATATATACAAAACTGGCTTGAAAATGGTTTCAAAGATGCGAAAGGTGGCACAATAAAGCACAAAATGCTTTGGGAACAAGTAGTTCAGTTGAAAAACGAACTACCAAAGGCTCACGTGATCCACACACTGAGTCATCAACGTGATGGAATTCACGTTGCAGGGAATTCATTGGCTGATGAAGCCGCAAAGGGGGCTGTTCAGACGGCTTCCGTAGCTGCGATCACTCGTTCAAAAACAAAAATAGATGGTGAGATAATGTTGGCTGTCAATGCTTCAAGCAGAGGCAGCAGTGCAGCGTTACCAAAAAAGTTTCCACTCAAGTACTCTTATGTAATTGATGCGAATGCGTTCCTTTTGCTCGAATCCCTGGAGTGGGGGATAGGGTAATTCCAAACATGGAACGTAGAGCAGCTTTGATTTATGAAGCACATTTGGGGGAGGGTCTGTCACATCAAGGGATCTCTAAAACAATTTTGACATTAAAGGAGATGTACTGGTGGCCCGGGATGAATACAGAAATCCACATCTTCATCAATAACGGCATAGATTGTAAGGTACAGCGTGATGCTGAACACCACCAGACACCATGCTACAAATGTAGCTGCCCAGTACAAACACCATTGTTAGACAGCATTAGACTATCTACGCGCATGCATCCTTCTGGACAAATGCAATCCCACAAATACTGAATCAAGGTTCCTATGGATATGGCCTCAGCGCTCAGCTGACGCTCGAACTGTTATAAAAGATTTGCGAGTCTTTATCGGCACATACGCAATAGGCACGCTACATTCTGACCAGGGCCCTGCGTTTAGCTCTTGGGCTTACAAAGAAGCCATGGCCAGTCTGGGCGTTGCATTGCGGTACTCCTCTCCATTCCATCCTGAGGGAAATTCGGTTGTGGAAAGGAAAAACCGGGACATAAAGCAGTCTATAACAGCTAGGGTATTAGGTTCGGGTGATGGGTGGGTCAAACATCTTTATGGGGTCCAACGCTCATTAAATAACTTGCCAAGAAGTTCTCTAGGGGGGGTCACTACATATGAGGTCCTATTTGGGACAAGAATGTGGGTACCAGACCTCGAGCACGTGGGCACAGTGGTGGAAAATAAACCGTTTGATATCAAAGATCGTTTGGCTGTTTTACAGGAACTCAATGAGTTAAGATCGAAGCAAAGCAACGTATTCCGGCAGCCAACCACCACTGGGGGAAAACCGGCGGTCCCAGCAAGGCCTGTCTGGATTCCAAAAGTTGGGGATCTAGTCAGAGAAAAGATTGCGGACAAGAAGGAATTTGGACCTTATTACAGACAACCAGTACCTGTCCTAGCAGTTCAAGGAACAAGAACAGTACTTCTGCCGCCCCTTGCTGGAAGAAAGGAGAAAAGATTTGTGTCCATCGACCTCATCAAACCACAGTATGTGGCCAATACTAAATAGTAGGCCTCGTGGACTCCGACCTAGTAGCAAACGCACTCCTCTCGCTACTATCCAAGAGGTTCAGACTGAAAGACTGATAACAATATGGACTTCAGCAGTAACAGATGAAGGACTAAGCAACAATGCAATGGAACTCATCCCTCTTGAAAATCAAGTAACAGTTCGTCCAATTACACCTCTCTACACCAATGTAGCAAGTGATCAACTGGTTCCAGCGATTTCTACAAATCCTGATGCAATTCCAACAATTGACAGAACTGCTTCTGGCTATTTCATTAACTTTGATACATTCTCAGAAGATCCGAGTGAACCTGAAATGACGCCAGTATCATTAAAATTCAACAGCAAGTACAAGACTTTCTTCACTTTCTGAAAAAGACTTATCTGGTTTCACCATGGATTGAACTCTGGATTATTTCTGGAATATTTGTTTTCCTGCTTTGGCTAGCTTTGGTTATGACTATGAGCGTGCTTATAAATGGCAGATACATCCATGTGAACACTGAAGGAAAAGATGTGAAGGTACTTTTGAAACCTCATAAATCTTCCCATCGTGAAGCAAGAGACTTGTCAACAGTGAACATCACAGCCATTCCTATACAGGATGGTATAGTGTGGGACAAAACAGATTTTGATATTTTTGGCCCGACAGAACAACTGAACATTCCACATTTGTTTAAAATTTCACTAAGTGATCTCATTTCGTCCAGTACCTATTCTGATGATTGGGACTTTGAAACTGTTAATGACATAATGTTTGACCTAGAAAAATCTGCTGCATTTTCTAAAAGTGAATATTTAGAGGGTTCATCAGACTATGAACAGCTGTATTGCTATAACCACTATGGTCATCATTATTTGCATAAATCTGCATACCATAGAAATGTGTTTTGTGTTTAACCAATAGGAGCATTGTTCTACACCACCAAAAGGTAGTTCAAAAACATTTTCTAACAAGTTTCCATATTTTTCAGGTTACAATACATCTGATCCAGAAACGTTTTACTATAAAAATGTAAACAAAACAGGACTGAAAATTATGTTAACAAATACAAAACAGATTTATTCTGCAGCATTTATTGCCCAACTGTCTATACAGGGTTTTGACTTTTGGAAAGACACAATAGACACAAAAACTGTCTGGGGTACTAAAGATTGGCAAGTGCAGGGGATAGAAGCTTTATTTAGAGCCTGCATCATCCCTGAGCAAAAAATGTTTTTGAATGAAACTGTCCAACAAACATCTTGTCTTGGACTAGCCAAGATCAAAGAGATAAAAACACCTTCTGTACCAACACCTGCAAGTGATAACAATACACAGGCAGCGGTGACAGTTGACCAAATACTACAACTCAACAGATCTAATCCTGATTGGAGAAAATGGTTGATCTGGCCCACAGACACGAACAACTGTCAGGAAAGATTCCTGAATAAAACTCAGGGCTTTACTATTCATAGGCCAGACCCAAGATACATCCAAAGACAGCATCCGGGGGTAGTAACAACATACAGTGTAGGTAAATTGTGCCTCGATTAGCTGCAGAAATCTACACTACAGGATGTGAAACAACACTTATCCTTACTTAAAGAGGACGCAGACCTTAGGGAATTCTTGCTTGGACCAAGAAAACCGCGTCAAAAACGTTTCATATATGCCGGCATCTATGCTGCTTATAATGAAGCATGGAAAGTGTCACAGAACGAATACGTGAACTTGATCGTATTAATTTAGAGAAAACCCTCTCTGTGGTCGACAATGGGTTAACAACTTTGTCCTCCAGAATATAGTCATTGGATGGCATTGTATCCTCTGCTATCGACATACTGGAACAAGATTTGGCGATGTTACAACAAGGCCAATCTCAATTACGTTCTATTGTGTTATTAAGCTGGACGGTGCAATCTTTGCGTGCGGGCTATGTGCCTTGGCGTTTTATCAACACGTCAATTCTGTTTGCAGAATACAATCTAACTGATAAACAGATCGAACTGGCACAAAGAGGAGCAAAGTATACAGTGCTGGGCATTGAAAAACTGGAAAAGTTACCATTCACAGTGGCAGAAAAACCAGCTACAGAATGGCTTATTCATGGCAAAATCACACTACCTGTGACTACTTTTCAGTTTCAGTATTGCCTCAAACAAATGCAAGCAGGCAAATATGAAAGGTTGGGTAAGGAATACATTAAGACATCTTGGAATTTACCATATACATATAGATGTTGGAGTGGGGATCGTGAAGTGTTTCTGAGCGGTACACACTTTAAAAATGCACTGAGCGGTTCACTAATATGTCAGGACATTTCTTTACACGGGGCTTGTAATGGTTCTGTGGCAAATTTGTCTTGCCACCAGCAGGGTACATCAGCTGCTGTGATTAATCCAACGTTTGGACAACTTTCTAATGGGAGTTACCTCATGTTGAATGATCAGAGTTGCTGCGGCATGTTGCCAGGCATCCCATATCTAGTAACGGTCAGCTCCAGGGTCAATCAATCACAGAATTTGTAGAGCGCACTACTTACCCGCGAGGGTCTCAAGGCGCTGGGGAGAGAAAAGGGGGGGTGCTGCTACTGGTCGAACAGCCAGGTCTTGAGTAGCCTCCTGAAGGTCAGCAGGTCTTGGGTCTGTCGTAGGCTTATAGGAAGGGTGTTCCAGGTCTTGGCGGCGAGGTGTAAGAAGGATCTGCCGCCGGTGGTTGTTCTTCGAATGCGAGGGACGGTGGCGAGGGAGAGGTCGGCGGAGCGGAGCTGGCGGTTGGGGATGTAGAAGAAGAGTCGTCTGTTGAGGTAGGCTGGGCCAGTCTTGTGGAGTGCCTTGTGTGCGTGGATGAGGAGTTTGAAGGAGATCCTCCTGTCGACGGGGAGCCAGTGCAGGTTCCTCAGGTGGGGGGTGATGTGGCTGTGGCAAGGGTACGTCGAGGATCAGGCGTGCGGAGGCGTTTTGTATGCGTTGCAGTCGCTTGATGAGCTTGGCCGGGGCTCCCGCGTAGAGGGCGTTCCCATAGTCAAGTCTGCTATTGACGAGGGCCTGGGTGACTGTTCTTCTTGTGTCTGTCGGGATCCACCTGTAGATCGTGCGAAGCATGCGGAGGGTGTTGAAGCAGGAGGAGGAGACTGCATTGACTTGCTTGGCCATGGAGAGCGTTGAGTCGAGGATGACTCCCAGGTTGCGTGTGTGGTCGGTGGGTGTCGGGGCTGCTCCCAGCGTCGTTGGCCACCAGGAGTCATCCCAGGCTGAGGGGTTGGAGCCGAGGATGAGGACCTCTGTCTTGTCCGTGTTCAGCTTTAGTCGGCTGATCTTCATACAATCGGCGACGGCCTTCATTCCTTCATGGAGATTGGATTTGGCGGCGAGGGGGTCCTTGGTGAGGGAGAGGATCAGTTGAGTGTCGTCGGCGTAGGAGATAATGTTGAGGTCGTGCTGTCTGGCGATGCGTGCGAGCGGGGCCATGTAGATGTTGAACAGTGTTGGGCTGAGGGAAGATCCCTGGGGTACGCCGCAGATGATCTCGGAGGCTTCGGATCGGAAAGGTGGGAAGCGGACTCTCTGGGTTCTGCCGTCGAGGAAGGAGGTGGTCCATTCCAGGGCCTTGTCTCGGATCCCTGCGTCGTGGAGGCGTGTGCGTAGAGTGCGGTGGCAGACAGTGTCGAAGGCGGCGGAGAGGTCCAGCAGGATGAGGGCTGCGGTCTCACCGTTGTCCAGCGGGGTCCTGATGTCGTCGGTGGCGGCGATGAGGGTAGTCTCAGTGCTGTGGTTGCTGCGGAACCCCGATTGGGATGGGTCCAGGATGCTGTTTTCTTCGAGGTATCGGGTTAGCTGTTTGTTGACGATCTTCTCGATGACCTTGGCTGGGAACGGAAGCAGGGAGATGGGCCGGATGTTCTTGAGGTCTCTCGGGTCCGCCTTGGGTTTTTGAGTAGGGCGTTGATCTCTGCGTGTTTCCAGCTCTCTGGGAAGGTCGCGGTCTCGAAGGAGAGATTGATAACGTTGCACAGGTGGGGTGCGATGGAGCTGCTGGCTTTGTTGAAGATGTGGTGCGGGAAAGGGTCTGACGGGGAGCCGGAGTGTATTGTGCCCATGGTCTTGATGGTGTCATCGATGTTCACGCTGGCCCAGGCTGGCAAGGGGTCATGGTCGATGGTGTGCGGCGGGTCTGTTGTATCTATCTTAGTGGGGGCTGTCTGGGTGTTGAAGCTGTCGTGGATGTCGGCGATCTTGCGGTGGAAGAAGGTGGCGAGGGAATCGCACAGGGCTTGCGACGGCGGGATGTCGTTGGTGTTGGAGCTGGGGTTGGAGAGTTCCTTCACGATGTTGAAGAGCTCCTTGCTGTTGTGTGTGTTGTTGTCGAGGCGGTCTTTGAAGGAGATTCTCTTGGCGGACCTGATGAGGTGGTGGTGGTTACGGATGGCGTCTTTATGGGCTGCGTGGCTGTCCGGTGTCTTATCACTGTGCTATTTCTTCTCAAGTTTCCGGCAGGTACGCTTGGAAGCTAGGAGTTCCGGGGTGAACCAGCTGGCTCTTTTGGTGGTGTCGCTGTAGGTGAGTTTTTTCAGCGGGCGAGGGTGTTGGCACAGTCGTCTATCCATCGTCTGAGGTTGCAGGCAGCGTCGTCGGTGTTGGATGGGTCGGAGGGAGGGCTGAGAGCGAGGTTTGTCCGTAGTTGGTCTTTGGTGACTTTGCTCCAGCAGCGGCGTGGGATCTGTTGGGTGCGGTGGTGTGTGGTGGGTTTCTGGAAGGTGAAGTGGATGCAGCGGTGGTCGGTCCAGAGGAGTTCCGTGGTGTGGCTGAAGGAGACGTGGGAGCTTGAGGAGAAGATGAGGTCGAGCGTGTGGCCGGCGGAGTGAGTCGGTGTTGTGACGAGCTGTCTCAGTCCGAGGTTGGCGAGGTTGTCGATCAGGGTGGTGGAGTTGCTGTCGTTGTTGTTCTCCAGGTGAAAGTTCAGGTCTCCGAGGAGGATGTAGTCGGTAGAGGTCAGGGAGTGCGTGCTGATGAAGTCGGCGATGGAGTCGCTGAACTGGGGTCGGGGCCCAGGGGGTCTGTAGACAAGGGTGCCTCTAAGGGTGGTGTTGGGGTCCGTGTGGATCTGGAAGTGCATGTGTTCGGCGGTGCTGAGAGTGTCGTCGGTGCTGGTCGAGACCCTGATGGAGTTCTTGTGGACGATGGCGATTCCTCCTCCTACTCCGTTGACGCGGTCTCTGCGGGTGATCTTATAGCCGTCTGGGATGGCTGTGGCGATGTCGGGTGCCGCGGAGTCGTTCAACCAGGTCTCTGTCAGGAAGGCGACGTCTGGTGATGATGTGTCGAGCAGGTCCCAGAGCTCGACGGCGTGTTTGCGTGCGGAGCGGGTGTTCAGTAGGATGCATCGGAGGTGGTTGAGGTCCTTCTTGGCGGGCGATTCGGTGGCTCTGAGGCTGGTGTAGCTGCAGTTCCGGCAGGTGAAGGGGCCATGTGTGCGTTTCGGGGCGGGCTTGAAGCAGTTGTGTGTCCGTCCGGGGTTGAGAGCGTGCAGTGTGGTGGCCTCGTAACGGCGTCGGTCCTCGAGGCTGGAGCGGGGGGCGCGCGGCCCAGGGGTTCTGGCGCTGGGCGCGGTCCAGGCGCGGACGGGCGCAGACGGGCTTGCCTTAGGCGCGCCCTTGGCGCGCCGGCGGCGCGGCCGCACAGCGGCCGCCATATATGGGGAGCTGGGAGGGAGGAGCAGCTGGGAGGCGGGAGGCAGGGGCAGCGAATGGGCAGTCAAGGGGGCGGGGCTGCAGGGGACGCAGCGGCGGGGGGTACAGAAGGCAAAGTTGGGCACAGCAGAATGGGGCACGAGGGGAAAAAGAAAGCAAAATGGGCACAAGCAATGGGAGCACGAGGGGAAACAGAAGGCAAAATGGACACAAGCGATGGGGGCACGAGGGAAACAGAAGGCAAAAAGGACACAAGCAATGGGGGCACGAGGGGAAACAGAAGCAAAACGGGCACACAAAATGGGGGCACGAGGGGAACAGAAGCAAAACGGGCACACAAAATGGGGGCACGAGGGAACAGAAGCAAAACGGGCACCGAGGCAACAGCAGAGGGCGAGCTTACCAGCAGCAGCAGCGGGTAGGACAACACAGGCGGAGCTGTGTGGCGGGGGAGCGACCTACCTGGCAAGGTCAGGGTCGCTCTCCTCACCGCGCAGCGGCCGCCATATAGGGAGCTGGGAGGGAGGAGCAGCTGGGAGGCGGGAGGCAGGGGCAGCGAATGGGCAGTCAGGGGGCGGGGCCGCAGGGGACGCAGCGGCGGGGGTACAGAAGGCAAAGTTGGGCACAGTAGAATGGGGGCACGAGGGGAAACAGAAAGCAAAATGGGCACAAGCAATGGGGGCACGAGGGGAAACAGAAGGCAAAATGGACACAAGCGATGGGGGCATGAGGGGAAACAGAAGGCAAAAAGGACACAAGCAATGGGGGCACGAGGGGAAACAGAAGCAAAACGGGCACACAAAATGGGGGCACGAGGGGAACAGAAGCAAAACGGGCACCGAGGCAACAGCAGAGGGGCGAGCTTACCAGCAGCAGCAGCGGGCAGGACAACACAGGCGGAGCTGTGTGGCGGGGGAGCGACCTACCTGGCAAGGTCAAGGGTCGCTCTCCTCACCGCGCAGCGGCCGCCATATATGGGGAGCTGGGAGGGAGGAGCAGCTGGGAGGCGGGAGCCAGGGGCAGCGAATGGGCAGTCAGGGGGGCGGGGCCGCAGGGGACGCAGCGGCGGGGGGTACAGAAGGCAAAGTTGGGCACAGCAGAATGGGGGCACGAGGGGAAACAGAAAGCAAAATGGGCACAAGCAATGGGGGCACGAGGGGAAACAGAAGGCAAAATGGACACAAGCGATGGGGGCACGAGGGAAAACAGAAGGCAAAAAGGACACAAGCTGTATGCAAGTATTGTTTGCCCCAATAGACACAGTCAGGGAGTCGCCTTTGTGGCCTTCGCTGAACGTCTCTTTTATAAGATTTGATACTTTAAGCAGAATGAAAGCCATGCTTTTACAACAATCAGTGCCTTTAACCTCGGCCAAAGAAACCTATGA
This sequence comes from Calotriton arnoldi, assembly GCA_963921515.1. NCBI lineage: Eukaryota > Metazoa > Chordata > Amphibia > Caudata > Salamandridae > Calotriton > Calotriton arnoldi. Next base: position 175,070 of record CAWUFW010018977.1, read on the forward strand.
TCTACAAGTAGCAAGGACTTCGGCTGAGATACAGACTTTAATACGTACAAATTGCCCTATACATTTCGTGGAAATGATAGGATGTATCTTTAACATGTCTGATACAAGCGGAATTGTACATGTATTTAAGAGCATCTGTTCCGGTCTGTTAGCACCTTTCCAGGCAATACTCGGAATCATCCCAAACTTTGCACATTCGGTGTTTGGTGGCATACCATTAATTCTAGCACTTGTTGCCGGAATTCTATTTCTCTTCCTGCTATTACGCTATGGCCAGCCTATTCACAGACATCACTCCGAGCGAAATGGAGAAAGCTCTCCTTGAACGGAAGTGCCGTGTGCGAATAGTACAGCTTTTGGGCATGAATCGTCTACGGGAACTTAATACCACGTGGTTCCTGTCATTCAGACCAATCTGGCAAGATTGTATCTTACCTGTTCTACGATGCCTGCTATGCGGTGAAGAATGCGTGTTGGACACCTGTCTAACATTTCCATCAGCTACGCCAACGGATATCGATACTCTGCTGGACCCGATAACGGCCCATGCTCTGTGTTGTCCCCAGAGGCTACCAATCCTGATGACAGCATTGATTGAGATCTCACAGACGCTTCCGGCTGCTGCTGAGGTACGAGAAAGATCTACAGGCACACAGGTAACAACGGACGCTGAACATTGCTGCGGCATCCTATGCTGAAAGTGATGCTTCACATCTCTGTGCAATTAATCTACTACACGAGGTGTTCCGAACGTCACCAACTACGGTGGACGATATTTTTTGTCTACAGAAATAGATGATCTCATGTTTACACCAGACCGTACACTGACTCTGATTCAGCCCACAGTGTTCCAGAGATGCAGTAACAATTTGGCCTTCATATTTCAAAAACTTGGAACTCTTCCCATATTGAACTTTTTTTCCGTTTTTCAAATAAAATGGCACATCAATCTGCTTGAAGTAGAACTATTCTTATAGTACGGACTTCACGGTACTTCCACAGACACTTAGTCATCTTGTTTGTCTAAAAGTTCATTAATTTCCATGACATGAAATGACTTTGATTATGAACAAACTTATCGATCATTTTTTTGTCACATGTAAATATTACTGCTTATTTTATTCAAATTGCATTTTATTTTCAAATATATGCCTGAAATGAGAAGCAATGCTTAAAAATGTACAGTACTTTTGCATTCTAATAGGTTTTTTAAATGCCTTTTAAATGGTTTTAAGAGATATTTTAGCAATATGTGGTACTCCATTTTATGTTTAGCATTTTAAATGTTTAGCATTTATATTCTTATCGTACACACGAAAGTGGAGTGGGTGTTGTATTCCTCTTAGGATGTCCGTATATAGGTTTTCCTGTATCATGTCCTTATATAGGCACAATTCGCCCTGCCCTTATATAGGCATAAAATCCCAGTCCTTATTTAGGCATTAAACCGTGCACTCCAAATACAGGCATGGTCTCCGACATCCGTCCACCCTAACGTCACAACGAGTTCTTGAAGAACAGACCCTTAGGCTTCGGGAGTTTCCCTAGCACAGGACTATTGATTTCTTCAAGGACTCATCTATTATGCCATGAACCGTTATATCTTAGGGGTTCATTCATGACGTCTTCCGCTGTCCGATCCACGTCAATGCTAACATTCTGAGGTACCTCTCAGGTATAAATATACCTTCCCTAGCCCTTGTAAACTAGAGGAGACCTCAACTTCAGAGGAGCCCGTTTCCCAGCCTGACGCACTGAGAAGACGCTGTCATCCCTGCACGCAGAGAGTCCAGCTTCCAGTGATCTGACTTCCCTTGCGGGGTGTTGGAGTTCGAGTCTGGCAAGAGATTCCTACCTCTCTCATTCTTAAGGTATGGAACTGACTAGAAACCTAGAGGGACTCTTGGCATAGTAGGCATACTAGGCGTAACATACTCTTAGTATACCATAGTAAGGAATACTCCACCTACTTCATACCTCTCCCTACACCTAGGTTAGGTTAGGTACATTGGGGTAGAACTAGCTTAGAAACGCATCGTATGAGTACTCGCATTTTTAGTCTGTGTTATTTATGTAAATGAATATCTGCTAAAGATCATGCTGGCGCAGTATTATTTATTTCTACTGCTTACGCTGTACATTATTTATCTTGCATACTGTCTTGTGATCGTAACTGCACACATTACTTACACAAGAAACAAGACTGTTCAATAAACCTTTTATTGAAACGCCAGTCTATTCTTTCTGTGTAACTTTGAGGAAAACTAAGTATGCACGAGTGAGCTGGGTGAAACGGTTATCTATTGTTTCCACGACTCTGGGACACGTTCTGATTCTAAAGGGAAACAAAGTGGTCATGTTTTGCGGCTGCCAGAAACTACTCCCTTCTTGTTTGTCAAGGAGTTTCTAGTGGCCTCTGAGCTAGCTGGCACAAGTAATTAAGTTTAATATACTCGATAGGGACATACCGACCTCAGTCCTATGTCAAGCCTATAGGGTATATTATTCCAATGCGCAGAGCCTATTAGGGAAATAGGAGCTACACTACAGTTCGACACGGTCTCCCATCAGATCCTGTTAAGGCGTTTGGAGGAGGTGGGCATAACGGGCTCTGCCCTGGACTGGTTTGACTCCTTTCTTTCCAGAAGGACCTTCCAGGTTGCCGCTCCTCCCTTTACCTCCAGAGTTTTTGCCACCAAGCAGGGTGTACCGCAGGGCTCTGCTCTGAGCCCTACCCTTTTCAATTTGTACGTTCAACCGCTGGCGAGAGTGGCCAAGAACAGAGGGCTTATGGTAGTGTCGTATGCAGACGACAGTTGGTAGTCACACTCTCCGATGACATTACCCGGGACGCTTGTAAGTTTCGTAGCGATCTTGAGGCTGTTTCGGAGTGGATGACTGCCAACTGTCTTCAGCTCAACGCCAGCAAGTCTGAGGTACTGCTGGTGGGGAGAGATGCGGAGCTGTGGAATGAGCACTGGTGGACTGCTACGATGGGGCCAGCACCTGTTCCCAAACAGGTGGTAAAAAACCTAGGGGTCTGGATAGACACCGCCCTTTGCTTTCGAACCCAAACCAAGAAGGTGGCAGGGACTTGTTTTGGGTTACTGCGGGGGCGCAGACCTCTGTTGCTTTTTTTTATCCCCCTATTAGGCAGGTTATTGTCCAGGCCTTGATCCTGTCAAGACTGGACTATGCCAGTTCCCTTTATCTGGGGGTCAATCAGTCTGAGATGGTCAGACTACAAAGGGTTCAGAATGCAGCGGCTCGAGCTCTCCTTGGCCTGCCGAGGATGTGTTCTACTTGTAATGCCATCCGCCGCCTCCATTGGCTGCCCGTGGCCAAGCATTTAGAGTTCAAGGCCCTCTGCATTACTTTTAAAATCCTTAATTTTTCATCTCCATGTATCCTGACCAATCTTCATACCTTCTATACTCCCTCCCGCCAACTTCGTTCCATGGGACAGAATGTTGTGGCTGTCCCCAGGGTGAGGAGGGCTCATGCTGGAGGGCGCTCCTTCCGTGTGTTGGCCTCGAAGCTCTGGAATGCGCTTCCCATTTCTATTCGCAGTATAAAGTCCTACCTGCCGTTCTGTAAAGCTGTGAAAACATTCCTCTTCCCTCCGTTACAAGCTGTCTTGCTCTGCTATCAGCTTTGCAGTTTTCTGTTTTCAGCGCCGGGACACCCCTTTGCTGGGGCAGCCGTGCGCTCTACAAGTCACCATAACATAACATAACATAACATATCTGAAATCTTGGAAGAGGAATTAGAGAATTTGTTCTTTACCTTTCTTTCTTCTCTGAAGAAGTGGGAGTACCCGCAAAGCACATGTTGGGTGGCTGCACACATAAACTTTAAAGGCTGTTCATTGTGATTCTCAAATCACATAATTTAGATGACATTGTCATCCCTGAAAAAATTGTATTGTCCCAAGAAATATAGTAGCTTTACATACATTTCTTGATATTATTTCAAATAAACATGTGTTTCCTACTTAACTAGTGCAGTTTTGAATGTCATAACTACTTTTGTCAAATTCGGGCTATTTTAGTCCTGTCAAGTAGGGTTGGATTTTTTGTTCACCTATACTCATTTCTGCCTGCATCTAGTATAGCCAGGTGAAATGCCATACCCCCTTTTCTATGACTGCTGGAGAGTGAACATGCATTTATTCCTTTCTTCACATTTTTGACAAGTTTTACACCATTAATTTTGGGTAATTTTTGTGAACTTCTATTTTTTTATTTGTGATGCCTCAAGCGCAAACCAGATCCTAAGATGATCCCCAAAATTCTGAGAGAGATCAACAAGAGTTGTGCTCCCTCAAGATTTTGAAGTGGCTATTTTGTGGTTAGGTAGTATGAAAGAGATGCGTGTGAAAGACCTTTTAATTTTTTTAATCTGTGCCTGTTAAGAAAAGCATTAGGTCATATCGTATTTTCATCAAACAGACCCACTCATTAAACGCTCTTCTTCAAAAAGTATTCATTAAGTGCTAATGATGTATTTATATCAATTACTTGCTACAAAGAAGGGTTCTCATAGAAAATACCCCTGCGACATTGACAGACAATTGTCTCTATAATCATCGGACAGGGGGACAGGGGCAGGAGCGGAATCACTGTCAACAGCGAGTATGCAAATAGCTCACATTACATTTTCATCCACAGACCAGGTCTTCAGGATGTTCCTCATTAAAAAGCATTTAGAATGTGTTAAAGGTATAGCCTAAGCAGAGGGCCCGCCCTCCAGGATTTTTTACAGGACATGTGTCCAAAGTACTGCCTGTCATGTAGCTCTATAATCTTGGCAGCCTGACAAGGGTTTTTAAGCAATTTTAATATTTTGCATTACTTCCTCGTACATGAAATTCCAGAAAATACATGTTGGTTATTCCTATGTTGTAAAGAATACGTAAACAACTCCTGTGGCACTGTGATTACTGCACTCCTTTTGGTTTGCCTAATCACTGCTGCTTGCTCAAAGAAGTTTGTAAATTCTTATAGTGCAGCCTGTCATAATTAAGGCAGACTAGATCATTTAACACTCATGCCAATTACAAAGGAATGAGTCTTAGTCTAGGTTGTACACATATATCTACATTTTAATCACTTAGTGACTACTTTAATCACTTTAATGACTTAGCCAGCTGAATGTGTGCTGCTGACAAATTCAGCATTCTGAAGGCATAAGATAAGGCGGACTCAGCTTTTCATCCTTCTGAAGTGGGTAAATTGAGTAACAACAATTTGGTAATAGTTCTATCCGAATTTTTGCAAGCACTCACAAATGGCAGAAGTATACTTTCAGGTGCTACATAAAAACAAGTTGCGATTGTTTTTATTGCAAATAGGAACATTATATGTGTCATATATGAGCTTTTCCATTTTTAGGAAATCATTTATGATTTAAACATCCAAGTTCACTATTCAATCCTCACACAAGTCCTCCCTGGATTAATATGTGTTTTATTGGCATTGCTATGACACTTTTACTCTGTCTCAAGATCACATTTTTAATCCTCATGGACATGAACGTCTATCTAGTTAAACCCAATCTTGAGTACAATCCAAAAGTATCAGTTATTTAATGTAAGTCATTGTTTAGCGTTTGACGTATGTGAGACTTCTTTCAATAAGTGGATGATGTCCATGAGGGTATATTGAGTGCAGAATTTTATGCTTCCAGAATATTGTGCCAAAAGTATCGAGGGCCAAAATACTGAGAAGGTAAGTTGATATCCATAAGTATATGTTTACTTGACTTAACTCCACATATATCTTCAAGGTACATAGATGTGGAGATAAGAATAGTAAATCTATATTTACCCACGTGTACTTACCTTCTTGATATTTTGGTTCTCCATATTGTCACAATATTTTGGTATCCATTCTTGCCCAGATTGGACTCTGAATTCAACCAACACTGGCCAATACCTTCATCTGCTCGTATTTGTGATGTCTAACTACGTATATACCCATATGTGTCTTATCTGTGTGTCTATGTGTGTGTATGTTCATTTGGGTACTCTCTGTGTGCATATATGTGCCTTCAAGTGTACTTTCTGTTTGTGCATCCAAACAAGTAATGCAGCATGCAACCATATCAACAAAGAATCAATATACCCAAATCAGGCTAGACCAATTGACTTTCCAGATGCTTGTTTCTTTAATTAATTTGCTTTTAGCAGTAGGAAAAACCATTTGCTCCCATTTCTACGTCTCACTTCTAATATTGGTTCTAGTAAGTGGAGAAGTGTGGCTCAATGGTTAGAGCGGCAGACCCTGATGCAGAGATCTGGCCCGGGACCAGGGTTCAATTCCCGCCTCGGCGGGTCTTGGGCTCAATTTCCTCGGACCTGATAATTCTCGCCTTGGTGCCTATTCTAATCATGGGTCCCACTCTGCAACTCTGGGCAATAGCTTGCTTAATCTCCACAACGGCCCCAACAGCGCTGGGATGCCTGGCTTCACCTTGGAGGTGCCCAGGAGTGGACATTTCACAGGGAAAAGCCAGGAAGGGTTCCACAGCGGTATGCATACAGCGCCGGGACACCCCTTTGGGGGTATAAGTGCGCTTTACAAGTACAAATTTCATTTCAGTAAGCATCAACAATGTTAAAAAAATACATACTGTATACTCTATGAATCCCTTGTACAGATCTGTATCACTGACTAATTAATAGTTCTGGCTACGTGCAGCTTTAGCAGTCTGCAGGACCATATGCCATAAATTCTTCAAAGGAGTAGAGAGAGGGTATGTTTTGGCCCAGTCTCCTTCAGCCATTGGCTTAAATGTGGTTTTCCTGGCTTGTCATTGCGTGAATGGGCTAACCTTCAATCCAACCCCTTTGTGGATAGGTATTTTGTTCCATTTGCTTTCCTATTAGCTCCTTGCAGAAGTTGCATTAAGTAATCCTTTTTATCAGAGAGCAGATGAGTTTTACGTGTACTTAACTTTTAAGTCAGTTTGCGTACCTTCATGTATTTGTTTTGCTGGCATTTTAATTGGTAATTCACGTTTTTTGTTGTTTATGTAGTGCTTGTTGTTTGGATGTCTAAATCTGTCATCAAGACTGAGTGCTAATCATTATTTACCCTCATGCCTTAATATGCTTTAATTTGCTGTTCTGATCACAGCTTATTGGATTTACAGCTTTCTTGTTCACAAAGGAAAGATGTGTACATATAAAGGCCTTCTTAAAGATTCATGCATACATACATGCCACATAAATACTGTCCCTTTGTCAAAAGTATCTACAATGCATTATTCTGTTTTGTGTGTTTAGTTTCAACACTTACAATGCAAACCACATCTTAGGACTCCTTTCCTAACTTTCTTCTTTGAGAATACAACCTACCTCTTCTAATGTAATGGGTATGTCACCCTAGTCCTTCTCCGAGCTTGCATATTGTTGTTGCCCAAGATTTCAAAATTGCGGCAACACACACAAACTTGCCCAACAGTTCCCATAGATTTCCCTTAACAAAAAAACAAACCTATTGGCTTTGCCAATGCTGTTTTTATAATGTATTCTCCATGCCTTGCATTTTGCACTTTATTAGGGTTCTTAAACTTTTATAGTTCTGTAGATAGGAATTCAAACTATTATATAGAGTTATCAGAAGCCTCAATCTGAGAGTTTGAAGGCACTGTCAGTGTTTAAATGTGACTTAAAGCTTTCATGCAGTTCTGATTAGAGCAGACTTAACTAACTGAGGGATATATTTAATAAATTTAGCGCCGTGTTTGTATCACAGATGTGACGCAAAATCTTTTTTTCCTAATTTAATTTCCAGCACAAAACTTGCTTTGTGTTGGAAAATTACTTGAAAGTAGCGCAAAGCAGCGCATTGTGCTGCTTTGTATTACTTAGCGCCATGGAGGCGTGCCATGGCTGGTGCATGGGTGTTCCCATGCAACCACCCATGGTTTCTGATGCAAAACCATATTTACCAAAAATAAGTAGACATGGTTTTGCGTCAAAAAATTTGGCGCCCACTTCAACCAGATGCTATCATGGAGAAATGCATTTATTTCTCCTTTCTTTTCCAACTTTGCATGTGTGCTGCACTGTACAGACACATACAAGGTGGGAAAAGTTTTAAAGTTAGGGCCTTATTTAGATCTCGGTGGACGGAATACTCTGTCACAAATGTGACAGATATCCTGTCTGCCATATTACGATCCAAATAGGATATAATGGGATCGGCAGACAGGACATTTAAGCATTGTATTTTGTATTAGAAGGGTATCCTTCCTGTAGAAAACCTATGCTAGACTCACACAGACACCCTTGAACTATGGTGCAAAGGCATTTCTGCACAGGCACTATGGAGACGGGAGGAGAGTGCCATCTTTCTGTAAATATGGAGCTCTCCTGCTCTCTCCTTCTCACGCAGCGCAGCATTTGCGGCTGCTGCACTGTAATGCATGATAATTTAGTAAATCTGGGCCTCAGTGGTTAGTTTAAATACTCTGAACTAGGGTCACAATTTTAAGCGAAGATTTTTGATGCTGTGAAGTATGATTTGGCTTTTCTGACCAGAAATTCACAGTTTTGGTACTCAAGTGATGATTAGGTACGCAAAGCTCTGTTTATCAGGCCCTGTGTGGGCTACTCTTTTAATCTTTTTCTTGAAATTGGTGTCAGTTCTATGTCAATGTTATTCAGGTTACAAACTGTCCTGATATCAAAAGTCAATGTTCATAACCCTTCATCAGAGCATAATCTTCAATTTCCATTTGCCAATCAGTTCATCAATAAATATTCCAATAACATAAATGTTTTCAGTTTCATGATCACTTTTTGAATGTGAGTTTTAAAGCTACTTTAAATAGAAAAATTCAGAACATTATCAGTAATTCAAAGTGTAGATGTATTTACGTGGCTGCACCTAGCACGCACAGACATATGTCTCAACAGAAAAGTCATTCACGGTTTTGGAAAACTGAAACAAAACCTGATTTGCATCAAAACACTCGTTTTGACATAATCTGTAATAGTCTGTTTTATTAATATTGCACTAAAAGTCAGGAAATGATTCCGTAGGCCACATTCTAGTGCCAAGAAATAGATGAAGTCACTTGATTCTATTAAGACCACGCAAAGACTTTGACCCCCTAGTAGTGCACAAACATTTGCCCAGCTGGCTGACAGATGACCATTTATATTAACCCCAAGACCTGCACTCTCATTTATTCAGCATATTGCATTCTAATGAAGACATCAGAGGCCCGCAGAAGTCTAGCCGTGTTTGTTTCCTGTTAAAATGGGCCAGTATTACAGTGACCAATAGCCTTGGGCGGGGAACAGTCACTTCACCATCCAAATGCTACTTCATTCATAAAATAAGACCTAATTTATTTGCAATTGCGTTGGGATATAATGAATTCTGCTGACTCATCAGACACAAAGAGAGCAGATTGCACAAGTACTAGGCTATTCATAATACTGTAATAAAGGACATTTTACCAAGAAACCTGGCCCGGATCTCAAAGCATTTTTGACCGGTGCTATTTCATGTCCTTGGTGATAAGTTAAGGCAGTGCTTGGTGCAAACACCTTTCACCACTGTAAAATGAAAACAGGATCCTAGAGGTTGTAATGTGTGACAAGAATGTTGGTGTATATTTGTTGTGTGGTATTTTGTTGCAATGATAATGTCTTCTGTTGTTGTTATTTGTACTACTGTGTTTTCATTCTGTGTTATTGCAGTGTGATTTGTTGTGTTATACTGCTGTTGCTGTGGATCTAGTTTAACAGTTTTTTTGCGATGTGCAGCTTGTTTATGTTATTGTGTTGTTACTATGTGTATTATATGTATTATGTTCTGTTCATTTCGAGTCAAAAACAGCACTTAGCTTGAAAGTTCCTGTGACAAGCAATGACTTACCACTGTCTAAGATTGTAGAATAGAGCGACACCAGCTCTTCAAACACTTAAGATACCAGTCAGCTCAAAACTGTGAGAGGGACAGAGTCTTAATCTAGTGAGCCCAGTGCTCACTTTTTGTCATATGCAGCAGAAGTATTAAAAAGGATATAGGGTACTCGCGTCCCTATCATGGACAGTGTTGACATCAACTATATTATTTCAGTTGTCACCAGTGATATTATCAATGATGTTATAGAACATGTCATGAGTGTTGTAATAAGTGACCCAAAACAGTGCATGGCAAAGGTGCAAGATACAGTTACTTGAGGTAACTATGGTGAATTTCAGGGTTTTCTCTTTTAGTTTAAAATGTTACATTTAAAATAACATTTTCATCTAACTATAATGTCACTTTAACCTTTAGGTTTTTTTTTTGTGAATTTCTGAAGCTTTTGCAAAGCAAAGTGATATATTATTACTGTAACTAACAATAATGTTACTTTCACCTTTGTTTTTTTAGTGAAGTTCTAGGCTTTTTTAATGTAAAGTAACATTTATTACCATATGTAAGTATGCCAACCCACTGCTGTGCATGGCCTTTGGTTGTGCACAGCAGTGGGTTGACCCCAGGGTCTGGCCTGCAGCCATGCCATGCACCCAGCCCGCAATGAGTGGCAACTCCTCTCTTCGCATGGCCTTCGGCCATCCATGGCATGGGGTTGGCCCCAAGGCCTGGCCTGCGGCCTGGTCCTGTGCCCAAACCCCTATGGGCAGCCACCCTCCACTGTGCATGGCCTTTGGCTGTGCTTGGCATGAGTTAGCTCCAGATCCAACTGCTGATACTCAGCAACCCACCTAAGACTCTTGCATGGGACCAAGGGTTCCCGATAGCTCCCGTTGGACAACCACTCGATCTCAGAAACCCCAAAAATTTGCTTTTTTAAATTTGGCTAAAAGACTACTGAATGGATTTACAACAAATCACAAAAGGCAAGCTTTCTGGGTAAAGATCTATTTTTCAGCTAAATTTGATGTAACTGTGCTTAGTAGCTTTTTTGGTTTTGCTCTTCAATTTTCCCATGGGAAATTGCATTTAGGGCACCCCGTGGCCAGGCCCTGCACAAAACTGTCACTGGCACCCTACCCCCCGTCTGTGCATGGATTCTGCATGTGCACGGTGTGGGGTTTGGCACAGGGCCTGGGCATCGAGCAAGCTTTGCGCCGAACCTCCGCCGGCTGACTATGTGATGTTACAAAATAAAGGGGGTTATTTTAAAATAAATATATATATATATATATTGCAGATAACCTTTTTCCACAATGATTCTATGTTCCCAGAATCGGAAAAACGGAGCGGACTCATCTTTCTGTTGTGCAAAATATTTATTTTAGTTTTCTTTGCGCTGTGCCGCCATGACGCGTTTTGGCCCGTGCGGGCCTTGATCACATGACGCGCTGACAACACTTCCCCATTTTTAAAGTGCCCGTGCTTACAATAGATAGCAACAACAGACTGTCACGTATTGCGACTGTTTAGAAACATTTAGCAGCAAGGGAATGTCAACTTTACATTGTTTTTGAAAGTTTCAATAACTTATGTGCAAATTCGCATAGACATAGCTGTATATATACAATAAATAATATAATAAATAACAAATAGCACTTAAGTATAAAACATTGTTAAAAATCTCAGTGCATCCATTAACATTATAAAAGGATCCCTGATATAATGCCCCGTATTGGCATAGCCTGCTGTACAAAATAGCGCATCAAATTAATTTGTATAAATACATAGAAGTATAATACCATAAATACGATAAAAAGGTATAATTTCCTTTGCTATTTCAATACACCATAATTTGTTGATGTTACAAAGTTTTTGGGGGCAAATTTTTATGACAATGTTAATATCTTATCCCAATCTGCTCAATTTGAAATTCTACCGCTACCTGATAGTTGAAGTGCAAAATGATATTTGTGCAAAATAACGCAAATTTGTTCCCTGTGCAACGAAAGCTGTTTATGATACTCGCAGAGTCTCAATAAGCTTGAAAGTGACAGTGCTTTATGCAGTTTACTCAATAAAAAGTCTTATATTACAACTGCTTTTCTAAAAAAGGAAAGTGATAAGGCAGATCTAATGGAAGCTGTATGTTTTGTTTTTGCTGACCATGCCTAAATACAAATGGTTCACTTGGTATAAATTACTTCATAATACTGATATTAATGGATACTGATTATCCACTAGATACCTCATTACAACCATGTGTACAAATCCTCTGTGGTATTTAACCCATGAGGACTCTTGCTGTCCAGCTCCAAGATGTATTTGGTTTCGAGTTTTCTTAGGAGTGCCTCTCTATCTCCGCCGCGTCCTAGCGGGCGAATTGTGTCTATGGCATAATATTTTAGATGTTGTGTATTATTGCCATGACACTTCCTTGAAATGTCGGGCCACCGGATAGATTGTATATACATTGGTGATGGCCCGTAAGTGCTGGAGAATTCTCTTGTGGACCTGCAGTTTTGTGCTTCCCACATAATGCAGTCCACAAGAGCACTCCAGCACATAGATGGCAAACTCCGTTTTGAATGTTATCAACTTGTTGATTTTGGTAGGTCTGTCCCCAAAAGCTGTCTGGAGCTTTGTCTTGTTAATGCCGTGTTTGCAGGCCTTACATGAGGAGCATCTCACGAACCCCTTTCTTCCTGACAACCAACTGTTCTTACTTCGGGGCTACTGCTGACTAGGAAATCACTGGTTGAGGGGGCCTTTCTGTATGTGATTGATGGTCTATGAGGCATTGCATCCCGCATTTGAGGGTCACTCAGTATCAGATGCCAGTTTTCCCTTATGATCTTACTGAGACTATTCTTTTGTTTATTATATGTTAGAATCAGTCTAAGATCATTTTTATCCTCTGTGTTGGATCCTGTTTTCTTCGCTTTTTTGCATTATTGTGTGATGATTTAAACAATAAATCATCTCGGAATAATATCCTAGTCTTTTGTATTGCCTTATCTACCGTTTGCTCTGCATACCCTCTCTCTAGGAAGCGCATTTTACTGTTTTGTTGTGCTTCTAAGAGGTCTTTCTCATTGCTGCAGATGCGTCGGATCCTAAGCATCTCCCCATATGGGATGCTACAAATGGTATGTCTGGGGTAGAAGCTGGTTGAATGTAGTGTTGTGTTCCCTGCGGTCGGTTTTCGGTGTAATTTAGTATGTAACTGTTTCTGCGCAACATACACCTCCACATCTAAAAAACAGATCGATTCCTTGCTAACATTGCTAGTAAATTGCAAATTAATATAATTTTCATTTATCTGTTTAACAAAATCCTCCACACTTTGCAATGTGCCTTGCCAAATGATGAATAAATCATATATGTACCGGATCCATTTCACCACATGTTTCGCCACTAAATCAGCATATTTGGTATTCAATATGACTTCCTCCCACCACCCCATGTGGAGGCAGGCATAGCTTGGGGAAAAGCTCGCCCCCATAGCTACCCCCCTCACTTGTTGGTAAATCTGTTGATTAAATAAAAAGTAGTTGTTATCTAGGCAAAACTGTATCAGACTGATTAACAACTTATTATGTTGGTAGTATTGAATCTGTCTGGAACCTAGAAAATAGTCAACAGCTCTTAAGCCATCTCTGTGATTGATTGAAGTATAGAGATTAGCCACATCTAATGTCAACAATACATAGTTGTCTTGCCACTGGAAACTATGTATCTGTTTTAAAAAGTCTGTAGTGTCTTGGACATAAGATGGCAAGGTTTTCACGAAGCGTTGTAGAAAATAGTCAATGTAAATAGATGTGTTTTCTAGCAGACTTTGCTTTGCTGATATTATTGGCCTTCCTGGTGGATTTTTGATATCTTTGTGGACCTTTGGTATAAAATAAATGACTGGTGTTATTGGATGGTCATTTTTCATAAATCTATATTCATCCTGATTTATTAGGCCAGTTCTTTTCCACGCCGAGAGTCGTGTACACAAATCATTTTGAGCTGTCCGAATTGCTTGTTTATTTCCCAGTCTGTAGCAACGGCGATCATTTAGTTGCGAGATGGCCTCTTTCAGATATTGTTGCAGGGGCCAGATTACAACATTTCCGCCTTTGTCTGAATTACGGATAACAACTGTATTGTTGTCGCATAGTTTGCTGATAAGTTGGTGATATCGTTGTTGGTTAATGTTGTATTTTCTTTTACTGGCTGCAATTTTATAATTCAGTTTCTTTATTTCAGCTGTAATTGTCTCATTGAAAGTGTCTATTGAGTCTCTCGGCATAATTGGCACAAACTTTGATTTTGGTTTAAAATCCGTGTGTGGAGTTGCATTGGTCGCTACCCCTTGTTCTTCCATGAGGATTTAAGTGTTCTCCAAAGGTACGTTGTTAATTTCATTTCTTTTTTAAGGCTTGCAGGTCCCCCAATAGGTTGACATCCGCCGCTGTCAATGCGCAGGTGTTATTGGATTTATTATCATTTGTCGGTTGTATGTTTGCCTTGCTTTGTTTTTGTAAATGAAATTTCCTTAGTTTCAATTTTCTTATAAATTGGTATATGTCTGCCCTGGTTTGAGGGTAATCGAAGTTTGATTCTGGGCAGTACGATAAGCCAAGTGCTAAGAGTTGTTTTTCTGCACTATCGAGGTTGACATCTGACAGGTTTACAATTGTATTGCTGGACTGTGAGCTCCCTTTTACTTTCGGCGCCAGTTCTTTTTGGCCGCATTCTTGTTGAACTGCTTTCTGTCGCTCACGCCTTCTTTTCCTTCGCTCTCGTCTCTTTGTGTTTCGCCTCTGTTTGGTTTTGATTTTTGATTTCTCGGGCGCAATGTTTGGCGCCATTCCTCCCTTAAAAAATGCAACTCCTCCGCTAATGTGTGTTTTTGTTTCCGTTGATTAGGACCTCCCGTTGCACTTTTATTTTGTTCTACATCTGAGCCACTGTCAATGGCAGAACTTAGATCTGATAGGGAAGATGCTTCTTGTAACAGGCGAATTGGGCCTGCTGTGGCCTCATTTTGCACGACCAAACTTGCTCCCTTGTGCGAGGCTCTCACTGCGTCGTATTTTCAGGCGAAGGTAAAGATTTGACCACTGCCATAATCTTGTTTGTCTCTCTGAAATTTGAAGGTTTTTCTCTTTGTTATGGTATATATATATATATATATAAATTTACTGGAAAAAACCATAGCTTTCAGGGACCTTATAGTTAGAAATTAGCATTTAAAAAAACCTTAGAAATTCACTGAAAAAACCACAGGTTTCAGGGACCTTATAGTTAGTTGGACATTTACTCGTACAAAACCAGAGAAATTCGGTCGTTATAGTTAGTTGAGCTAACTATAACTCGCGCCCCCGCAATGCACTGCTGATGACGTCACATATTACATCACTCATGACATGGTCAGTGACATCACTGATGACATCACTAATGACATCATCCAGTGAATGTGTGTTTCTGTAAAGTTTAAATATGTTTTATATATATATATATGCAAAGGAGTATTGAAGAATGAGTGGGTGTATGAGTGTCTGTATGGAAGATTTAGTAGGTGTGTGACTGACTTTATAAGTGAGTGATTAAACGTGTCTTACTGAATGCATGGGTTAGTGACTAAACTGTGTGAATGTCTGTATCAGTCTGTCAGTTGGTGTGTAAGCGGCTGCATGGGTTAGTGAGTAGCTACATGACTGTCTTTATGGGTTATTAATTGGTTGTCTGTGTATCTGTATGGGTGCCTGAGTGTCTGTGTGGGTGGGTGGGGGGTGTGACTCCGTGCATAGATGTGTGAGTTGGTGATTCACTGGGTGTATGGGTTCAACAGTGCGTCTGTGAAGGGCTGTATGGATGGGTGAGTGTGTGTTTTTAGGTGTGTTGGTGAGTGAATGGATATCTCAGTGGTACATGTGTGAGTAACTACATATGTGAAAGGCAGTATATGTGAGTGTTGGACTATATAAATGACTATATGTGAGAGTGAGTGATTGTGAGAGTCGCTGTATGGATGAGTATGTGCTTGTGTCAGTGATTGTATAAGAGAGTAAGTATGTGTTAGTATCTGTATGAATAAATGAGGTGGTGTGTGTATAACTGTGTAGGTGAGTAAATGGGAGTGTGATTGATTCTTTGCATGACTGACTATGTGTGTGAGTAACTATGGGTGAGTGGCAGTGTGTGAGTGTCTGTATAGGTGTATGGGTACATATGATAGTGCTGTATTGATGAGTGAGTGCATGTATGAGTGACTGTATGGCTGAATGAATGGATGTGTGTGTAGTCCTAGGAATCAGTGAGTGGGTGTGTAGTAACTGGTATTGGTGTGTCTATGGCTTCGAGAATGGCAGTCTGTATTTTAGAGTGGGTGATTCAAAGGATATAATAGGGTGTGAGGAGGTGCATCAGATTATCACATGGATGATGTAATCAGTGATGTCATCAGTGATGTCATTTGAGATGTCATCAGTGATGTCATCAGTGTTGTCACTGACCATGTCATGAGTGATGCAATATGTGACGTCATCAGCAGTGCATTGCAGGGGCGCAAGTTATAGTTAGCTCAACTAACTATAACAGCCGAATTTATTTGGTTTTGTATGAGTAAATGTCCAACTAACTATAATGTCCCTGTAACATGTGGTTTTTTCAGTGAATTTCTAAGGTTTTTTAAATGCTAATTTCGAACTATAACGTCTCTGAAACCTATGGTTATTTCAGTGAATTTCAAAGGTTTTTTAAATGCTAATTTCTAACTATGACGTCCCTGAAACCTATGGTTTTCAGTGAATTTCAAAGGTTTTTAAATATTAATTCCTAACAATAATATCCCAAAAACGCTTTTTCTAAATTTTTAAGCTTTTATAAAAAATAATGTGATGTTTTATTCTTTTTAAAATATGCATTTACATTTTTTTTTTTAAAGTGAGATTCGCCTACCGATTGTGTACCGTTCCCAGTGGGTGCGCGAATCCAGTCGTGCACGATACGCGTACGGTTTTCAAAAGGTGCGCGGTTCTCATTTTTCTTTTTTTAATATTTTTAAATGCATGATTTATACTATAAATTTATTAAATCAATCGTATATGCTTTATTGTATGAGTTATAAAAGAAATATTTACATAAATAATATGGATGTTAAACGTCTTATAATGAAGCTACGGGAGCCGGGACGGTCCCGCGCAGCGTCACGTACGTATTTCCGGAGTCGCGTCAGGTACGCAAATCCACTGCAAGTTATTTAGTTTTAAAAGTATATGTATATAACTTTATTATATATATTATACTAAGAGATTAATATACACAATTGTAAATATCATATATTTGTTATTGGAATAAAGATATATTATTGTTAAATATATTTTTCGGGAATTGCGTCTGGTGCGCGCCGGTTGCGCTTCGGGTGCGCGAATCCCACGTGACTTAAAAAGAAGGCATTTCATTGGTTAAGACGCTTTTTATTCTAGAACTTGCAGGACCCCACCCAAATTTTTCATTCTTCCAAGAACATCTTCAGAGACACAGCTCTTGTGTTTTCTGCTCTTCTTTTTAGCATTTTTTTGGTGTTTTTTTATTTCAATAAAAAATGGCTTCTTCAATTCCACCACAACAGATTCCTGGAGAAGAAGAAGAAGATTTGGAAACACCTGTGAAGCAGAGATACAAAAGCGTTGTATGTCCTTTTTTGTCAATACCAGCAGGTGAAAAGAAGGTCAATGCACGCAAGGTGACGTGCACTATCTGCGTAAAGGTCCTCTCACGTGGATCAGAAAAAAAATACTCGTGTGGCACATCATCTATGCCTAAACACCTGCAGACAATGCATCCACGTCGTCTTGCACGAGAGCAACATCGTCGCGAGTTTCAAAAACAATCTTCACAAGATGATCAAGTCGCAGGGCCTAACACCTCTTCAGGTTCTTCAACAACTCAAAGAACCCAAATCATACCTGAGACTGCTGGACTTAAACAGCGGTGCATAAATGCAAAAAAGTTCTTTGTTACATAGAGCAATCGGTGGATGCTATCTTGGTTGCTGCAAAAAACCACGGTTTGTTATTATTTATTTTTTTTGCAATGAGTTCTCAATAGGAAAAATTTTGAAAAGTGTTCTCAGTTCATTCTGTTGATTTAAAAAAAAAAAATACAAAGAAGAGTTAAAAAAACACACAAACAATTAAAAGAAAAATATGTTTCTTGTTAGAACCGCCTATTTGGTTAAAAATAGACAAAGTTCTATGTGTTGTATGAATTGCGGCAAGTGTAATATATGAAGTGCATGAGTAGTGCATGAGTGATTGCATGAGTGTATGGGTAGTGCCTGGGTGATTGGAGGAGTGCATGTGCACTGCCTGAGTGATTGCATGAGTGCAGGGAAAGTGCCTGAGTGCATTGAGGAGTGCATGGATAGTGCCTGAGTAATTGGAAGAGTGCATGGGTAGTGCCTGGGTGATTGGATAAGTGCATGGGTAGTGCCTGAGTAATTGCATGAGTGCATGGGTAGTGTCCGGGTGATTGGAGGAGTGCATGGGTAGTGCTTGGGTGATTGCAAGAGTGCAATGGTAGTGCCTGAGTGCATGGATGAGTGCATGGATAGTGCCTGGGTGATTGTATGAGTGCATAGGTAGTGCTTGCGTGATTGGAGGAGTGCATGTATACTGCCCAAGTGATTGCATGAGTGCACGGGTAGTGCCTGAGTGATTGTATGAGTGCATGGAAAGTGCCTGCATGATTAAGAAACTTCATTGGTTGCCAGTGGCCAAATGCATTAAGTTCAAAGCACTGTGCCTGGCCTATAAAGCACTGAACAATTTAGGACCTACTTCTCTGGAAAGTTTTTTTTCCTGGTACCACCCTGGCAGACATCTAAGGTCTACTAATGCCAGATTGATGTCGGTACCAAGGATTCGAACCTCGAGTTGGGGAGGTCGAAGTATAGGCCATAGCACAGCTAAACTGTGGAATACACTCCCGGCGTATATAAGAGCAGCCAATTCCCTAGCCTCCTTTAGAAAAGAATTGAAAACCTGGTTATTTGTAAATCAAAATGGTTACCCTCCTTCCGTTAGGGCTTACGGTTAGATTCAGCGCCAAGACACCCCCGGGTAATTGTGCGCTTTATAAGTTATATTGACATAACATAACATAACATTGGAGTAGTGAATGGGTAGTGCCTGGGTGATTAGAGGAGTGCATGGGTACTGCCTGGGTGATTGTATGAGTGCATGGGTAGTACCTGGGTGATCGAAGGAGTGCATGTGTACTGCCCAAGTGATTGCATGAGTGCAGGGGTAGTGCCTGAGTGCATGGATGAGTGCATGGGTAGTGCCTGAGTGATTACATGAGTGCATGGGTAGTGCCTGGGTGATAGGAGGTGTGCATGGGTAGTGCCTGGGTGATTGGAGGAGTGCATGGGTAGTACGTGGATGATTGCATGAGTGCAGGGGTAGTGCCTGCATGATTGGAGGACTGCATGGGTAGTGCTTGCGTGATTGCATGAGTGCAGGGGTTCTGCCTGAGTGCATGGATGAGTACAGGGGTACTGCCTAAGTGCATGGAGGAGTGCATGGGTAGTGCCTGGGTGATTGAAGGAGTGCATGTGTACTGCCCAAGTGATTGCATGAGTGCAGGGGTTCTGCCTGAGTGCATGGATGAGTACAGGGGTACTGCCTAAGTGCATGGAGGAGTGCATGGGTAGTGCCTGGGTGATTGAAGGAGTGCATGTGTACTGCCCAAGTGATTGCATGACTGCAGGGGTACTGCCTGAGTGCATGGATGAGTGCATGGGTAGTGCTTGAGTGATTGCATGAGTGTGTGGGTAGTGCCTGGGTGCATGGAGAAGTGCATGGGTAGTGCCTGGGTGATTGGAGGGCTGCATGGGTACTGCCTGGGTGATTAGAGGAGTGCATGGGTAGTACCTGGGTGATTAGAGAAGTGCATGGGTAGTGCCTGGGTGATTTTATGAGTGCATGGGTTGTACCTGGGTGATTGGAGGACTGCATGGGTACTGCCCAAGTGATTGCATGAGTGCAGGGGTAGTGCCTGAGTGCATGGATGAGTGCATGGGTAGTGTCGGAGTGATTGCATGAGTGCATGGGTAGTGCCTGGGTGATAGGAGGTGTGCATGGGTAGTGCCTGGGTGATTGGAGGAGTGCATGGGTAGTACAAGGATGATTGCATGAGTACAGGGGTAGTGCCTGCATGATTGGAGGGCTGCATGGGTAGTGCTTGCGTGATTGCATGAGTGCAGGGGTACTGCCTGAGTGCATAGATGAGTGCATGGGTAGTGCCTGGGTGATTAGAGAAGTGTATGGGTAGTGCCTGGGTGATTGGAGGAGTGCATGTGTACTGCCCAAGTGATTGCATGAGTGCAGGGGTAGTACCTGAGTGCATGGATGAGTGCATGGGTAGTGCCTGCATGCATGGATAAGTGCATGGGTAGTGCCTGAGTGATTGTATGAGTGCATGGAAAGTACCTGTGTGACTGGAGGAGTGCATGGATAATGCCTGGGTGATTAGAGGAGTGCATTGGTAGTGCCTGGGTGATTGCATGAGTGCATGGCTACTGCCTGGGTAATTTGAGGAGTGCATGTGTACTGCCTGAGTGATTGCAAGAGAGCAGGGGTAGTGCCTGAATATATGGATGACTGCATAGGTAGTGTCTGGCTGTTTGCATGAGTGCATGGGTAGTGCCTGGTTGATTGGAGGAGTGCATGGGTAGAGCTTGGGTGATTGAAAGAGTGCATGGGTAGTGTCTGGGTGATTGAAGGAGTGCATGGGTAGTGCCTGTGTGATTGGATGAGTGCAGGGGAAGCACCTCAGGGCATGGATGAGTGCATGGGTAGTATTTGAGAGAATGGATGAGTGCATGGGTAGTGCCTGGGTGACTGCATGAGTGCATGGCTACTGCCTGGGTGTTTGAAGGAGTGCATGTGTACTGTCTGAGTGATTGCAAGAGTGCAGGAGTAATGCCTGACTGCATGGATGAGTGCATGAGAAGTGCCTGAGTTATTTTATCAGTGCATGGGTAGAACTTTTGTCATTGTAGGACTGCATGTGTACTGCCTGAGTGATTGGACAAGGGCATGGGTAGTGCCTGTGAGATTGCATGAGTGCAGGGGAAGCACCTCAGGGCATGGATGAGTGCATGGGTAGTATTTGAGAGAATGGATGAGTGCATGGGTAGTGCCTGGGTGACTGCATGAGTGCATGGCTACTGCCTGGGTGTTTGAAGGAGTGCATGTGTACTGTCTGAGTGATTGCAAGAGTGCAGGAGTAATGCCTGACTGCATGGATGAGTGCATGAGAAGTGCCTGAGTTATTTTATCAGTGCATGGGTAGAACTTTTGTCATTGTAGGACTGCATGTGTACTGCCTGAGTGATTGGACAAGGGCATGGGTAGTGCCTGTGAGATTGCATGAGTGCATGCATAGTGCCTTAGTGCATGGATGAGTGCATGAGTACTGCTTGGATGATTGCATGAGTGCAGGGACAGTGCCTGAGTGCATGGATGAGTGCATGGGTAGTACCTAAGTGATTTCATGAATGCCTGGGTAGTGCTTGGATGATTGGAGGAGTGCATGGGTAGTGTCTGGGTGTTTGAATGAGTGCAAGAGTAGAACCTTAGGACATGGATGAGTGCATGGGTAGTATTTGACAGAATGGATGAGTGCATGAGTACTGCCTGGGTGATTGCATTAGTGCATGGCTACTGCCTGGGTGATTGGAGGAGTGCATGTGTACTGCCTGAGTGAATGCAAGAGTGCAAGGGTAGTACCTGAGTGCAAAGATGAGTGCATGGGTAGTGCCTGGGTGATTGCATGAGTGCATAGGTAGTGCCTGGATGATTGAAGAAGTGCATGGGTAGTGCCTGTGTGATTGCATGAGTATAGGGGTAGCGCCTGAGGGCATGCACAGTGCATGGGTAGTATTTAACAGAATGGATAAGTGGAAGGGTAGTGCCTGGGCGATCGCATGAGTGCAGGGGTAATTTCTGGGTGATTGGAGGAGTGCATGTGTACTGCCTGAGTGAATACAAGAGTGCAAGTGTAGTGCCTGAGTGCATGGATGAGTGCATGGGTAGTGCTTGGGTGATTGTATGAATGCAGGGGTAGCACCCGAGGGCATAGATGAGTGCATGGGTAGTATTTGACAGAATGGATGAGTGCATGGGTAGTGCCTGGGTGATTGTATGAGTGCATGTCTACTGCCTTGGTGATTGGAGGAGTGCATGTGTACTGTCTGAGTGAATGCAAAACTGCAAGGGTAGTGCCTGAGTGCATGGATGAGTGTATGGTATGGATAGTGCCAGGGTGATTGCATGAGTGCAGAGGTAGTGCATGAGTGCATGGATAAGTACATGGATAGTGTGTGAGTAATTGCATGAGTACATGGTTAGTGCCTGGGTGATTGTACCAGTACATGGGTAGTGCCTGGGTAAATTGAATGAGTGTGGGAATAGTGCCTGAGTGCATAGATGACTGCATGGGTAGTGTTTGAGGGAATGGATGAGTGCAATAAAAGTGGCTCTAAACATTATTTCACATCATCATGCATATTACATTATTTCTTGTTACCTTTTTGTTTACTAATGTAGATACAAAACTCAGTGGAACTATTTTGCAGTAGTTTTGTTGTAAACTGAATTTAAAATCTTTTCAAACTTCACCATTACCTTATGTAAAAAAGAAGAAGAAAAACTGTTATTGAATATAATTTTATACTTTAAAGAACACAACATAATTTTAGAATTACATAACATTTTCAGTTTCCCTCTTTTGCTGTTCTCAGATTCTACTGAATTACACCATACACAGTGATTTCAATGTAGTATCATCATACAACAGCGGGAAAAAAACAATCAACGAGATTGTAAAAAAAAAAAGAAATCAGCATTGAGCATTATTTAGAACATGTGTAACTATGTGTTTACTTATCTACAGTTTCTTATTTACATTTTTCAACTACATTAAGTCTTTTATTTCTCTCAAGTACATTTTGTAAAATGTACACTCTCATTTACATCTCGTATAATATAGACAACAAATATATAAACTACTTGTTTCTAAACACAATTTTCCAAATGCAATATGAATTAGCACAAACAATAATCCATACACTAATTGTTCACATCTTCCCAATAGGCCGAATAATGTTTCCGAAACTTTTGCATTGAAAATATCCAAAATATACTCGTTAATTCGTGTTCACATCTTCCAAATAGGCCGAATGATGTTTTCAAAATTTTGGCATCAAAAATATCAGATATAAATTTGGTAATTCAGTAAGGCAATCTACATTTGAATTTTAAATAGGTATCATTGCAATGTGTGCATCCTTTATTGCACTTTAAATACACAGTATAGTGTCCAGATGTTGTAGTAGGTCCATCATGGAAAATAATAGCCACTGCTTTAAAAGTTCTTCCTGAAATTGATACTTGACTTGACACAAAATGTTTTATTTTGGTTTCCAATTTTCTTCCATTTGCTCTACAACGTTGTAGCATTAAAATGACATATTTTCCAAATCTTTCTATATATAATGTTGACAACATTTCTGATTTACAATGAGAACATTTCATATCTTGATTAGCTGTTTTTACTAATTTGTTAAAAGATACAGATTTGCAATCTGGTATCATCAAGTATATGAATCGTTCAGTGTTTATTTCAGTGGTAGAAGAAAATGAACACTCTTCACATTTATGATCCCATCTGTAACTCAGTCCAAATAAATTTTCAATTTCTATTCCTTCATCTTCCAATACACCAAGCATGAGGATTAGAAATTCTTGTGCATCTTGTTGTATATTGGGTGTAAATTTCAAAGAACCAGTACATATATCCAAAAGATGCCGAATGCCAGAAGCAGTATGGATTTTACTTCTGTCAGTTACTAACTTTTGAAAAATATAATGTAGTAAAGAACTGAATCTTTTTTCTCGAATTTCCATAATTTCATGATGAAGATCTTCTAGATAAAACACAATATTCACAATTACATTAGCATAGCAGTTGATACTTGAACTATTTTCTAACTGGTATCCTACAATATCATCAACAGTGTCCATTTTCTTTTTCTGTGCACCTTCATGATTCTCTTCAATTGTTTTCTTTTTTTGAATCTCAGTAGAATGTTTGTCATATTTCCGTTTTGGACACACTACATGTTTCTCATATACGGGATATTTACCTAAGTTAGGAGCATAAAGTCTTCTTAAACTATTGTACTCTCTTACACAATTTGCATCAGCACTAACCTTTTTCTCATCAAATCAATCAAATACAAACCAGATAATGTTCTTACTCGAGACAATACAACGTATGCCATGCCCTCTTTAACCGCTTAACCGCGGCGCGAATTCCGCCGCAGTGCGGTGGTTTGAAAGAGTGGGCGGGGCCGCGTCGGCCAACGGACGTGCGCACCACTAGCCAGGTAGTGCTCGCGACGGCCGTTGGCCGACGGAAGCATGGAATAAACACTGTACTTCCAATATTTACCAAAGCACTGTCTACACTTAAACCTTGAGATTTATGAATGGTTACTGCATATGCTAAAGAAAGAGAAAACTGTTTTCTATGAACAAACAAGTCTTTTACAAGCAAAAAAACGAACAGCACAACGTCCAATCTGTTTTACCTCTTCAATATGATCAAATTTAATCTTCAAAAATTCAATTCCATCTCTGTTCTGAAAAGTTACAAAATCAACAACTTTTCCCATTGCTCCATTTACTAAACCTTCTTCTACATTCAAATTATGCCGTAAAATTACCCGACAGTTTACACTTACATATAAAGTCTGTTCTAAACCTGCAGTCTTAGATACAGACTTTTCCAAAGAATCCAATTTTGACTGCAATTTCTCTGAGAGAAGAATAGTAACTCCTTCGTGTTCCATTTTATCAATAGCTTCCATTTTCACTATTGGTTGTTTTTCCAATTTCAAAAGTTCAAGATTGAATGTAGAACACTCTTGCAGTGTAGGCATTAGGCAAACTATAGACTTCTTTTCTCCAATTATTTTGTACATTATTTCAGGTGCTATGTTTTCGTTTGTAAACAAGTTCCTTAGTAGCCGACTTTGTAAAGCTTGTTTACCATGTTTTGTCAAAACACCAATTCTTTTATCTTTAAGAATATTTCCATAATCTTCGTCACTTGCTTGTCGCATACTCTTAATAAGTTCTTTATATTCAAAATGTAACCAAATATTTACATTTTCAATACTTCCCAAAGATTTCCTAGTGTCTTCATGGACAAGTGTTTTAAAAACTGGTTCCCCTTTTACAGGAGTAAGTTGTAGTAGATCACCTAATACAATTACATGTTTTCCTCCAAACAGAACATCATAATCTGTTTTTAAAATCTGTTGCATTCTTAAATGTACAAAGGCAAGCATCATCTCATCAATGGTTAGAAGTTTCATTTTCTTCAGTACTCTTGAAACTTCATAACAAGCTTCTCCAGATAACTTCTGATATTCCAATTTATTTTCATGTTCAACTGGTAGCATGAGTAATCGTTGTAAAGTAATCCCTTTAATGTTGTGTGCTGCTAATCCAGTTGGAGATGTTACAACACAAGATACATGTGATTCAGTAGTTTTGTGTAGATAACTGGTCAAAACTTAAATTAAGAAACTTTTTCCCGTTCCAGCTTGACCACTGATGTACATTCGAATAGGTTTAAATGATGTGCATTGGCATTCTTTTTTTCATGCAGCAAACCATTCTGTATCTGTTGTGTCACTTGCTGATATGTTTCTTTTTGTTCAATATTTAATTGTTCTTCCAAGTTTCCCAAGTCAATAATATCCTGTTGTGCTTGTTGCATTGCAGTTTCTACTTCATTCATGGCAATTGCTGCTTCATTTTCAATAATTGGTTGTTCTAGTGGATCTTGACTTAGTGGAGCCGAACCTTGACTATCTTGAGAACTGTCTCTAGCTATTTCAGCTGCAATAGTAGTTTCTTGTTCAATCTCTTCTTTTAACATTTGTAGATAAGTAGGGAAAATTGTGCATTGAATGTTATCTTTATATGCATTAATAGAATCTTCATAGTAGTCAAAATCTCCAAGTAATTCCATTTCACTACGCCAAGGCTTGAAGAGTTGCAGAAGTGCTAAATAGAATAATTCCCTTTTATCTGGAGTTTCGCAACTGAGTTTGATCATGGTTAATAAGATTTCCTTTGGCATGTTTTACCAAACATCCATCACATCCAATTACTGCATATTGTTCTTCATTTATATTTTCTGTAACATTTTTCTTAAAGCTGTAATGTTGCAGTACTTCATAGAGACATAGGTTTTCTAGATGTGGAGTCCTTTTGGGATAGTACGTATCCAACATATTAGTTTTAACAATATCTGTACTTTCTGTTTCATTCAACGCTAAGGGGTCGATTCCGATCTCGGCCGGAAGCGCACCTAACAGTATTCGTCCGGAAAAAAACCCAGCCGAGTGCGTGTTTCCCGACCGATTCGAACACTCGTCCGAACGAACAAGTACGATGCGCATAACAACCCAGATTCCGAGCGAGCCGTACTTACCCAATCCAGCTCCTGTTCCCCGCCCGAGCCGGATCCGTAAACGCCGAATCGAGTCGTACGGAAGCAAATACACAGCACCTTCCGGCCGGACGAGTACGATGCGCACTCCGTACGCGCCGAACCCGTCGCTACGTCTGGGACGTTTGAGCATCCGGGCGAGCCGTACACAAGCTCCGTTTCGCGCCACAAGACGATCCACGGCTACGAGACGAACAAGCCTGCTACGAGTACGAGTCGAAGACACGAGAAACCCGAGCGAGACGATCCAAGCATGAATCCCATTGCGCAGGTCCTACCTATACTCTACATCTATTACCGGGACCGGCACGGACGCGTATGGCACAGACGGTAAGTCAAACACCAACAACACAAACAAACGACACGTACCCGAAATATGTCACTCACACATAGGGATGCACAAATGATGTACACTAGCAACAGCAGAACCATAGAGGTGGGATGGCCATCACCAATGCCATACACACCCATAGGGGGATGGATGCCTACCACCAACACCACCCTACCACCACCCCTACTCAGGGGGCTGGATGCCTGCCACTACCACCACCCCTACTCAGGGGCCTGGATGCCTACCACTACCACCACCCCTACTCATGGGGGCTGGATGCCTGTCACTACTACCATCCACACCCTTAGGGGGATGGATGCCTACCACTACCACCACCCCTACTCAGGGGCCTGGATGCCTACCACTACCACCACCCCTACTCATGGGGGCTGGATGCCTGTCACT